>VXAD01001103.1:1553028-1605756 GCA_013399195.1 Dicrurus megarhynchus
AGGGAAGGGAAGGGAAGGGAAGGGAAGGGAAGGGAAGGGAAGGGAAGGGTCCATCCAACTTACTGGTGTTGAAATGCTCACATACGTCCCCTGGTTGTATTTACCAGTTTATCCAGTCCTCACCACCTCAGGGCAGCATACATTACATTTGTAGATGAAAAAATTCACTAATATTTTCTCCACTCCTAGAAGTTTCCACTGTACTCATCTCACATTGTCTCTAGATAATAATAGTATTGTCAACATCAGTGACTATCTTGTGACAGGTTATTCCTTTGAAGAGCTTCTATTCAGACTAGCACACAGAATCTTCACCATTTGTCAATGACATAAAACACATGGAATAGCACATGCCATAGCCTGGACACCAGCATAATACTTGTCTTTCTATTTTTCTGTATTTTTGGTAAATCAGTGAAACACAATAAAGAAGAATTAAAAGCATTTTTTCACTTACTTAAAAGATGATTGAGGTAATTCTATAGAAGTAAATGAAAGAACTTATTTAACAAAATATATCTCACTGTAAAAAAAATTATATAAAAGCAATATTTTCACTGATACAGGCAATAAAATCTTTAAAAATAACTTAGCTTGAATATGTATTTCCATTTTCATTGCTGGCATTCTTTTTTTTTAATATTTCCTTATTCAAAACTCCAGCTGTTCTCTCATATTCAAGAAAATGTGCTTTTATCCAGCTGGGTTCAGACTTGAACCTAAAAGGTCTTTGCTTAAGTTAATTTTACATTCATTATAATGTGCCTTCCCCCTTTGTGCTCTGAAAATTGTACTGAAGGGGATAGAACTGAAGCACTTATGACTTATTCAAACAGTTAAGCAAGTACTCAGACATGTCCAACATGCAGTGAATGTTCATGGACCATTGGAAACCAAACACAGTACCAGGCTTGCAGTTCCAACTGAGTGTGGGATCTTATCCACGTAATAAGTTAATGGTGACATAACCTTTTTACCTGTCTGAGAGTGCCCCTCTTTTACTACACACCCTTCATCTAAAATGGCAAGGGTCAGACAACACGTTCCTAAATTTACAAATTTATAGGACACTGTCCTGTACTGAACCCTGAAATGTTGCCATCACCACCTATCCACTTTAAACATAAAAAGTCTGGAAAATGAAAACAAGCATGAGCTTTGAGGCAGCTCAGGCTGTTGATAGCCTCTATGCTATAAGGATCCATTTCAGATTTTTAACCCGTTATACCATCTACCTCATTATAGTAATCTCTATCACTGCATAATAGAATGTTTTGGCTTAGTCATTTATCACAAATATAAGATTTATTTATTAGCACAAAACTTGAGAATTAATTTAAGCCAAAGTGTCACTTAAAAGAGAGATATCATATTTGAGGTGATTGTGCCCCTACCGTGCCTACTTCAGTGGTACAAGAGGAATTTGCTTAATTTCTATTGATTTCCAACATCTTACAAAACAGAAATTCTAAGTACAAATATGAATGAAGGTGACAGATGTTGAACTTTATGAAAGGTAAGTTTTGTTGGACAAAATAGTATAAATAATTTATTACAGCGTGAAAATCAAGGAGTTAATAGAATTTTCATTTTGTGGACAATCAGATTTTTTCATCCAATGAACTACTTAAAATAGCTGAAATCTAATTCTGTGTCTCTTTCAAGAGCTGAAAATGTGATAATTCTCCAACAGCACCATGTTCAAGAACAAGTTTGAAGTCAGGTATTAGGACCTATTAAACAGCAGGTGCAATTCGAAGAGGTGGAACAGCTCAGTGGTAAAAAAAACAAATATTGTGCTTGTGATTTCGTACATGTACAAGGGATGTAGTTGTTTATCTTACTTTATCTGAGGACCAGGAGCCGGGATAGAATGAGCATGGTTACATTTTGAAACAAAATATAAGGAATGTTGGGATAGAAGTGCTTAAAAAAAAAGATTGGCACTTGTAGCCAATTGATTAAAATTTTATGAACCTAAAGCCATAGAATGTTGGGGAATATTTCTATTCATTTCAACATAATTTGGTTCTGCCCTGCCTGAAGCAAATGCTGGGGAAAAAAAGTAAAAGTTCAATTAAATTAAAAATCCAAATGTGACTGCTCACATAGTTTAGCAGGAGACAAATGTGCTTTACAGGTAGTATGTAACAAGCAAATAGAACATATGGCCACCACTGCCGGTGTAGAATTCAATCATTTCTTATTAAACCATTACATATGTTCTTCTGCTTTGTTGAGTAGCTAAATGTCATTATCTCATCATGCTTTGAGGTGGAAAGCCCACCAGGTTATAAATGGTCATGATATAAAGAAAAATGACAACAACCAATTTGGAGTCATGTGGTTATTTATTACCTTTTTAGCTTACTTCCTGGTTTTTTGGTTTTTGGGTCTTTTTCTTTTTGATGGTTTTTTGGGGTTTTTTTTCAGGCATTCTAGAATTATTAAAAGCTTAAAAAAAGTAAAAAGGAAAAGGAAAAGGAAAAGGAGAAGAAGAAGAAGAAGAAGAAGAAGAAGAAGAAGAAGAAGAAAAAGAAGAAGAAGAAAAAGAAAAACCCAAACAAACAAATAAACAAACAAAATCACAGAAACAAAGCACAACAATTTCTTTTCCTATAAAAGTCTTTAATCTTTTGTTAATAATTGAATTCTAGTTTGAAATTTTTCCTAGGAAGTGTTGGAACAAGTCATGTCAGTGCTTCCATTAAGACCTGATTCAGCCAATTACTTTTGCATGTGTTCCTTTCTAAGCACACAAACAGTCATCCTAAAAGAACTTTTCAAACTGATTATTTTGCAAATGACTCTGCTAAGATTACTAGTCTCCAGCATAGTCATATTTTGAATCCTGATAGTCACATACTAACTTTATGCTCAAGAAAATCTGTAATGGATCCATGCTGTATTTAAGTCCTGAAGTTCCACAGTGGTCTGTGACTTTCAGCATTTCTTTCAACCCTACAACTACACACGCATTTATATGTGACCTTATAGAAGTTAAATAAGAAATAAGACTCTGTGTCTTGAACCATTCCTCAGATACTGTTGAACACTCAGGAGTGGAAACCTGGGACTGTTGGGAAAGCCTTTAACACTAACATTTTCTGAGAGGAGAGGAGAGGAGAGGAGAGGAGAGGAGGGCTTTTACTGAACACACTGAAACATGACACGACTGCATTCTAACAAGAATCATGGAACAGAAAGCCTAATTCTTGCTGTATTCATGAGCCAGCATGAGACCCTGTGCCAACCAATGTACAAAATGAAAAAACTCATAGCTCCAAAAAGCTAATAAAAAAAATCAAGAAGTATACTTTTAGTACTCTAAGATGGAGAAAATGTGATACAGTATGATCATGTACTATAAAAGTGGGATATTATATATATATGTATGGTAGGATCTACTAAGAAAAAGAGTAACTAAAAAAAAATATTAAAACAAAGCTCTCTGCACTAAAATAGAAAGTGAGGCAGTTTTACAAAGTTAATTTCCTAGTGCAACAACACTTGCAGACTGCTCTTCAAGCTGAATATATTTTAATGTTGATAATATTCACCCATCCAATCCTACAGGGAACACTGACAAAAAACCCAACTGATTGCAGTGTGAAACCTTCCAAGAGTGGCCTGGACTTTGTCCAGCTGTCTCCCATTATTTTTCTAGCGTTTTTCAGATTTCATGTTATAAACTTAATTTTGAAGCAGTATTATACACGTTTATTCGATTTCCTGCACTTGCCTCTTGGCAAAGAAAAAGAAAAATGAACCAGTATTGACAAAGGTGGCTTGAATAGATAGGTGATTAGAAGACAGCACATCAATCTTATTCCATCATGATGAAGTAATATGCATGGTAGGCACAACTGCAACCAATGAATAAAATATTTAATTTGAACACCATGAAAAATGAGACAAAAGTGAAGAATGCAGCAATTTTGCATAAATAAATGAGTGAGCTTCCATAAACAATCTGAAGGGATTTTATTATATAGTGTAAAAAAACTGCAACAGGAGTTGTTATTAAAATAATCAAATGGTTTTTTATATGCAGAAGGAGAAGGAACAAGGGAAGCAAAAATAATTTAGAAGTTATTCAGACTCTGTCCCCATTAGGAAACAAAATATTAAATCAATATCTTGGGTGAGAGGTTCAGTAGCTGTAAATCAAAATAGTTTCCATTGGCATGATAGAAAGACACTGCTTTACTCTACCTGAAGATCTGGCCCCTAACACTTTGCTGTAACCAGGAAGGTCTTTAAAGTTAAGAAACATTTAAGAGAACGATTCATCTTTTGACATAGCACACACCTACAAACTATGGATGTCAATTAGATACTGCGTAATTATCCACATGAATGAAGATCCTTCACTGTGAGAGCAACTTACTCTAGGCAAGGTAGTCAAAAAACAAAAGATGAGGATTATTTGACTGGAGAGATCAAGCAGTACCTAAAAGCAGGTGTCCAAAATTAGACAAAATACTTTTAATTCAGCCAGCACAAAGATGCAAACACACATTTCATTTCTCCGGTGTGATCAATGCCCTCCTTTAACAGAAGCCAAGAAAGCTCAGAGATCAGTAGGAGAAAAAGAGTTTTACATTTGCATCTCCACTGAACCTTTAACCTAAACTCCCTGCCCTTCCTATTGGCCCAATCTTTTGCCTTCATTGCTTCTCACAGCATCCAATATATATAATATTAACTGTGCAAGTCAAACAGAAGATGCTTCCAGCACACAGTAAAAGCACGAGTACTTGGGTTGTGCTGGAAGAAACAAAAAGAAACCTCTTTAGAAGGAGACACAGCATCTGTTCATGCTGATATTTAGGGTCAGGCTTCAAAGAGCTCTCAACTATACTGAGACATAGAAGCCATCCTGCTACAACACAGCCCACTTACCGCCACCAACACTGACATCTCTGACACCCAAAGTAGGCCCTCTGTCCAACTTAACATGCAGTCTCCTTTTTTAGGCTGGTCCTTGACAGAGCAAGAAAGTGATATAGAAGGATTATGAAGCAGAAGCAGAGCACAGAGGGATACTGCTGACTCATGACCATCAAAACAAAGTGAATCTGAAACATTGCAGAAAGCACCAAGTTCATTGAAAAGCAGCAGTAAGATCAGTCTAATCAGGATGGGCAGGTGGTAGTGAAAGTTTAACTGTGAAATGGACAGCAACAGGAGGTGGGCTTCAGAATAATCTTCAGGTGTACCTTGCTTATCAGAGTTGAGGCAGTACCACTGTCACACAAGCAACTGGAATTGTATGTTCTGATCTACCCAGCCTTGCCACGTAGCTATAATCCATCCTGTTGAAAGATTACTTTTAGAAAGCATTTAGAAAATACCACAGTTTTGTTTTGTTTCTTCTCCCATTGCCTCAAGGATCAATGAGCAGCTGGTGGACATGCAACATGCCTCGCGTATGGCTCCCATTGCCTTCTCCATCAGAGCTCCAAAGGTAGAGGAGGAAGAGGAATTCCACTGATAAACAGGCAGCAGTCAATTCTGATGACAGAAATACGAATGAAAAACTGAGATCTGCTTTTTTCCCCCTTCATTTCACCTCCAAAGAAAAATTTTATCTCTGATTTTCTCCTGAGAGCATGTTCCATGCAAGATGAACTATAAAAATGCAGTTATTTTTTATTGCTATTGTGTGAACTCAAGAATATGTTTCTTCCTTTGTTTTAAAGAATGTGTTAGTGATGTTACATGTCAAAATGAAGTCTTATATCAGTCAAGGTATAAACAAAAAAAAGCTCATTTTTCCTTTGAGTTCCAGATAAATCATTAATTATACCACATACCAGATCAAATTCTGTTTAGGTGTTTATAAGAAGAAATGTGTTAACGGTGTAAAATACATATTTTTTTTGTTCAACAAAAAGGACATTTGGCTAACAAGTTGTAAGCTCCTCGTAGATGCAGATCAGCATTATTTCTATCTTATTTAAGGGAAACATTTGTTTGGGCAGCTGTTGGTCATAATCTGAAGTTCTGTTTTAATTGGAGCATTTAACTTTAGCATACTAACTTTATATGCCGTGTTTTCTTAGCTGCCTAGCATTCACTGTGTTCATCCAAGGTGCCAGTCACCTTGCCGTCTGTACTAGTCACTGCACCATTGAAAGGTGCCTTTGCTTTGCTTCAGGAAACAAAGAAAAATTGGAAACTATTAGTAACTCGGGTCAAGCTGCTTTCATATCATTATTTGGATTAGAAAAAGCTAAATAGGGTTTTTAGACCCACTTGTAGTTCCATAATCATGTGCTTTGTCCCATACCTCATCAGTCAGTCCTTTGGAGCTATTTACAGCAGTTTCAAGGCTGTTCTAAACAATACTTCTAACCTACAGATATTCAAGATATTTTGACCATGCCAGTTTCAGTAACCACACTTTCCCGTCCTCAAAGATCTAATATCAGATTAACATTGTCATCATATCTTTGAGAAATATACATGGGTATCCTTAGCTAGCCTGTTTCTCTGGGGTTCATTGTTATTTAATGCTCTGAGACAGCTGCAAAGCAAAGTAAACACACTAAGAAACCAGGATTTGTAACACTGGTAAAAAAACTAGTCATCATAAAAGTACACAGTTGCATTTAACTTCGTTCTATGAAATACAGGTCATTTTATTCATCTTTATTATCATCCTTACTACATGGCTGCAAAAAAATAAAAGTGAGAAGTTTTTTTGCAGTGGGATTAATGAAGCTACATTTCAAATAAATCTGAATTTCAGGATTCTACAGGCTCTCCAAACCTGTGATCTGGTCAAGGGAGCAGTTTATAGAGAGAAAAAGGGAAAGCTAAGTTTGAAAAAGCGTGCATATGGCTGTAACAGCATTGTTTGCCACCAAACTCAGGGCAATTAGCACTTCAGATGAAAACAGCAAATTCATTAGTGCTTTTAAAGATGCTGTTTCATCTTTAGACACAGCAGTTCCACATCAACTGTACCTTAACAGTGAAGTACACATTATAAAAGAGCCTTTTCCCACCTACTTTCAACTGCAAAAGTCAAATTCATCCTTAGTGACTTTTCTCCATGACCTGGTTAAATATGGTTTGACTGATTTCTAGTTTGATCACCATTCTCTTTCAGTGAGAGCAAGCCAGAAATCCCATTGGCTCAGGGTGAGTCTCAAAAGGCAGCTTCTCCCAGAGTCACGCAATGATAAGGGGATCTTGTGATTCATTTTCAGATCACACCTGAGAAGTTCTGGGTGCTTGTTTAGCTACGGGTTTTGTATGCCTGCCTCTAAGCATTGTGGATGTCCTTACAGTCACTTGCAAGTTGTAGAAAAAATGCAGTTCAGGCATCCATGATTCACAGCAGGGGAAAGCAAATTCTTCCCAAGACCATGTATTTGGCATCCTGTCACTATATCACACATTTCTGACAGAGATAGCCTATCTTCTGCCTGGTGATAGGGAGACACAAAGTTGAAGTCAATGAATCTTTCGTATAAGAAACTGCAATTCATCACTAACATAATGTGGAACAGCCCCTACCCACTGAAAATGTGATTTTCTCTCAGGTGAAAGAATGTCTATTTCATCATTGTGTCATGATTTTTATTTTTTTAGAGACAGCAATGATATTTTAAAATAAGAAAAGAATTTATTCCTGCCAGTAACAAAAAATTAATATGGAAGAATATTCTCAAGACAATAGCTATTATTATCAACCTTTTCCTGTTACTTATTTCTATATATCTGATGCAGCAGGATTCCTTCCAGACCAAAGCCACAAGGGTTACATAGTCTACATATAGATGTATTGCTCCAATCCATCCCATCTCACTAAGACATCTCAAAACACTTCATCTAAGATCTGGTACTCTCCGTGAAGGAACCTGTTTTCCCCCATAGTCTATAGAGGGGATCAGAGATACATAACTCTGGTAAGTTAGTTTTTGGACTGGCTAATGGCACAAGGACCAGATACCTTCATAGACCTATTTCACAATTTTAAAGTATTTTTACATTTTAAACAGTCTTCACAGTAATTTCAGAAGATTTCATATGGAATAAGACCTTTTCTTGCCCAGTTGGATAGGCTGATACATGGTTCATAATCCGAAATAATTATCTAATGTCTCTTGTCTGTTGAGACTGCAAAATGATGGTAAACCAGCAACTGGATAATTGAGATCAAAATATAGAAATACTTACAAGGAAGAGATACAGGGAATGCCAAACCACATTAAGAATGGAGTTTAAAGAGACAGTGCCAAACCAGCTAGCTGTTCCCACCAAAGTTAGCAAAAATGTTTACAAGAGCAAGACACCCAAAAATCAAACCATTTAGCACAATGTCAAGAATTAATTTAGAAGCCAAGCAGGACTGTTTTTCAAAAGCACTGCTTACTCAGGTTTTTCTCCAAACCTCAGAGCAACTGATAGAGTATAGCTGTAGAAAACAGAACATTTAACTAGAAAACTCAATATGTATTTAAGACTCAGACAATCAATTTAGAAAATCTCTATCCTTTATTTTCTTGTGTAAAGCAAATAATACTAGCCCATTTCAGCTGCCAAATGCACAGCAGGAAAGCAAGACCCTCTTCAAAGTAAAAGTTATAATCAGTGAAATATGATTGTGAAATTTATGTGCTCTCAAAGCAAAACTAAGCATTTTACATAAAACTTAGAGGAAACAAGAAAAGCAGAGTGTCGAAGGCTACAGGATGAAGGCAAACACATTTTTTAAATGGAATGTGAAGCTCAGACCAAAGCTACAGCCTTTGGACCTCACTGAAATTTTATTTGAGCACAGTAGTGACTTTTATTACTGCTGTAATGCACAAGAATGTGTCCTAGAGAATGCACTGACAGCTATTATCCTCCTGGGCGTAGCAGAGTAAGACAACCGAATGGCTTTGAAGGAGGACTTGTTCGAGTGCAGCCAGTGTGTCACAACAGCCAGCATGTATGCAGTAAACACCATGACCTGTATGTACTATGCTGATTCTTTCACATATGTAAGGATAGAAAATACAGTTCTTATTTTTGCTTTCATCTTACACGTTGAGTTTTTATCTGAAAAGACCCTTGTTTCAGAAGTTGTAGCTCAAAATCTGGGGATGTTCATTTCCTCTGAAGTGATGAATGGCCAATTCATAACAGGGCTGGTTTGAGAACCAGCAATCAATACAGGCACTAAAGTATGGTTTAGATGGCCATTTTGGTTTTTATCCGTGTGCACAGACAACAATAACACAAAAACACCAGTATCAGAGTATTATGTGGTTACCTCATCTCTCTTTACTAAGGGACACTGCCCTTCATCAGTGTCATCAACAAATCAATTGGTCACTTAAGAAGATGTCTGTAAGTGCCCATCTTGTCTTTTGCTTGAAATGTATTGCAACCATTTTTCTGTTACATTTCACATAAAAAGGATTTGCTGAAGCTCTGCAACTGGGATAAACCAAAGAACCGATTTACTGAAATAGGTTAGAAATGGTTTAATATTGCAGTGGTGTCAACAAAGCAGATTTTTAAAAATATCCTTCTGACAACAAAGGAAAAATATCTATTCCAAAGGCATGCATAAAGGGAATCTGTTTTTAAAAGTTTTCCCAGCTGTCTAATGGGGAAAACAACATTCACCTGAAGGGTGATGGGTTTTGGATCTACAAAGACTTCACTGTTAACTGTATTTTCAAAAGTGAAGTGACAACCAATTCTATAAAATAAAAATACCTTCACTTTAGCAAACCCAACAGAAGAGAAAGATAAAAATAAATAGAGAAATAATGAAGCAATTCTTAGTTCTTCTGTAGAGACTCAGTTTTCCTTTATCCATAGCTTTAAGCAAAATTTCCATTGGCCAATTTATGACCCACCAGAGGTATTTGAAAGGCCTGGATTCTTGGCTCCAAAGTTGTAATTCTGTGATTCTGTGAATTCCAGAGTTTCATGGGTAAGACTTACTGCCTACGTGATGGAGAACAGGTCATCATGAGGATGACTTTCTGAATATCTACAGCAGTACCTCAAAGGACTGGAGTAATGGACCACAAAATTTGAAAGCCTTCAGCTGAGACCACCAAAGTATTCAGCTGAAGTGTCAGGCTACCACACTGCTACTCAACTGATAGCTCTCAACTCACCTGGTCAGCAAGACCCAACACAGTAGGTCTACTTGAAGTCAACAAAAACAGGCATTGTCAAAGGATGAAATGTCACATCTTGCCAAAGCACAACTAGAATGCTAATAGTAAACTCAAGTATAGCCAAAAGGATGAACTATGATAGCAAAACCATAAAAATACTGGTTAGCAAAGAAGTTTTCAGAAGTCAACAGGTATTTAGCCCTTTAAGTAAGGGAAATGTCTTCTTTTAATGGTATTGTCATTACATAAAATATCCCACATGCACATAATGTGAGAGATCCCACACAATATTTGGCTCTGCAATGTAATATGATCACAGCAACGATAATCCATTCATTTTGATAATTTTTCACAGACATTTTCTGCATCATGGAAATCATGAACCTGGGCCTGGGGTTCTGTCTACCCCATGAGCATGTCTATGACTCTAGTTCTGCAGTCCTGATCTGAAGACTGCACAAATTACCCCAACAGACACAGAACTGCTCCTCCTAGGTTTCTATATCTTTGGCTGTTAAACCATCCATAACCACATGGCCTCAAAGGTTATAAAATATGGATATGGATTCAATTTTCATGAATGACAAAATCATCTGTATCGAGGCAGCGGAAAATGTACGGGTTGTACTACTTGAGCTCATCAGTTTCAATGTAAACTGTGAAATTGGTACAGTATCAGCTGGAAAAATATCTTAACATCTCAGAAAAGGAATGTAGATCCCTTTTCTAATGGGCAGTCTTTCACACCTGCCCATATCAACCAGTCATTTCTAGAAATATGGTGCCTTTTAAGACACTACAAAAGGCAGTGAGTATTAAGCAATAATCTCAAAGAGGAAGCTGACCAAACTGTAGCTAAAGGTATAGAAATGTTTCTGTTTCAACTTGGACACATTCTTTGTTTTCAACAACTTTTCTCTTTCTTTATTCCACAGATGTTATCTGAAGTTATCTGTGCCCTTGGAGCACTATTTTCCACAGCAGATCACAAATATTATGCTTTAGGAATGGCCATCAGATTTCATGAGTCAAGGCACCTTTCACAGCCCATACATACAATGCCAAGATGGCAAAACCACCCAGTAGAAATCTATCCTGCCCAAAGGAAAGGAGAGTTTCTACTTATATTCTCTGGACTTCAAAAGTAGTTTCTCCACTTAGTGATTATTAAGTCAACTGGAATAGCAATGGAAGTATAATTAAATACTCAAGATTCTTACACTCACTATAATTTAGATCCTCTTCACATTTGCTCCCAACATAATTTCTCTACAGTTTCCTCACTACCTGTTTGACAACTGCACAACAAATGAATTAAGGAAGTAATTAAACAAAAATTGAATTTACTTTAGAAAAAAGAAAAAGGGTTTAATCTTCTTAAATTGGTCCTTTGATGTGGATAATTTTCAAGACTGGGACCTATTATAGATTGAAGGATCACATGAAGTTTTTTTCCTTAGGGTAATCAAGCTCCAGTGAATCTTCTGAAGAAAATAAAATGTTAAGAATAGCAAAGAGTACAAAACTATTACATATAAAGGGCCAAAGTCTCTAGCATAATGAAATAAGCAGAGCATGTCTGCAAATGCTGTCAAGGTAAAGGCAAACATTTCCATTGCACATTACTTTAAAAGAAGATAAAGAGTACTGAATCAATAAATCACTGAAAAGATTATTATTTTGTACAAGCTGAAGGTCAGTGCAGGTCATTTCCACTAAAGCAGACAGACCTTGTTAATTTAATCCAGCAGATTTGGCAGGGAAACCAAACAGGAATTTAATCAGCAGCAGCAGGTGGTGAACATCTCTGAAAATTGAATAATCATTGTGCCAGACAGTAAACATCATCACAGAATGAAAAAAGGGAAAGAACAAAAGTGTCCCCTTTTTGTACTGTTCATTAACTTCTTCAAACAGGTAATAAATTATTTAAAACATCTGTCTTTGGAAAACAAAACCACCACATATGAGAGCAGCCGGTCAATAGTTCAGCACATTTATGATGGCATTAAACTTCTCTTAACTAAAGCTCTTCCTTCTTCCATATCATAATTCTTTCCTTAAAAGCTGTCTCATGAAGTAATATTGCTATTTTTCTAATTGAAAAAAGAGATTAATTTCCAGTTTCAGCTCTTTTCAGTTCATGGAAAGACAAAAAATCAAATGCTCTCAAATACATTTTCCCATATTTTTCAAGAATTGTCTCAGATGAGAGCCTGACATTTGAGGCACTTTAGCACAGTATATGTCAGCATTTTGTTTGGGGATTAAATTATTTTTTTCATTTTCATGAAACTTCTTATACCATAAAAAACTTCTCTAAATCAGTCTTTCTGTCTACCTATCTCTAATTTAATATTTTTCTTCCCATATATATTATAGACTCGTGTGGCAAGAGGATAAATTCTGCCCTTAATAAGCAAAAATTCAGGTAAGCTGATGTGGTGAAATAGTCCATGTCTTCCTGACATAGGACTTAATCCTTTCGGTTTCTAAAAGAAATTCATATAACAGAAATTTGGATTCTAAATTAAAATAAGTCATTTGCTGAAGTCACTCAGATGACCCTGTACCCAGTAAAGTTACATTAATCTGTAGAGAGTTTATACTAACAGTACTTATATTTCAGACTTCTGCAAATATATTGAGGAAAAAAATCTCCATTGGAAAGTTTTCTGAGATCATCTTATATAATGGAAAAATCAGTGGGTCAGAATTCCAGGATTATATATTGATACACACTAATATCTGCAACAGAGAGTTATTATATCTCAATTTCTCCATAAAATTACATTTTATAATTTGCATAATATTCATTATATGCAAATTTCCAGCAAATTTGATCAATATCCTAATTTTTCAGGTCTTAGGAAAGAAAACTTTTTTTTGATGGTAAAAGTAGAAAGACCACTTTCTATTCTAATGTGAAATTGCTAGACCTTTAGGCCCTTGCCCCTCATCTTAAATAAAAACCCCACTATGCCCACCAAATAACTTCTTCTGAATCAAGGAGACATCCAGCCACAAAATAAAATATGCAGGTTTTTCACCTCAGTTAAAAGGAATGTGAGACTAGTGAAATAAATAAGAGATTTGTATCAAACATTTTACATTTACATTGCTAGGATAAGAAAACTTATAAATTCTGAATGGATTCTGCTGGCCTGATCTGACACTTTTTTTGGTTAAAGGGAAGCCAGGCAGAGCTAGTCTGTAGGTTAAAAATTCCAGGACTTCATTAATTCAGTGCTTATTTTCACTTGAATAACAGAAATAGTTATGCTGCTAGTGACAAGAAATAAAACGTGCTGAAATCATCTTTGATGATCCCCAAGGTGTAAATCGCCTCTTTCATTTCAGCAATTTAAAGTACTGCAAGCATCTTGCTACTGCATCACAGAAATAAGATTTCTGCTCAACTCCTTGGCAGTATGCAACTAGCACATAGCATAGATTAAATACTACTGGCACAGCCAAGAACGTGGAGGCAAATTTCAAGGCATTAATAATTCCAGAAAACAGGAACCTTTTAATCATCTCACTTAAGGCAGCCACACTCAGCATAGTACTGTCATACAAGGTGATTTTATCTAAGTGTGCTGAGACAAACTTGGGGAACTTCAGCATTTCAGAGAAACCAGGAGTGTTCCTGAGATATTGCATTCATAATGCATTGTTTACTTACATTTTTTCATGCCGTATTCCACAAAGAACCTGAAGCAGGTCCGCTGCTGCTTGTGTATGCAGAGCACCATAGCAGAGGCAAAAAGCTTTTCAAAGGTGCTGTCTTGTCAGAGGGGGTGTCCCACAAATGATTTGTAGGATATATCTACATTGGCCTTTCAGTTCAGATTGGGACAGAGCTTTTGAACCTATCTCCCAACCAGTTTCACTTGCTGCTCTCTGTGTCACATTTGAGAGTGGTTCTGGGTCACATCAGCGAGGGCACTCGGGCTGTTAGTGAGGTGCAGTGCACGGGACTGAGTACGACAGCAGCAAAACCCTCGCGCTCTGCACATCCCGATCCGAGGTCCTCTGCACAGCTGTTTTGCCCTGCTGATCCATTCCTGCTATGTTGCAACACTTGCATACAGGGATATAGCCAGACTAATTTGGTCTGTCTGGGACGGACTGGGATGGTAATCAGGGATTTCCTTCATGAATTCTGAGACTAACTTGCAGTGGTTATTTTGGGCAAAGGGCAATTTCAATCTGTTGTATGGATATACTTTATTTACCACAGAATTTCTACAGTATGTTGCATCGATCTAATACCATGTTGTAACCTGTATCCATGGTGTTAGAAAACTCTAATTTTCTAAAGAAATTAGACACCAAAAACCTATCAAATTTTGTTGGAAACTGGGCACCTACCTCCTGAGGAGAAAATCTTCAATTTATCATGTGGTGAGTTCACTAAAATGCCTTCTATGACCATCTTTGCTGTAAAAAATAAATTTTTGCTACAAAAAAACATTTTACTAGCAAACCCACTGCTTGCTAGAAATTCCTGGTGGTTTGCCACACCATGCTTGCTTGCCCTACACAGCTTGTCCTTAACAGCTGTAGTCAAGTTAGACCTTTATATTATGAAATGCAAAGGCAAATGCAAGCTTGGTTCCAAGAGTATCTCCTGTCAGTATGCACAGTTTAAGAGGCATGGCTTTGCTAAACCAGTATCTGTGAGTAGAGAGCACCCACCAGGCATTTTCAGTTCTATCTCCATGTAAACATGAGTCAGTTCAGTGTTGTACTTCACTCTATTTGTGGAGAAAACCTTCCAGGTAAAAATGGATACTTTGAATTTTCAATAAAGACTTTGACGTAGAGAGTCTTAAAAGATGCTATATAAGATTTTTACCTACATTTTATTCCTGAAGTAAAATATTACAAAAATAAAGCTAATTTTCAAAGCTGTTTTAGAGATAAATGATTCATACCTATCAGCTGTGAAAAAACAGAAAGTTACAATAGAAAAAAGGGGGATGCAGTGAATCTAACAGAAATGCCACATGGTTCTTTTTTAATGACGCTGATATTTTAATCCTAGAACACGCTTGCCGGGTTCCAAATGTTGGCTGTGAAATAAAAGCCTGCTAATTATTTTGCTTTTTAAAGAATGCCTCTCATTCTTCAATAGATCTTTTTAAAATTTATTATCTGCATATCAATAAATAATAGATTCTTTTTTAATTGTGATCATACAAACATTTCTGAGATGTGGATCACAGCCAAGAAAATGGTATCTTAATTTCATTTTGTGGGTTACAGTGGTTTTGCAGCATTCTAAGCCTTTATGTATTTTCCCCCAGTATGTTTTGCTGATGAGATCTAAGGTTTTCCTCATGACAAAGAATTTGAGTCGTGGGTCACCTCTGTATCTGATGGCACACAGCACAGCAAAAGGCAAACACAGTCCATGGGGATTCAAAGCTCAGTGAAAAATATCTCCTCAGTGGGTTTTAAAATCATACTTCTTAGAAAACAGGTACAATAAAAGCAGTGGCTGTGCAAACTCAGCCTCTTGAACAGAATGCCTACAGAGATACTCTGAATCCACCAGTTCTGAGCCTTTCCTATTTGTTTTCTAGAGAGATAATGATTTACTGATTTTGGCACACACTACTTAGAGCTGAGCAAGAAGAAAATTCTGTAGAATTGGTTATATTGCTATTGGTTATCATTCTTCTTTCTGAAAGCCAGAAAAAACCATAATGTAAAAAAATATTTGATTGACCTTTCTCTTTCTTTGAGTAAATTATAACATGCTGCTATCTTGCTAATCTTGCAAAAATAGAACATGAGCAATCTCAGAACTAGGATCTTAAACAGAAAAAGTACAGACAGATTATCCTTATTATTTTAGAGCTTTGGAAAGTTTGCCAGGATATCATACAGTGCAGAAAAATATAGAGATGATGTGCCATATTTCAGACAAGGGAAAAGGATGTCAAGTTGAATTTTCAGCTGTCTTTTTGAAGATTATGTATAGTCTGTGGAATAACCTGTTTAAATACATTAAAAGAATTATTGTATATAGGTGACATGGTAAATTCAGAGTTGCAAAAATTTTAACCGTAGGAGAGAACCTTTTAGAACAAGTTCTTCTGCCAGTTGAAATCATCTCAGCGTGAACAGGGGACAAGTCAAGTAGTGCATTTGCATAGACTTTCTTTAACTTTTTTCCCAGACTCTTATCTGTTAATGGGGAAGGAATCTTCCTAGAGGTACATGTAAAAAGGTGATAAAAGGTGACCTGTGGGGCATCTTGCTCCATAGGAGCTTAGAAGGGTTTTCCATGAGGCCAGTAGCTTGTGTGTTTGGAATGGTGCTGTGTGCCCTCTTGTCGTCTTGCCCTCAAGGTCCTTTGGTCTTACCCTCTTGAATAGTGTGTAACAAATTTACAGTAGGAAGCAAGAACTTGGAAAAAGAAGAGTTAAGCTTACACGTGAAAATAAATTTTGAGAGGAGCTCTGCTTCAAATGCACCTGAGAGAACAGAGCACAACTGCTGTTTTGTTCATCTCCGGCTGTACAACTAAGCCTACTAAAACAGGCAAAAAATTCAAGGTATTTTTTCTGGTTTTTATAATGAGTGGTACCACTTGCCAGTGTTTAGTTGTTTCCAAAGGTTCAGAGACAACCTCACTAGTAAGATAAGAAAGCACACCTGTGTGTCCTGTATGAACTAGAGTGAGTTAGAGTAACACCAACCTGCCCTGATCTCATAGAGTTCCCTAGTGATTGACAGAATCAAAGCTTTTCTCTGTTTCTATCTAAAGGAAACTATGAAGTACTGAAATCAGTTGGCCTTTCATGGAAGATTGTTCACTCTCTATAATTTAATCTATAGACTTCATCATGTGAATTAAAATGAAACCTTAGAAGGTTTTGAAAAAGATAGTAGCTTCTCACAGAATGTAATGTCAAAGTGCAGATAAGTGGTCTTTGTGGAAGCCCCATTAAGACAGTACATGGTCTTGATTTTGCATATATCCTTAGCTTTTCCACAGAACACAGACATTTCCAATACTCTGTCTTAGCTTTTTATGCTAGAATGAGCTTTTCCCTGAATTAATGTTCATTGTTAATAACAGCATTTAAAAGAAACATATTTAGAGATGTAACAATTTATTTGAAGCATGCAGATAAAAGGAACAGCTGTTCTAATGACACCATCTAAAGAATTTACTAATCATGTAGATTGTGTCCCTCTTTTCACTGTGGATGTTTAAACGAAATACAGGATTGGTTCAGGAACTGGACAAAATTATTTTCAAGTTGTGAAATGTACATCCTTCTTGATCCTATGTATTTCATCACTTTGAATGAAACATTGACTGACAACCTGCTCAAGGTCTATTAAATGGAGGCCTCCCCACAATTACCTTCCAATACGACTGGCAGTATTACCAAAAGGCATACAGGATTTCTCAAGATTATCAACATGTGCCTCTAAATGAGTTTCTGCTTTCAATACACACAAAAAAGAAGCCCAAATTCAGAAAGTATTACCTTCTTCCTAAATATGCCAAGTCCAGTGAAGCTGCAGTTTCAATCTTTAATACAATCTGCCTGTGTAGAAACAACTGCTAAAGTGGAAGAACTCAGCAATAAAATTTTACACTGCACAATTTCTCAAATTCTGACCCTCTTTACTTAAAGCAAAATGGCTATAAACTGGATAAAAGGGAAGTGGGATGATAATTGCAAAAAATATTCACTGGTTATGTTAAAACCAGCTGGAACATACAGAGTTCCTTGGAAGAGGTATGGCATAGAGCTTTTACACTTAAAACTCTGTCTTCTTAGAAATATTTGTGCTATAACACAAGGAAAATCGAAGGAATGAACAATTATGAACACATGAAGAAGAAACTGAGCCACCAAAGAAATGGACATTATGAAAGAAGTATGGAAACAAATTGAAGGAGGTCACAGAAGCTCTGGTTACTGCACTCTGTGAGTGCAGTTATGCAAATAGACTTTCCCGTGAAAGGCCCTTACATCCCATTTATTCTTCTGAGCTGTGCCTACGTGAAAACCAAATATCTGCTGAATGCAGTCTTTGGAGCTCTGTATCCACCTACTTCTGCCTCCTTGCCATTGGTTCCCAGATCCTGCAGGGTCCTTTAATTCCAATGTCCTTTATAACACTATGCCACTGAAAAACTTGTCTTTCTTCTCACAGCCTTTCTTTGACTTCTGATTGTTTTCTTATGTTATGGCTTTGATTAATCATTGTAAATTACTAATCAGAAGACAGCCAGCCCATTTAACCAACTGTTAATGTGCTGATTCCTCCTTTCATTTTCTACTCAGTTTACTGTCATATACAATATCTAATGAAGCTCAGCACTCCTTGATAGACAGCTGTTCAATATAATTTCAACTTTACAAGCAGCGCTTCAAAGCATTCCTCTGAACCTGGAGAGGTAGCTACGCCTAAATCTTTTTGTCTGCCTTAGGAGAGAACTATAAAACACATTTTCCCTGCAGAAGGTTTTCTTGTGGTCATGCTGTGAACAACTCTTCTCTATGTCTATCATCTGTTATATTAATTGTGTTCCCTATAGTGTTGTTTATTTCAGGCTTCATTTATCTACTTATTTCATTTACACCTGTTGTATATGCAATTAGGCAATTATTACTATATTCTTGATGCTAGATTCTTCATTGGCTATTATTATACTTTGTTAGTTACACTGTGGAGAGCTGGAATGCATCTCTTTCTCTGAAGAATTATTTGCTTCATCCTTCTAATCTAAAATAAAAGTTACCCCAATAGTGGGAAACTAGGATACGATATGAATATGGCTACGTGTTACAGAAATACTTTGAAATGTGCTGAACAATCCCAGAGCATTTTCTGAATGGGCTGAATATAAATGCACATCCAGTGCCTGTTTTAAAGAAAAAAAGTGATCCAGTTTTCTGTACCCACCTATCCAGCTCACGTGTGTGAACCTTGGAAACAGTTTCTGTTTCTGAACATCTGTTTCAGAGGGAGACCTAACACAGGAGAAAATCTCATCTGTAGCTCTTTTCTCTAGTGTTTTCTACCAGCTGTCTTCAACAACTCCCACACGTGCTGTGTTATAAACCCAAGGGATATGACAGCCCTCATTTCCTATGGAAGCAAATTAAGGACCTTAAGAGGCTCTTGAATTCCATTCCAGCATCTGACTTTGCAGCTTGGAAGCACTGGATGTCACAACTCACATCCCCCTGCATCTGGGTGTATTTATTGAATACTAATGGGAGCTGGCTTGAAACTGAAAGCCAAAGAGAGGTAGGCAACCCCTTGAATTGACATTAGAATTATCTCCACTTACCTTTATGCTTTTAGCAACAGAGTACCACAAGATGTATCTATCTCAACCCACTTGAATTATGAGGATTTAATTTTAAAAGATAAGATGAAAAACAGCACTTGTTTTGATCTTGAAAGAGCACACTTCAATCCAAGGACATTTCTTCTAGCATCTAATGAGTGAACAGAACTAGGTGATCTCCTGAACATGCCACACAATTCATGTGCTCAACTTAACTTTCACCCTGAATAATTTCACACAGAAAACAGCATGAGCAAAGGCAACAAGGATTTCTGTCCCTGTACAGAAACCAAGTTATTAGTCACACAGACTAAAAAAGGTTATTTGACATCAGGCAGAATCTTAAGAGAAATGGAACTCCATCTGTGTTTCATTCATGTGCTTACACAGGTATTCCCTTGCTCAGTATTCTAAGGGTGCTCCATTTCTAAAAGCCTCACAGACTGCCAAACCTTGATTTCTTATGAAAGCAGTGCTATTTTGGTACACCCAGAGTAAGATCACAGTGCACTATAGATTATCACTCACCAGGCTTCATAACTTCAGTTTCTGCCAAAACTGCACATATTTGTGAATCTTCTTCATTGTTTCAATTTCAATTTTCTCAACTGATTCCAATGTAATAATCCTCTATCTTTTAGAAACCCTATAACTTGTTTTCTAGCAAAAATTTCATAAATGAAACTTGAAGGATATAAAATGCTAGAACAATTTTATGCTATTATTTGCTATGAATTTATTTGGCCTACAGGTTCTCTACAGCTTTCTTCTTACTTACAGTCCACACTTCCTGCAGATCACTTAGTCCGAGATAATGGAACATTTCCCCAAGTAATGCAAATTTTGCCTGATGTAAAGAAACTATTTTACTCTTTTTTCTGGCCAACAAGATTCAAATTTACATATATCTCTGTGAACAGATCACATTACACATTCCCTTTATGACCTCTGTTTTCTTTAATAGCCCTTAGAAGCAGCCTAATTTTATGCAACCATAATTAAACTCTCATCCTCTTTTCAGACATCCTTTGGCATCCTACTTATAATTAACTACTTACTGAGTTTTTCTCTTCTCTAACTTTCTTCCCTTAGTACTTCCCCCCTTCTGTTCTCCCTGTTCACCATTTCTTTATGTCTTTCTAATCACTCAGTATCGTTACAAGTGTATTCATCATTTATTTTCGGAACCTGGTTCAAGATTCAATTTCATCAGTTTCTATCTGTCACATGAAAATTGAAAGCCTTGTTAAAGGCATCAAGTTTATTATTTTATTTAACATCTCTTTTATTTATCCATTAATTAGATTAGAAGTTTGATTCCTGTTCAACAGGAAACATTTAAAATTCCTGCTACCAAAGAACTACAAGGTGTTTGGCAGCATTATGAAGTTGATTTCTAATGGCATTAAGGCTGGGATCTTGAATGCTGCTGCTGTAATTTCTAAAGGCTACATACCTGAGATGGCCACCACAGAAATCTGTTCAACAACCCTTTTTCTTGCCATGGCAGGCAGATTTCTTTATTTTCCCAGCACAATGGGGACCTTTGAACCTGCAGAGTCAAACAACGAAACTAGCTAAGGACTAGAAAGTCAAATGTAGGAAAAATGTAGGAAAGGACAGCCAAGATTTAGTGCACAGAGATGACTACCATAGTACAACTGAGCTCAATAAGTTTTGAAACAGTACATGAGCAAATTATGTTTCCAGTCAGGGGAGAAAATACCTTTGATCTATGAACATGTCAAAGAGAAGATGTTACATTGCAGGAGGAAAAGTAGAATGAAAAGCAGATTTTTAACTGTGGGAGGAAAGTCCATTGCATCAGAGTTTCCACACAGTTGTCAGCTGTTTCACCACACTAATTGTCTGTTAGTGTCCCATTCTTATGAAATTAACTCCTCAGAGAGAAGCGTGGCTCACAGGAAAGCTGAATGCCATGGGCCTAATTCTGTTATGTTAAGGGTCTATAATATTGCTGTTCCCACAGGGTTCCACATATCTGAATAAGAGAAGGCCCCACTGGCCATAAAACCAAAGTTTTATTCCAGTTCTGTTCCCAGTAATGTACAAAGACAGAAAAACAATATGCAGCAGGTGGCTGGGGTATGTACAGCTGAAGTATATCCACAAGAGTCATGTTATCTGATTTTTGGACTTTACATGCAGTGTCTGTTTAAACACCTTTCTCCAAGAACAGATTATGTGCAATGGAAAAAACTCTGTTTCTGGAGAGGTCTGAGTTTTTGTTTGTCCAGCAGTCCAATGAGACAAAAACCAGAGAGCAATGGTGTTCATGGAAGATTGAGAGCATGTGAAAGGGCATGTAGCAGTTCCTATAACAGTAATCTGGGATACTGGACCATTTCTTGATTGTGAAGTGGGCAAAGAAGCTTGAAAGAAAATATATTGAGAAGAGAGACCTGAAATGGCCTGGAAACTAAAGATCTCAGCAGACAGCAGATGGCACGAGAGAGACGGAAAGTTACTAACGGAAAAATGAGGAGGAAGTGTTTTCATAACGATATTTAATTGAATGTTCAAATAGAATCCAGTAAGCTCTCAGAGTCATTATCACAGTTTCTCTTGCATTTCTACAATCTACTAAGTAAATTTTTGAATGGCAGCACTTCGAAAACTAGTAACCAGCTTGCAAAGAGAACCTCAGAATCCTTTCTTTTCTGGTCCCATTTAACTCCTTAAAAGAAAAAAACCCCTCAGCCTCTAAAATCTACAACAATGAAACATCAATCATAAACGTAATGCAAAAAATAAAGTAGCTTTGGTGTGAATCCTAAGGTGCGTTAGTGTGACCTTGATTTTGGACAAAATCCCGACAGCAAGGAGCACAGGATCCAAGCTGTATGATCTCCATGGACCACACTGGGATGAAGACGAGATAATCCTCTAGATGAGCAGTAATGACAACCATCAAGGTGTTTTATAGGTCCAAAATCAGAGAGTTCCTATACATATTTACCATGCTCCTTTGCTAAAATAAAAATTGAATGGGAAGAAGGCACAAAACCCTCTCCATTTGAAACAGCAAATCTCTGGTGGAGACAACCAGTGGACAGACTCAAAGAGAAAAAAAGGAATAGGAATGTAGGAATGTAGAAGGCAGAACAACCTATAGTTAGAGGATAAGACCTTGTATTTGTTTTGACTTTAATGACAGAAAGAAAAGGCACTCCTGGATTCCCAGAAGAGTGGTACAATGACAATTGTACAATGTGTATACTTAAAAGGATGTTGTGAAATCCAAGGCAAAGATCAAAGAGGTTGTTTAATAAATCAAAATTGGACTGTTCCATACAGCTGCACAATAGCAAATATAGAACATCTAAATATAGACAAGAAAAATGAATAACTCAATAATATTAATGGCCTGGTAACCTTAAAAATTAAGACTTGAAGCTAAATAAAACGTGATATAAAAATCCTGCATGAATTTACTAAAGGTAAATCATGCCAGATCCCTTCTTCAATAAGATAACTGATTTTTAAAACTGAAAAGTTGTCTTCAACAAATTTTCCTGTGTTCACCCTATGAGAAATCATCAGTTAAAATAAAGACTGGGACTACGAGAATTGAAGGCAGGTAAAACCTGACTTAAAATAATACAGTGAGTTGTTCTGAAAAGAACAGTTGTCATTGTAGTGGAGTTTCTCAATAAAAAGTCACCATTAATGACCACAACATGATGAAATTTTCTAACGGTAGAACAATTTAAAAAATTATATGGTTGGATGACTGTAAACTTGCACGGGAAGAAATTATGTACCAGGAAACAAATAGAATTTATATAGGAAAAGGTGGAAAGACCCACTGTCAGGGCATAACAAGTATTTCTGCCATAACCTGGGAGCTCGTTGGTAGGGAAATGCTAATAAGGTAGGAAAAGAACACGGGAGTCTTGAACTGTTGGTTAGTTTTCGACACAATTTGCCTACTGCTGCAATGCTTTCATGGAAAGCACAAACAGGATCCTAGGTTATATCAGATGGAGTCAGCACTCCTGTGAGAAGGTGGAAAATTACTGCTATATTCCCAGGTGTCACTGAGAACTTATCTAGGTGGACATCCTTCTTTCCAAAAAACGTGAACTCAAACTGGAAGGATGCTGAGATGATTTGGAAGCTAGAGAAACAAGTACTATAGCGAACACTATAAGGACTAGGCCTGCTTATCTTAGCAAAATGGAAGTGAGGAGTGAAAAAGATGAGTCTCTACATTAGAAGGATAAACACCAGAGAAAAGAATAATTAATGTGGACAAAATGCAACAAGTACACTGGAATAAATGGATAAATGTGGTTATGAACACATTTAATTAGGAAATTAGGACAGGTTTTTGTCTCTGGAGGAGACAGTTAAATTCAGAATACAAAATATATCCTTCAAATCAAATTCTGGTTAAAGATATGAGGGTACAGTGACTTGTCTTTGGATTGCTGCAGCCTACTTCATGTGAACTTGGGGAACATACTGCACACATCTTATCTAAGGGTCACTATGTCCACAAATAGGAACTATATCTCCACAAGGACAAATGATTAAGTCCTCAACATATAAAAAGGAAGTATTTACATTTGAAAGAGAATAAGACTTACACAAATGGGGTATCAGGAAACTCATGTTTTAAAAATTCTGACACTTCAGACTCCTCTAATTCTTAGACTCAGAACTCACCAGCAAGTTCTCTGCTTTCTTAGTATTTCCTCCTAAAAAATACTACTGTGCAGTGTCAGGAAAATTTCTTGCAAACTTTGTGGGATTAAGATTCAATTCCTATTCAATTAACAGAGCACTTTTTTGAATCTGCCACCCAAAAAAATACTTCTAGTGTCCTTTGGGTATTAACCAAACCATTTTTTTTCAAGTGGAATGGATAAAGCATCTGCGGTATACTTCAAAAACCATTGTGTTCACGTCCTGCTGGGGTTGTATTTTCATTTAAAATTCTTTATGTATTTCCTTCTCTGACTGTCACAGAGTTTGTCAACATATCCCCTTAATTATTTATTAAACATTTTTAGCTTTCCTCTGTTTTTATCTTTGTTTTTTTAATCAAACCAAATAAATTGTGTCAACACAAGAAAAAAAATATTAAACATGAGAACAGATGAAAATATTCTCTCAGTGATTGGATGCCTGTATATTGAACACAGAACACAGTAGTTTCTCTGCACTGATTAATATGACACACACTAAAACAAACACAGGGCAAATAAACACGCAAAAACAGGGCAAATAAAGTCAGAGAGAAAAATATGCGAAGTGAAGAAGAGAGAAAAAGAATACAGAAAAGAAATATATGGATTTAACTCCAGCTGTATGTCTAAGACTCCAACTACAAAATCCATTTAACAGATTGAAGGGGACTAAGGTTCCTTAGCAAGTGCTTTTCATTCAGTATTCTTTTTCGCATCTCACAATCACCAAAAATTTAGTAAACTGCCTGCTCTACACTGTATAGAGACACCACTTATTAAGGTCAACTAAGCGTATTAGAATCACACTGATATCAGACCTGAACTTTGGAAGACACGACTTGAACAAAATCCTATCTGACATTTCTTCCCCTACACTTTCAATATCAGTCAGTTGGTTCAACTTCTATTTCTTAAGGTCCCTGAAGTGGCCAAGGCATTAAAAGACAATTTCTGTTGAAATTGAATGGGATATATACGATGGTCAAAGAATGCTCCTTTTATCTCCTATGTTGCTCTTTTTTATTCTAAGTGAGCGAAGTGTTTCCTCCCAATTCTTGTTATACTTTATAACTTTATGTGTGTCCCTGTCTACTGGTGCATGTGCACATGTGTGTATAAATAATCCGTATATATATAACTTTATAATACATAACATTCTTTCTATGTAAGTACATTTTTATAATTTTATAATACTTGCCTGTGTGAACTTTGGTGTGTCAGTGGAAACTAACACTGTGTGGTTGGTAATCTGTATAAATAGTACCACTTTCAGGAAGAAGAGGATTTGAGTATTTCCATGACATAAATATTTTGGGACTTCATTCTGATGTGATATATCTAAACATATTGCCTTATTTAAGAACACGCTAGACTTCTTGGCAGCTCAAGATAGGTGGAATCCAGGCCTCAGTTACTAACAGAGATATTTTTGGAGGTGTATATATACATGTGAGGCAGCCAGTCTTCTCTGAACCTTTCTCTTCAATTTTTAGCTTGAAACTTTCTCCACATGGGATGAAGCCCAAACTGTTGTTGATACACCAAGCTGGCCTTTATCTGACGGGTCCAATGAATACTGCACATTAACTAAAATTCAAAGCCAGAACCATAAATAATGGAACTAGACCACCATGGCATTGCATTTGTGATAGAAAGTAGACATTGTGTGGCCTGGTTTATTACCAATATGATACCACTGCAGCTTTAGAAGCCAAATAGTGCCAGGGTAAAGGTAAGAAGGTAGTTCTCATTTTTAAGAGCATCCCCATTTTCTGAAATTACTATAGAGGTAGGAATCTCCCTAGGGCTTACTTAATCTTGGTTGAAATAATAATTTCCATCTTTCTTTTCTCAGAGAGTCTAAAAGGAAATACCTTCATTTAACCAGTTCTCAGTGCTTGGTGCAATAATGGCATTGATTTTGTGTGCTGGTTTTTCCGGTGGAGTTAATTTTCTTCACAGTAGCTATCATGGAGCTGCATTTTGGATTTGTGCTGAAAACAGGGCTTCTATTGCAGAGATACTTCAGTTATTCCTGAGCAGTGCACAGACCCCTCCTTCCTTCTCTTTCCCCAAATTTATATGCTAAGAATGACACCATATGGGCTGGGATGTCCACTGGGACATTGGGGTCAGTTGTCCTGTTGTGTGCCCTCCCAACTCCTTGTGCACCCGAAGCCCACTCAAAGGTGGGGTGGAGTGAGGAGCAGAAAAGGCCTTGACACTGTGTAAGCACTGCTCAATAGCAGCAAAAACATCTCTATATTATCAACACTCTTCCTACCCCAAATCCAAAATGGAACCCCACACCATCTACTGTGAAGAAAAATAACTCTACCCCAACCCAAACCAGCACATTCAGCTATTTTCCTTTCCTAATATTAATATCCCAGATATTTCAATGTCATTTGCTAAACTTGAAAACTGTATTTCATCTATCCTAGAGCAAAGAATTTTCTGCAACATTTGCACACATATTATGTATACAGCTCTCAATGCATTCTCCTAATTTGAAAGCAAGCCTTCACGGGTTTTAGAACCAGACATAGTCTGCAAAAAACTTTTTAAGTTGATGCATGCATCATATAACTTACAGAACACAACAGAATACAGAAGAGTAGCAAAGATTTTCCCTCTTTAATTAAAAAGATTCTGAAATCTAATTATCTATTATTTGCCCTAATGAGGGGTCAATATGCAACAACTTTATCTGATTCCTAAAAGGGGCACTGAATCCATTTCCTTCAAAGGTTAGGAAAAAAATCCCAATCAACCATATTTTTTTTTAGTGCCCAGTAGCAATGCTACAAAGCATTCCTTCAAATTCCTACAAACCACAATTACCATTGTATTTATGAGTTGTCCATCTCTTGCCAAAATAGAATAAATCTGACCTGATTTATGTGTCTAATTAGAGTAGTAAGAGGTTTGGGGGTTTTTTCAGCTTACAAGCCAAGGGCTCTGGCAAGAACCTTTGTGTCACAATACATCAAACAAATTGAGCAGTAATTTGTGCCATTCACAGGTACCTTCCGAGCTTCTGTAATGAAGGTTCTTCAATTTCCTTAATTGTTACAACTCTGTTGTAAATTCTGGTTTTCCTTACCAAAATGTCTTTGAGGAGGACTGGGAGGTACAGTGGCTAATTCAAGTCAGCAAGTCGACTCTTTGTATTAGCACCCACTCACCATTGGCATTTTCAGCAATATCACTCTACCTTAATTTAATCTAAACATTTTTCTTTTTAAAAAAAGCCAGACTGGCAAGATGAGATTCACAAATTCTATGCCTATCTGCAAAGTAATGCCAGATTTTTGGAATCCATGAGGACCTCCACAAATGCTATGAAGACTTCACAAAGCTTGTGTTCCGTGATTGCAAAGAGACTGAATTAAAGGCCTGCAGGGAGGGAGGGGTGGAGCTAGAAAATGAAAGTTGAAAGCTACTGTCATTCAACTGTCAAACTGAACTCTCTGACTTAGACATGGTTTCAGGCCAAACCCTCAAACAATCTTATTTGAGGATAAGAGACAGCTTAGCTGCTTTAGTTTGACTCTGCTCCAATCCAATTGATCCTAAGGTCAACTAGACCAGACGAAAAAGTCTTGCAGGAATTTGCTCCATTCCACACAGTTAGTGGTAAGGTATCTCCATGGTCTGCTGCCTTTAGGATGGTTGCTCACTCAACCAATTTCTGCATTTAACAGGCTGCATACCAGCTCCTGTGGCTTACCAGAAAAGCACACGTGTTCCTTAAAAACATTATTTTGTGTGCAGATTGTCCCAAGGAAGCTGTTTCACATAAATGATTTTTACATTCAAAGAGATTATAAATCCCCAAATTCACAGCTTCACCCAAACTTCCCCTATAATACTATGTGAATATGAAAGCTTAAAGCACAATAAATGCTAGTTTATGAAGATAAAGTTTGTACAATTAACTACAAACTTTTAAACTAGACTTCAAATAGTAATTACACTTAATAATGCACACCTAAATTTTAATAGCAAAATGTTTTCTTCTTAGGTGCTCAGAAAATAATAGTCACCCAAAATCTCTTGTCATGGAAGCTAAGGGGGCAGAATTCATCAAATTACTCCATCTGCTGGCTGATTTCCTCCAATCCTGGATGATTTCTCTTAGCTGTGTATTCTTGTCCCTTTTTAATGCAAATGAAACATTCAAAGCTTGATCAGTGTCCTTTCAAAGCAAATGAAATATTCAGGGTTGCCTTTGATATTCAAAGCACTTCCTGGAATCATGACTCTCTCTTTTCTCTCTCCATTTCCAGTTTAAGAAGACCTTTCTATTGCAATTTTAACATATTCTTTCTTCTACAGAAAGCACAAGACAAATGTTTTAACACTTTAGTGACTTTACTAGCCTTTCTATGTTGCACATCATAAAAAGTATAAATTATCCAACAATTTGACTAATCTTAGGATTTTTGGTGTGCTTCTGTTGTTCCATGGAACATTCATGACATGTTAGAAATACAGATGTCCTACTCTGTAACAGAGTACTCAGAAGTTGTGCCTGTTTCTCATCCTTCCCACCTTGTAACCTTCCTACTGAATAGCCTTCCCTGGACCCTAAACGGAACTATTCATAGCAACACCTCTTCTTCATAAGTCACTGTCTTCCTGTATCTTCTATTCAGTCATGCTCATCCCGTATTCATTCAGGGCAGCCCCCTGCACTCCATTTTCAGAACTTGTCCACAGGTACACAGTTTTCTGTACAGCCTTTTCTCCATCATGCTTTCCATATCTTCTTCTGAATATCACCACTGCCACCCATCTGCAAACACATTGTGAATTTTTTTCGCACTGGGCACATGCATTATAGCACATCAGTCTGTCTGTATTTAAACTGACTGCAGTTCTGGTTTATTCATGGTCTTGAGCTAGTGCATGAGTAAATAAAAGTATATCTCTAAGGAACGAATTGTGAAAACTGGAAAGCATAATTTTCTATATTAAATGATCACAATCTGCAAATATCCTAATTTATGTGAAGGTCTTGAGGGAGATGTAGCTCTAAGATCAAGCCTTTTGTGGTCCCAAATATGCTTCCCCGGAATTTCAATTCTTGCAGGTCAGGGCATATTCTGAAAAAGCAAAATGCAATGCGGAAAAATATTTGCAGTGTTGAATCAGGATTGGGCAAAGTAACAACCAGAATTGCCATTCTGGAAGTTCAAATTGATCAAGGCAACAACTGCTAGGCACAGACACGTAAGCAAGCTGCTGGAAGTTATCTGCTTCACTAATAATATAACAGCACATTAAATTAAATGCACTTGGGCTTGAAACTGTCTGAGTGAATGCCTAGGTTTCTTTGACATTAAATGAATTACACAAACTACTTTAGTGTTTACTCATAATGACCCCCAGACTTACCAGCCACCAACCATGGAATGAGATGCCCTGTCTTGCTTGGTCTCGGCTCAGCTAAGCCAGGGGTCAGGCCTCTCCTGATCTTCCTGCGCTGCTTCTCCATGCAGGTGTTGAAAATGTTCCCCTTACAGGCCATGCTCCCTGTGCCTGTGCTACACATGGCCCTAGATAAGGGTCACCACATTTTTCTATCGGTTTCATCAGAGGGCCCATGTTCAAAAGACCACAAAGACAAATGATTCACCACACAGATAAGGGCTTCACAAATATTTTTATCAGTTTACATCCTGACAAGGCTGAGACCAACACTCACAAATGGAAGACTGGGTCAATGTTTCTCTACAAAGAGACTTGTGTAACCCAAGCTGTGGATCGCATTACCTCAGGGAGGAAAGAAATGTGGAGTACAAATGAGAAACTGAGTCACTAACCCTCCCTACCAACCCCTCCAGAGCAAATTAAAGGTGCCCTCCCATTTTGGAAGCCACAGAGAACAGTGAGACAGAAACATATATATTGCCTTGAAATGAATCCCCTTAGCACACAGTTGGAGCAGCACAACAAAATGTAATGCATGTCAGTTACCACAAACTTGAGTTAGCACAGCTCAAGGACTCAAGTAGATAAAAGTTCCAGACAGGAACTTTTGGGCGAAAAAGCACTTTTGTTCAGATAAAGCCACTCCTACATTTTTGTGCACCAAAGAAGGGATGGAAGAAACTCATTGTTGAAAAAGAAATATGGGGAAATTAAAGCAAAAGACACAAGGCAGATGCAGTGATGGCGTTTACATAAGAACTTGGTACATTGCCTTCCACATCTCAATAAGGGTATCACCTGTTCGATGGTGGTATTTCTTTTATTTACTGTAACAAGACTATTACATTTCAGGCGCATAACAACTTGCTGAATTCTGACTGTAAGGCTCAACATTCTGTGTAGTTCACCAAGCCAAATTGTGCAGAAATAATCTGTCTGTAAGAAAAGAATCTACCAGACTAAAGAGAGCATATCAAGTTCACATGACAATACCTTTAGCATCTCTTTGCAACTCTTCTTGTGGGATGTAGTGCATGAAATGACATTTAAAACAGGTTTTGATACAAAAGGTGTGTTAAATATAAAAATAATACCATGTGAATTCTGTGTTGAAATCCGTATTATAATAATATCTAACAAAAAGTCCTTGGCAGACTAGTTAAAGGAGAAGATACTGAACTGAATTGAACTGAACTTAAGGGTCTTTCCAGTGTTTTTATTTTCATTTTGTGTCAGGAAATTTGAGTAATTAATTGAAAGCACCACCAATGAGACAAATTAAAATAATGCCTCTTTTTTTTTTTGCCAAGGAGATGAGTGTTTTCTCTGTTAAGTTTAGGTGGAACAAAAAGCTTTCCTTAATACATATGCTTGCCATGCTTGGGAAATGTAAAGGCCACATCATCTAAATGCTTCATATTTGCATGTGCACAGATATGCCTGTATTTATGTAGTACTCAAGTTTCTTACACATGCATAACTATTTCTGACTCAAACCAAACAATGCTTTGACTGAAAGGATGCATTTCAGCCTTTTCACATCATCATTATATTTTCTTTCCTCAGAAGATCAAGTAGATCACATGTGAGTGAGACACTTTCTATTCCTGGAAAGGTCAGTATCTCTGACATTGTGAGGGGATCATCTTATGGGTATTGGACACTGATACATCTGTCCATCTCCAGTCCATCTGTCCATGACCACAGGCAAGGATTCAAGCAGTTCAGCCTAAATATAAGAGTCTCAATGAATCAGTGTGAATTCACCATCTAACATAGTCAAGCCAAGCCAGATTAAGTAATGATAGTAATTGAAAAGAAGATCATTGGAGGTCTTCAGACAGAACATAGGAAGATTAGCCCAGTTTCACACCTTGACCTGACATGAAGCAGAGGCATCTCACATCCACCTAGAAGCAAAGCAAAGGGTGAAGAGCTGCCGCGGTGCTATTGCTGGCCAGCACACTGACCCGAGCACAGGGCAATCTTCCACCTGCCCCGTGTGGGGGGACGGAAGCCGATGGCAGTGCAGGAAGGCAGGCAAAGCTCTCGCCTGGGTTCGCCTTGCCCACTGATGGTACAGGTGCGTGAAGCAGGCAGGAATAAAGCGGAGGGACTCCTTCGTGAGGGCAGGGAAAGGTTTATTGGAGAACAAAAACCCACAGAGAAAGCTGAGAAAATGAGGCTGGCTGGGGGATTTTAAACCCCTACATAATGGGCGTGGAGAACACATAATAACCAATAAAATATCAGTTAGGGGGTGTTACAAGGGCAGGGAGAAGGGATTAGAACGAATGGGAGAAGCAGTGGGAGGAGAGGAGTAACAGAGGCCAGTCAACTACCGAGTAACATAGAACTTTCTGGAGAAATAACCAAATATAAAGCATAAGGGGAGGGGAGGGCAGCAGCCAGTGGTCTGCATGTTTTTACACAGCCTTTTGGGTGCCTACAGTACCTTCAAGCCCTTGAGCTGTTGAGGCATTAAACCAATTGACCTTTTGGTCTGCTTGGTCCAGCTGACCATGGCTCTGGCCATGGCTCACCGCAATAAAAAGGAGAATCAGCATCAGCTAGAAGCGGTGTGAAAGAATGTAAGCTCAGGTCATTCTAGTTTGTACAAAGTGGAGTAGTCCAGTGGGCAGCTCTGTGTCTGAGTTTGCTTGCCTGCTTTGGCAGCATAAGAATAAAGAGGGGGAAAACACCATGGCCTCAGGATGTCATAAAGGGTGCTCTTTGTACCAATTGCATTTACTCTTCTGGCAAAAAATGCACTTGTACTTCACTAGGAAAAAATACTTCCACAGTTAAATAACATGTGAGTGCATCAAATAAGATTCCCCGAGCACCACTGTTCAGTTGTCCTGTGTATGCTTTTGCTGTCATTCATGCATACTCTGTGGTCTCCAAACACTGTCTTATCACCAGCACAACAATCACGCCAACTCCAAAATAATGTAACTAAACCTCTGAAAGTGAATTACCATGTTCTGCAAAAAGCTCGTCTTCAGGTACCGAGGTGCATTGCAGAAATAAAAGCTCCTCAGATCTGCTGCATGATAAAGCACTACAATTCTAGTATAGTTTTCCAATTTCCTTTTAGGTAGAACCGTTAAGTTACACCTTTCCCTAGTGCAGTCCTTTAATTTAAAATTGATTTTCTCATCAAAAAAACGTGGCCTAATTGCATAAGGGGCTCCATAGCTCAATGAACAATTAGCAGTATTCAGCGTGTTTCAGTCTCAAAGCAGCAGATGCCAACAGCCTTGCAGATTTCAGATACACAAATCAATGACAACATGTGAAAACTAGAAAGAGCTTGGTTTATATTAGTCTAACAACTAAAAACAGCTTAGTATATATTTTGAGCAAAATACATTGGAAAAGAACACATTACTTCCCACTTAGAAGTTATATGTTCTTTTCATTCTGGTCTTTACCTTTACCTCCCAAGGTGTAAGAAGCAAAATGTTTTCAATAGGAGGAAAGGTGAAGCCTGCTTTATGCTCTCAGTGTGAAATCATGTACCAAGGGTATAAGAAGGAACACAAGAAACACAAAAGGGCTTAGTAATTGTTTAAACCAGAATTAATTTTTTTCTCTAAAGAAAATTAGATGCTCCTGTTGGCAAGGAGGGATCCAGCTAAGATAAGCTCTGCAAAAAAAGTACCTTGCTATGATTAAATATTCATAATTGATAGCTCTAAATTGTTCTTTCTTTATCCCTCCGATATGCTGCTTTCCTGGTTACAACATTATTGGCTGCTAATTTTATTTTTGTCCTGTGGTAATGTATAAAAGTTGCTGTGAAACTAATGTGACCGTACTGTGAGTTTAATGTGCACCTCTTGCTGTTATTAGATGGGGCTGCAGGGCAGGCCTGCTTGGGTTTGCTGCATGGGAATTCCATTATGTAATAAACACAGCTAAAGCTGATAACAGCTTTAGATAAATATCTAATTGAAGATATTTTTCTGTCTGCAGGGGAAAGTAAAAAGCATTCACTACATACCTTGAGAGGGAAATAAACAGCATGAACTAAGGAGGATAACCTGACAGGAGATGTGTTTTGTACACAACTGGACAAGCTAAGTCATCAGTCCTTTGTGTAACAAAAGTTGTAGACAAAGATTATAATAGTACAACGATAATAACAGGAGTCATTATTCAAAGATTTATTCAAACCAACCATTACCCAGAGATTCTCTATGCCCCACTTTGAAGCTTTAACAGACGCTGATAAGGGTTGCCACCCCCTGACTGGGCTCCAGCTATTTCATAAAAGCTACATTTACTTTGCAAATCCCCTGTCCTTTCAAGTTCCCAGTCCTAGGCACAATTTACAGCATAGTCAAGCTCCTTATCAGGGCTAGATCCAGGCATGCATCTAGTCAACCCTCAGCACTGCAGCTTCCACAGAGGGAAATCCAGGCACAGCGGCCAAATGGATGTTATCAGCTATAGCTGATATCAGGTATATATATATCAGCTATAGCTGATATAGCTGATATATCAGGTATAGCAGCAGCCAGTGCTGATTGTTGGCATTGCTGATGCTGATACTGTGTATGTGGACATAGGGAAAATTTGTCCTCAGCAAAATTTTCATGTATTCTAAGGAAAGCTGTATCAGAAACAGTATCCAAACTCTAAGTATAAAGTGCAGTAGAACTGCAATGTTGATGGGACCTTCTATATTCCATAACATGTAGGACTTAAAGAACCATGCTTTAGTTTTGTAATTTTCAAGTTTGGAACTAAAAGGGGGTGTACCTAATGAATAAGGTTAAGGACAATATGTAGTTGAGTACACACTTCCCAAAGAAATTCACTAAAATTCAAATACCACTGTCTTTTTGACATTTCAGCTTATATATATAAATTGTATTTGAAGCAACTCTAAAAATATCACAGATTGCTTTCCTTTTCTGAAACTGTCGACATGAATTTTCGTGGTGTTTTTCTCTACAAGAAAATCCTTTCCTCTCCATTCAAATATGAAAAATTTATCTGTTTTCATCCACATAAATCTCTTTCCAAATGACTGGATTTTTTTATTCACCATATAAGAGATGAATTTCAGATCACCAGTGACCTCATCTAAAAGCTTTAAATTTTGGAGTTACTTCAAGTTTATATGGAATAGTAGCAATGCATCCAAATACTTCTTCATCTTTTTTTAACTGAAGGGCTGCTTAATATTACTGACAAAAATCCCCAGAAACTACATACACTATTTTTTGGCAGCTGGGAAAGAAGGTGGTTCTTTGTTGTTTACAAATAATTATTTTTCTTTTATAATTATAAAGGAAAAGAAGTACTGTTTATCACCTGCAGTCTGTCTTCCAGAGGGCAGCTGGTTTCTGCACCGCTAATTGCAAAACACAAGAGGGACGACTTTTTAAATATATACTTCTTAAACTCTGGTCAAATTTCAGAATATGACATTTTGTATCTCATCCAAAGCATAGCATTTTGTCTTTCTTTTTTTTGTAGTTCCCAACACAGAGCTATATTTTCCAATGTTTACCAAAGCCTTCTTTATATGCTTTAAGTAGATTGCATTTTCAGGAGGAGGCAAGGGAATTAAAAGCCAAAGTAGGTTCCACCTGTCTTGACCGGGTGCTATGGGAAGATTATACCCCATCAGCAAGCAAACAGAGGGGACCTTCCCTCCCCTAGGTATGAGTTCCATTTGCTGCAAGGGTGCTGTCAGGAACGTGGGGGCATTTCCCTAATTCCACGAAGGAATCTGAGCTCATTTCAGCACTGATTTTCCTCCTGATGGGGAGAACCAACCCCTTTGTCCCTTTCCAGCCTCAGTTGGACATGCACACAGCACATCCTCCCTCCATCTTAAGAGCTCCATACATGCAGCAGTGATAACAGCAGTACAGGGGAGAGAGTGAAATTAATGCCATTGAGGGGGCATAGGTTGCCTTAGAGCCAAATCTGACAAGAGAACTCTGCTGTTACAGAAGATTCACAATAGAAAGTCCCATCTCAGGGAGCCAATCAACAGTGCTGCAATTTTTTCTATGCCACACTGCACAGGGGGAGCACCACATTGATCCAGAGCTAATGGAGGAGGCTACAGCCATCTCACATGTAAGTCCACGTTCAGGCATTTCCAGCACCCATTCCAGTGGGGAAGCAGATCTACTGACTACAAAACAGCTGTGAGTTTCTCAGTAGCCACCCCAATATTCCCAGATAGCTACTTGAGACTTTTATATGACACCTTTACTCTGATTGATTCACACACACACACACACACACACAAAAAAAAAAAAAAAAAAAAAAAAAAAAAAAAAAAAAAAAAAAAAAAAAAAAAAAAAAAAAACAAAAAATAAAAAAATAGAGCTAAAAGTATATAGCTCAAAAGGTGCCTCACAGCATGAACTTAAATTCATTAAAAACATTAAAACATTAAAACAAATAGCAATTTTCACGTGTTGGTCTCTGCGAGTATTTAACTATATGTTTATGATGTCTCTGTCTCCTTGATTTTATTTCATCTGTTTAGGGTTTATCAACAGTTTGCAAAGAATTTAATTAGGATAAGTTAAGTAAGTATTTGCAATTGCCATCAAAACTGCACAAACATTCCTAACTGAGCTAATCTAAGAAATCTACAGCTGTGAGTCCTTGGAAGAACAAGCAACCCAAATGACACAAGCTCTGTGGCATCTTCATCTAATAAATTCAGAAAATTTATTATTCAGAAAGATATGTGATTCAAGTAAATACATTTAATGTATCTCATGTCAGTGGTTTCCCCTGGTTGTCTTGAACTGTATTGAAAAGAAAAAAAAATCTTAAATACATACAGCAAAAGCTGGGAAGGCAGGAAAAGCATTTTCCAATTCCTGGTGTGAAAATAAAGGATTGCTCTCAGTAAAGTAAGAATTGATTTTCCCATCCCTAATGTCAAGCTAATTTGTTTCTAATTTTAATGGGATTAACCTACACAAATTATCCATTGGCTTTTTAAGAATACAGCACCTTAAAACACTGCAGCATTTGTAGCTTTTACTTCCAGCTTATTTCAGGCTTAAAAAATAGTGGGACCTGATGAACATCATGTGATGCCAAGTAAATCTGGGCTGCATGGCATGAAAATTCCCTTGCAAAGAAATTTATTGCACAGTGATGCAGCTTCCCAGGGGACAGGCTGTCAGTTTGTTAAGCTGGCTGGATCACACATTCAGTAGGATACTGGCTAACAGCGTTGTTTAACCTCTTTTCACAAGGAGAACCACTTACGGCTTTGTAAAAAAAAGGGTGCTCGCAAAGCATTCTAATTTCCAACCAAATAAAAATCAGGCTAAATCTTGAGTATTTGTTTTTTAATTCACATTTCCCACTATTTTATTTGCTTACTTATGCTACAGACATCATAACTTGTTTAAAACTATTTTTTTCTGAAGACAAATTTTTGATGTCTTATAGATCAAGTGATCCATGGATTAAAAGTTGTGAAAAGCAGCCATATAAATAAATGAAGCTGTCTTTCATTATATACATTGCTCCTGCTTTCCATAATATACTTGACTAATGTTCAGGAGAAAATGCATTGAAAAATACACAGAGCGAACAAAAGGCATTTACAGGAATTCAACCTTGCCAATGGGCTAAACCCAGAAACAAAATCTGAGTGTTTCAGCAATGACATTAATATACATGTGTGTGTTCTTCAAATTTTATGTTTCTTTGCAAGTGAGGAACAATTTAAGAACATAAAAGGAAACTAAGCCCTAGGGTAATACTACTTGAAGAAAAAGTTATCTGTTTAATTATGATTTTCTATAGAGCTCAACTAGATTATTTAGCTACAGTCATAACTAATAAGTATAATAAAGGAAATAATTTTTTAAGACAAAATCAGTTTCTGGAGCAAAAGAATGCAATGTAATATGTGTTACTTAACTGGCTAAACATTTGGCAGGCACAGCAGAGGAAAGGCCATAGATGATGTGCCCCAAAGACACCGGTGAACCAAACACCCCTAGGGCCTGCAGCCAGCAGCACAGCATGCAGAGATTTACCATGGGCCAAAGAGGTCAAGTGTTGGCTCCTCCTTTGCTCTCAGAGCCAGAATCAGAAGAGCAAAAAAAAAGGCTGTTTAGCCATGTAGATTGTGCACTGGGAATGATGGATGGGCAGTGCCTTGGGTGTTTCCATTTCAATCCTAGCCATCCGAGCCCTCTGTCATCTATTCTCTGAGCATTAGACAACGCCAAGGCACAGCCATTCTTTTCCTGTCTTGCACACAGTCCACACAAGTCAATAGTCGACTTTTATCAAGAAGTAAGTTACTTCAATAAGTCAAACTTATTTTGGAGTTTCAGGGCGCATTAACATGCAGCCTAACTATAAACTTTTTTAACAATAATATTCTTAAAGCTTAGGCGAGTTAGATTTTTCTTTTAAACTGTTTTCTCCTCAAATATAGGATTGTGTATTTTGCGTTTCTTCACTGCCACCTTGTGGTCAAACTTTTTTCTTATTGCTTTTCTTTTTTGAATTATTTTTGTATTTTTACTTTTTAAAAGCAATACACATATAGCAACGTAACAAATAAACCCTCCAAACAAAAAAAAAAGTATATCCAGTATATCCAAAAGTATATCCAGATCAGAATGTGCAAGACAATACAAATACAACTTTTCAATCACATTTTCAAAGTCTAAATCAAGAAAAAGGAAAGAAAAAAAGAAAAAAAACCAACATAAAGAACAAGAAAAAGGTCAGACAAGAAAAAAAACAGATTTAATTTATTCTGAAGTCAGTTACAGAAAGGTTCATTGCTGTTGATTCACAGCTCTCCTGATGTACTCTGATTGAACACAAATTTATAGTGTCTCTGGATATGCTGACTTAAGAGCTAGTATCTACTTGTTTTCTCTCCATAGATCAATAGCTTCCACTATATACTTGTTTTCTTCTGATATTTAGCTACTCTTCCAGCATTATTAGAATTCACATTTGTTAATGTACAGCAGAATCCTATTTCACAATGAAGGCTGCTTGACATCATAGAAAGGCATACATTGTTGCTCACCAGGCTTGTTCCCAGCCTGGCTCGCAGGTAAACGAGGTCCGATGCCCACGTGAACCAGTGACTGAAGGATTGATGGTAACTGAGGTTTGCGTGCCTCAGTTTCCCAGTGCAGCCCAACGCCATCCCAACAGCAAGTAGTTCTTGCTGCTTATCAGGCCAGCGGCGGAAGGCAAGAAGGAAGGAGTTGGAAACTCTGTTAGCTGCAGTCCAAGTTTATTTTCTCCTGCCCTTGGGGGGGCAGGAGGCAGTTACTTGAAGGGAGGCTGAACAGAGACCCCGATTTGCTCTCTGGCAGTCAGTTTTAAGGTATTACATCATGAGGTAGAGATAACAGAATTAACCAATCATGAAAGGAAGATACATGATAATAAACCAATAAAGACCTCTCAGGGGAGGAACAAAATCAAACTAACAAATAACAAAACATCTGGAGGGTATCTCAAACCACGCTGGCCTGTTACAGGACTCAAAACTTCTGTGATAAGAAAGCAGACGTGGTGTGAGTGACATGCATGGGATGTTGCTATGCTGCAGATTCTGCCTTTTGTCTGCCTTCGGGGGCAGGGTCCTGCGATGGGAAGTCAACCCATCTGTCCCATGCAGGCTGCACGATAGCAACAATACATAACATTTAATAAATTATTTTTACAAATATATTAATTTAAAGTTTAAACAGCAACAGCACTTAAAATGCAACTGGAGAAGACTTTACTGTATAAAGACACATAGTAAAGGTTTTATTCATGACCAAAGTATTTATCATTCCAAAGCAAATGCACAATATTATTACATTTGTAAATTCCTCAAGTAATCTGTAGTGGCCTTCAGCATTGCGGAGCCTCAAAAATCATGGAACTGGCAGTCACCTCTCTCCACTTACTTCCTGTAGTCTCAGCAGAGAAACACAAGAAAAGGCCACAAGGATGAATGGCTATCACCATCCACCCTATTATTTCCATGCAGTGAATGGTTCTTAGGACACCAGCTCTGACTGGTAATACTTAAAATAATTTTAAGGCTGTTCTAACATGTGTGGCATAGTGGCAGAGCATCAAACATTCCTAATCCCTAACAGCCTTTTCTCACAGACACCACCCAAGACATCCACTATTCCCAGGAGACATAACCCAAAATCCGCTTCCAAGTGAAACCATTTTACATTCTAATAAATCAAAAAAAAACGTTCATGCAAGAGAGATGAACATTATTTTAACTTGCACCTCCACAAAAGAGAGTCAAGTATCTATCATATGCTGAGACCAACTGGCTTTAGGACCTAGAGTACACCTTCTCATTTTTTAAGGGCTTAACTCTTCCTTCATTAACCAAATGTTACACATTCAGGAAGCAGCATAGCTACTGTCTGGCTGCCACAAAGTGCATGAATTAATTGAAATCAGTAAGAACCCAGAACACCCTGAGCATGGATACACCTTCTCTATTCAGCTGGGTAAGAATAAGGAACATGTGGCAGACAAGTGTTTAAACCTGCAGAAAGAGTAAATAAAAGTAACAGAAGCATTTGTACTTTGGTTCTACAGACTAAGTGAAGTCTCAGTCTTACAGTTTAGCACATCCCAAGACTGGTAAGTACAGCAATTGCTACTTCCCTTCTCTGCTGCAGTATTTGCCCTTAGTGACCTCAAAATATTTTCATAGATATCAGGATGAACATCCTTATGTTAAAGAGGGGAAACAGAGACACAAAGCAGTGATCTTTTCCAAAGGCATCCAATAAGCTGTCAAAAGTGGCCAAGAATGAAGTCATCTGAGTCCTACTCCAGGACACTTTCCTCCAGTCTGCCTTGCATCTCCCACCAACCACATGAGAGCCCCTCGAATAATGCTCCCTCAGGACACCACGGGCAGCGTCTGGCTCAGGGGACAGACATTTGGCTGAGAAAACAGATACTCTGAAGTAGCTGGGAAGCATTGTTGTGTTGGACTTTATACTTCTGTACATCTCATCCAGATAAAATACGAGCATCATGGAAGATATCATTCTGGAATCTCCCTCCAGCATTAATTATCTCTTTTATGCTCTGGGATTTGTCAAAAGTTTGATGAGCAGCATATGCTGGCTCACATGCTGGCTCGCATGCTGGCACCTTCCTTTTCATCACCCTTGATGACTTGGTGAACTTCTGTTCGTAGTGGATTTATGAAGTAAACACCTATTGTAGAAACAATCAATGAATGAAAAACAAAATCAAATAACCTCAGTGAAAATATTCATTTGCTTTACTACTTACTTCACCTTGCTGTCTCTTTCACAGTAAGTTTAGGCCTCCCTTATGAAGTATTTAATTACAGAGATTTCATTGCTTAATTCTAAGTGTTTATTACTTCAGGAAGGGTGTTTCATGTCATCCTGTTAGTTTAGAAAATAAATGTTTTCACTGCATTTTTATTCTTGTTGGACATGACTTAACCCATTTCAGTAATTAAAACAGATTTACTCCTGCTATAAAAACCGTAATTGATACAACATTTTAATTCCCATTTGTTGCTGGGAGTGGTAGTTGTATTCATGCTCAGACTTCACGCCTTGTTACAATTTGACAGCAGCTTAACAAGTTATCGAACACCAACTGAGTTATGGTAACTTTAGGTGTTCCTGTTCTTAGAGCACAGCAGACGTGAGATATTGCAGCAAAACATAAAATAAAAAATACCCAGGGAGCCAAAAGAATATCCAGCCTTGTATCTCAGGTGCCTCTGTTGAGTGTCAGCCAGGCACTGTGAGTGTTCACCATGGAATCACAGCTACTTTCTAGTGTTCATCTTCAGAGGAAAGCAAGCGTTGAGTCTGGCACCGACCTGCATTTTGGAGCTTCTGGTGTAACAGCTTCATACAAAGGACCAGATACAAAGTCTGTTGAAGTCAGTGGCAAAATATCTGCCCTTGACCTCAATGACCTTTCGGTCAGGCTTTCACCCCTACAAAAACTATGTGCTAGTTTAAATCACTAGCGGAAATCTTGGCTGCTGCAAGCTGGAAGTTCTTGGGGCTGTATTAGGGCATGAGCATGTTCTGGCATTGTAGCTAATTTAGTAACAGTAGTACTGGGGGCGAACAAAAAAGGACTTTTCAGAGAACCCAAACAAGGTAAGACACAACACTGAGTATTTGTTTATTTCTTGTCACCCAGAGTTTTTCTTTATCATATTAGAGTACTTCATGCAGTTTTTTCTCAAAATAAAGTCACCCACATCCAAGTTTCCTGTTTATCCCAGATAAAACAAAACATTTGAATTAGGACAATGGAAATTACTTCTTGAGTTCATTTTTGGTCTTAAACAACGAGAAAAAAACGAAAAACAAACCAACTAAACAAACAAAAAACCTCACACTGATATTGAAGTTTTACTCTTCAGGCCACAGAACATGGCCAAGAATGGAGGGGGGAGAGTAGAAGCTGTTTTCCAGAAATAGAGCAATGTCTTACATTTTCCAAAGTATGCTGTTCTGAAGAGGGAAGGTTGTCACAGAGAAACAGCTGGCCACATGGAAAAGTCAACAGCTGGGATGAGAAGAGAGACTATACAGGAAGCTGTTGTTTCTTCCCTTGAGTCAAAATATAACTTTATGTGTTTCAGAGAGATAGCTAGATGAATTTGTGAATGAAAGTGGAGGTGGTCAGCATGGCAGTAAAGGGTGAAGCTATTTAATGGGAGAGTTTTGTCATTTCCTATGCCATCAAAACTCAAAAGAGTTTCTAGCAGAAAAAGGGCTTGCTAGCATATGGATTAACTTTGCTCCTGTGTATTACACTATAAAGTGCTGTTATTCAAGGGTAAAAGTAAAACTAAGAGTATTTTTATACAATATTTAAAGGACCATAACCTCTTTCAGTATGGGATATTCCATTATCTAACACATGAATTAACTTGTCCCATAATTTACTGAGGAATTTCCACAGAGGACATTCTATAAGGTTAAGCCATGTTCTTTTGTGATGCTAAAGAAGGAACAATTCCACCAACAATAACACAACACTAGTGGCAAGCAGATGTGATGCTGAATCAACTCCACAACAGTAGAATTAGGTACCACGACCAATCATTTTCATTTTCAAAATACTGATTTAATTTTAAATACAAGCCAACTTCTTTCTCTGCTTCAATGCAGCCCCATTTATTCCAACCCACAAGCACTACTCTATACCAAACAGCTTCAGTGTTTCAGTTAGTACTTCTGACTCTACAATACAGCTACATCTTAGAGCAGAAAGAAAGACTTATATGGGGAAAGAGTGTTTCTTTTTCTCTTATATAATTTCTAGCCCTTTTCTTAATTACAATTGTATGAATATACAGCTAGCACTGATACAGTATTTAACTCAGTTATGAAAATTCTTGAAACATCTGAATGTTCTGTGTGAACTTGCATTTGAAATTCATGTATTACCAAAAGAACTTATTTCATCACCATTTTACTTTGCTCTACTGATCTGTTAAATGTGTTACACCTCTCTTCTTTCCAAAGGCATTATAAAAAAAGCTGACCTGTCATTTTTTCTAGGGTTATAAATAACTACGCATGCTTTACACAAATTAACAGTGCAAAAAACCTACTAAGACAGAATTTGGTTTTTTTCTTCAGCACCAAAGCAGTAATAATAGGGCAGAACTCAGTATGAATACAAACAAAATTGAAAAATATTCTATAATTTATTTTTATAACTTTACCAGCACCATTATTGAAATGTAATAAATTATTTCAACTATTTTTATATCAGTGACTTTTACATAAATAGAAACACATTGAGTTACTTTTAAACAAGATAGTCAGGATAAGTAATGAAAATCAGGATTTTCAATTTCTGTCAACATAAAATAGCACTTGTGAGCCCAAAATTAAGTAACACTCTAGGCTATAAAACACAAAGGATACTAAATTACATCTATTCAGAGTACTTTATTTTAACTTTCCCCTCAAAGTTGTGTTTTGGGACTGTATATTAGGATGAAAGCTCTAAATTTACAAGAATTGGCAGTTGGTAGAACTGGGAACGATTTAGTCATGAGTCAATCAAAAGGAGCATCTTCTTACAGACAAAGATAAAAGGTTCATAGTGTACCACACCAGTTTATTAAAGAACATTCATTAAATAACACTACAGCAGTCATTAGGCAAGCTCCTCAAAGACACTAAGGCATCCTTAAGCATATCAGCCTACTTCAGTTTTTTAGGCTTGCAAAGCAAGATAACACCTAAAAGTTAGATAGATGCCTTGCAGAATGGAATTCACAAAGCTCCAGGCAGTTATTTTAGGCAATAAGAAAAAAGTGCTTGTAATCATAGGCGATCTCTTAAGTGAGAGTAAAGGATAAATAGCAACACTCAACCCCTTGTAGATCACCTGAATATTTAGGAGCATAGTTCCCATCTTTGAAGTCTCTATTTTTTTCATGAACTGTTGACTAAGTAAGTCAGGATAATGTTATCAGCTGACACAGATTAGGAAGGGAAACAAAATCACATTGTAGTTTATACCAGACCCATACTGACAATCAGGGAACTACAATAATAAATCTTTAAGAAAACCTTGTTTCCTTAGCTTTGCTGCTCCTTATGAATGCTCATACTGTTTCATCTTCTAATATTGTTTTGAAACTAGATAGGAGACAAGATACATGCAATTTTTCTACTAAGTAGCTTAAAGACCTTCTGGTTTGACTCTCATCTCTTTGTGAAGCGATTGCCAAGATTAAATTTGTCAGCCTGCAATGATTAAATCCATGTCAGTGTCTGTCTTTGCTTTCACTACACTCTCCTTGCCTCCATTTTCATTGAGATCTCAAGTAGAATTGGCAGAGATGGAATTTTCACAGGACCATTAATGGTAAGTCACCTTAGGTCAACAACTCTACTAAAACAAGTGTGCTAAAGTAAGTAGCGAAATAGCAGAAAACCAGACTTGTACTCTAGACTTCAAGTAAGGGCAATAACCAAACAAAAAAATTACCTGAAAGGAGATTTCTGACTACACTTCCTCTGATACGGATTTAAAGATCTCCTCAGGCTCTTGTGTCATCACTCAACCTCTCTATTCAAGTTAGTGCACTCTCAAGTCCAGTTCCTGAAACTATCCATAGTCATTAGGGTGGAGTTTGACCTCAGTCTTTTCACAATCAACGCAATCTCAACCACAGCTCATCAGGAATATTTATTTTAAGTTTAAATGGAATTTCCTGTATTTCAATTTGTACCCACTGCCTCTTGTTCTGTCACAAAGAAATGTCTGTCTCTTCTTTACCCCCTGGTATTTACACATAGATAAAATATCCCCACGCCTTCGCTCCTCCAAGCTATGCAGCCCATCCTTGCTTATGTCAGATGCTCCAACCCTTTAATTGTCTTTGTCAGCCCTCACTGGACTCATTCAAGTATGGAGAGCCCAGAACTCTACACAGCATTCTAGATGTAGATTGGCAGATGAAGAGAAGGATAACTTCTTCCCTCAACTCACTGCCAGTTCTCTGCTTGCTGCTGCCTAGGAGATTGATGGCCGCCTTTGTTCCAAGGGTGCTCCTGTCCATTTGGTGTCTCCCCAGGACCTCCAAGGCCTTTTGTCCCAAGCTTCTTTCCAGCTGGTCAGCCAGCAGCCTGTTCTGGTGTATGTGTTTATTTCTTCCCAGGTGCGGGACTTAGCTGAACTTCACATTGGCCCATTTCTACAGCCTGATGAAGCAACTCTGAATGACATTACAACCATCTGGTACATGTACCACTCCACCCAGTTTTTGTGTCTCCTGCAAAGCTCATTTCTGATGGGATGGCTGTTTGATGGAAGCTTACAGTTTTTCTCTGGAACCTGCAGCATGCTAGAGCTTCCTGTTCTTGCTCTGCTTGAGTTCCCTATCTGTTCCAGCCCTGCCTCTTTTCCTGCTCCAGTTATTTTTTGAGTCCCTGCTCTGCTTCTAGAGTAGATCAGTGCCCCAGGCAGTGGGAAAAAGTCCAAACAAATATCTCATTTTAGATATAATCTCTTGGATTATTTCTGACAATTAGCTTCAGCTATCTAGTGTTGTTTGTAGTGTGAAGTTAGTCACATAGAATAGTGCTTCTGGATGGCAGGAACATTTTCATTTTGTCCATGGATAGTATTCTTGAACAGTCAGAATCTTAAACCAGAATTCTGGTATTAAGTTTTGAACAAAAGGTCTTTTCCTTTGTAAATAAGAAAACTGTTCAGATTTAAAAATACTGTTGCTCTAAGAACTTACAATTGATATATAATATCAATAATAGCACTTAAATTACTGAAAATTAATCCCAAATCTAGCAAAATAACCAATGTAACAGGCTCTAATTAGCACAATTACTTCCATATTGAAGACGTATGTGTAACTGTGTTGTCAGTCTTTGTGTGTGAGCAACAATTCCCTTACCAGTCAACCATAATAAATGTATTAATGCAGTAGTTCCACATAAAAAGTATTTTCCCAAAATTGGATGGCAGACAACTTTGCTTTATTTAAATTAATTATGGTATTATTTGATTAAAGTGTTTAAGTAATTTCAAATGCATCAGCAGGTTCTGTTCCACAATTGTTTAGATCATATCAAATTTCTAACAACTGTCTGACAAACTTAGGGTCTTTTTAAGTATATCAGTACCCTTAACATAGTGTTTTAAGAATTTCTCCCACCTGCTCAACTCACAAAGACATCTTAGTAACCAAGAAATTAATTATAAATTCTGACAAAGCCAATTCCTTGTCTTCTTTCAAATCCCTCTTTAAAATTAGGAAGCTGTTGCTATTACAATGGCATCCAGCAGTTAAGACTGCTATCATCTCACTGGACAGTTATCACGACAGCCTGAAATCCAAACCATCACTCTCTCATTACATTCCTAAAACCATGTTCTGTTCAGCTTCCTCCCCATGTGCTTGCATCACCTCTCTCCTACTGCTTTGAATGAGAAACCTACATCATGGCCTGCAGAGAAGGTGTCAGTGCCCATGGTTTGTGTTTGCACCGCATCTAACACCAGGGACTGTGGTTTGTAGGCACTAAGGGGGTAGGAAAAAAACTGTAGGTTTTTGTAGTAGGTGTAGTGCCAAAAAATTCTGTACAAACTGTAAGGATTTTAAAATACAGTATTGGAACAAGATTTTCTGATAAATTTCTGCGGTAGAAGACCTGGGAAAGAACATGGTTGTGGGAGGGATGCTACAACATTTTGACAATTCTGTGAAACCACATGCCTTTGGAACTCCTCATGGGAAGTATAATGACATTAGAATGCCATTCCTAAACCACTGTGCTGTTTTGGCTGGGGTAGAGTTCATTTTCTTCACAATGGCTGGCATGGGGCTGTGTTTTGGATTTACATTGCAATCAGTGTTGATAATAGAGAGATATTTTTGTTATTGCTGAGTGGGGCTTGCACAGAGACAAGGCTTTTTCTGCTCTTCACACCAACCCATCTGTGAATGGTCTGAGGAGACACAGGAAGTTAGGAGGGGACACAGCCAGGACAGCTGACCCCAACTGACCCAAGTAATATCCCAGACCCTAAAGCATCATACACAGCATATTAAGCTGGGGAAAAAGAAGGAAGGGGGGATGTTTGGAGTGATGGTGTTTGTCACCCAAGTCACCAAGTCATGCTCATTTGATGGAGTTCTACTTTCCTGGAGATGGTTGAGCACCTGCCTGCCCAAGGGAAGTGGCTTTGCTTTGCTTGTGAACATAGCGTTTTTCTTACTTGTTAAAATGTTATTTCAGCCCGTGAGTTTTCTTACATTTATCTTCCCAATTCACTTCCCCATTCCTTTGAGGGGGGAGTGAGGAAGCTGCTGCCTGGAGCTTGGTTGCTGACTTGGGTTAAACAACAACAACCATCCAACAAAATCCATCAAAAATCCATAGCTATGAGCAATAAGCCACACCTTTTCACAAGATATGTTCCAAAGCATTTTAATTTCAAAGGATTCTTGTAGAAATACTGTAAAACTTTTTTTTTTAACAATTAGAGGTAATGAATACCCATATATACCACAGCAGAAAATATATCACTGTTGTTTGCTGAAATCAAATTTATAATCAGATTTAGGTAAAAAGGTTTCCTGTAAAAAGCCCTGCATGACCAAAATTCTGTCTTTGTTCAGTAACCCTTTCCCTATGAGTCTATTCCCACCCTTGTATTCTTTACATTTTACAGCCTTGAAGTGCTTCAGGGTTGTTGTGGCTTTGTTGTTGCTGTTAACCTGTATATAAATTACTGTTATTTTTTATTATCACTGGTTTCATTATTATAAGTATTTTAAGGCAGACAGCTCTATACTCCAGTGACATGTGTGTGGTAAAATCCTGAAATCAACAAAACACCACAGAGAAGTACCACAGCTGCCTCAAGGGATAACAGTACAATTTTAGATGTTATGTAAGCAAAAATGACACACTGGGAAGGGCAAGCATTACTTTAAGAATATGTGATTGTACCCAAAGAATATCACTATGTCTGATTCAATCAAATTTTTTCTTAAATATAAAACAAATTCTGTGTTACTTCCAAGGAACAACATGCATTATCAGAAAGGAATGCTGTGAAAGGTGTTAGTTCAACAAATTAGGAATGGAAGTGCTTTCTGTATTTGTCTATAAATTATATACTTGGAAATCCAGAATGCAATTTTTTACAGGGAATGGGAAAATAAAATACTGCTATTCTCCTCTACTTTGAGTTGTTTTTCAACTAATTTCATTGAACTTTAACTGTGGCAGTCATGTGGTCTTTACTTGTACTTTCAACAATGTCTAAAAGTATCACTGTTAAAAAAATTATTTGAGTGTTTTGTTGATTTGTCATAATTCCAAAGAAGTAGTACATAATTTTCTTACACATGTTGGACAAGATTGAACAGCCCTCTCAAACAACCTTGAGCCTCTCTGTTTTCGCACTGTACTTATTTTCCTCAGCTTCCCGTTACTTGGCACCGATGACTTAAATCCTCCAGAGGAATTCAACTATTTCAAGTAGCTTGAGTGCCACTTCTTTGAATCAGAATTTGTGTGATAAATCCAGGCCAAGTAAGAAATTTGTTTGACTTTAACAATGTTCCACGCTAAGACCAGCTGGTCCTTTACTACATACTCATTCAGCAGGGAATAGAGCAGTTGTCTGCTTATCTGATCTCCTTCTGACATATTCCCTTGGATAAAGGAGTTTATTAAATGACAGTAAACCAAATATATTGTCTAATGTCTCTGTTCTCAAATGGCCTTAGTCCACAAGGGACAAGCATTCTCTACCAGCTGCATCTACAACTCCTACTCACAACATGAACACAGGGCACTTGCCACTTCCATTCCCAACTCCTATTTAAGAGTCAACACTGCAGTTTCTTAAGCTGTAATTTTCAAAATCAGGTTAGATTTGATAGCATTTCAAAATGAATTTTCAAATTTTTCCATAATTTCCAAATTCATACATGATTCTTTGTAGCACCTACATTTTTATGTTCCTTTTCACAGACTGCTGAGTTTGGGGATTCTGAGCAAGAGTCTTCTTGGTGTCATCTCACATATTTTTATGGGGAAAAACATTAATGCAGTAAAATTTTGTGTTCATTGTCCCACTCAAAGGAAGACCCCTGTCAATATCAGATCAAGTCCTAAGCTGCATTAGGAAAAGCACTGCCAGCTGGTCAAGGCAGGTCCTTCTTCACCTTCCCCCAGCCCCTCTGAGACCCATCTGCATTGCTGTGTTCAGTTCTGGACTCCTCAGTACAAGCAAGACACAGATGTACTGAAATTGCTTCCATGCAGGTCATCACAAAGAGGATTAAAGGACTGAAGCATTTCTCCTACAATGAAAGGTTGAGAGAGCTGGAACTATTCAGCTTGGAGATCAGGAGGCTCATGGAAGCTCTTAATACTACATATGAATACCTGAGGGAGGAAGACAGTAAAGAATATGGAGCCACACCCTTCTTAGTGGAGTTCAAAGGAAAGACAAGAAGCAATGGACACAATGAGGATTTTCACTACCTTCTCAGGGAAGAATTTTTCCCCAGTACCCAATGCAAACCTTCAAACTGCCAGTTGTGATCCCTGACTGTTTTTACACTCCCTGGCACTACCAACAAGAATTGGGCTTCCTCACCTTCATACCTTCCCTTCAAGTATGGAGGGTTGCTACTATGTCATCCCTTAGTCTGCTCTTCACCAGACTTAACAACCCCAGTTCCCTCACGTCACTCCCCAGGGAGCATGAGCTGTGAGCCCTTTACCACCTTGGTAAGCCTCTAGTGAACCCTTCAAGTGCCATCCTGGAAACTTGGTCACCTTTTAAGCATTTCGACCCAGCTGAACCAAGCCCATTTGCACTTGGTTAAATTACAGGGAATGGTTTCCACCCTTCCACACCAGTTCCCCCTCTGTAGCATCATTTCTGAGTCACCCAAGGGCATGGTGTAGTCATCTTGCTGACACTAATGGTTACACTTAGCTTACTCAACATGTTCAGAGCAAGACTGTGAGCATGATTATATGTAGGTCTGTGTGTTACTGGAACACTGCACCACTTTTCCAACCATTTGGCAAGTTGTTCTCAGAAATCCTAGTCTAAAGAGCAGTTGCAGAAGCAGACAAATTGTCCTGACCACAGACTTCTCCATGTAAAAACTCTGATGAAACTGTTATCAAGATTAAAGAACTGTCTGGCAATCTTGTCAATGATGCAATATATTTTTCCTACAGAAAATGTAATCAAGCATTCCCTCATGTTCTTTGTCAACATCACACACAGACTTTGATCAGAATATAGAAGGAATAAAACACAGACGGGCTAAGACAGTGTCCCCAGAGTATTTTTGTTCTCTGGAAAAAACCCTGACACACTTCAGCGACCACAAAAGTATTACTCTTTCTCCCCCAACTCCTACAAGAGTTAAAGCATACTGACACTCTTCTAAACCTCTGGAGCTAGCCAAACCTGCACAACTTTACATTCTTGTCAGTTACATCATGCCCATTCTGCATGTGCCAAGAGAAATATATCATTTTGAATCAGCTCCTGATTCCTGTGGTGTTTCTTACCTTCAGCCTCAGACTTCTTGCAAAGCACATCTCATAAATACCAGTTCAAAGCTGTGAGCATGCAGTGGTATCATCTGGGTGTAATGGTCTGCAGGACTGCCATGCAATTTGTTTTCCAGTAACCATTCTAATATAAGTGGTACTCTGAGTGACGTGGAAGTCATGCCTTAGGGTAACAATGAAAAGAAAGATTTCACTAGCATTTGAATCTATGTCCACTTTGTCAGCACCCACATAAAATGAGCTTTCCATTTTTATTCACAGACAGGCACCTAATACTACTCAGGATGCAGACTAGAGAGGGATTGCTTGTCCAGAGATACCTAGAAGCATCTGTGCATAACAGCTCACCAGGTACTTATTTAATAGCCAGGTTCTCACTTTGGCTGGCTTTTCATCCCATCTTCTGAGAACGCATACGCAGGAGCTTTGCTCTTGTGTGTTTTATGAAAAGGCTAAGGATACCTTAAGGATATTCTATCCTTCAGATAGTATATTCTATTCTTAGAATACCCAGATGCTGCAATCTCTCAGCATCGTGAGCTATCTTTTATAAATGTAGTTCCCATAACATGAGCTTACACCAGGGCTTCTGAGTGCTTTGCCATGGAGTTCCCAAGGAACATGGTTTTAGCCATTTGGACTGCAGTCTCCTTAGCCGGGGTGTAGGAACCGCCCGGCACACCTTGCCGCAGGCAGCCTCCTCCCCTGCGCTCCCACCGCCAGGCGTCACCCTGCTGATGGGAACACGGGAAACATCCCAAACCGACCGTGCAAAAAAAAGGAGTGGGGAAGGAAACCAAACGGCACTTGCACAAAGTGAGAGCATACCCAAGTCAGCATCCCTTGCGAAAAAAAGTAACTAATGGAAAACACGTGGGAAATAGTCTTTATGCAGAGCACAGAAAAACATGCTAATGAAGACAACTAAAAAAAATTTTTTAAGTTAAGGTTTGAACACAGAAGATACAACCATTCTGTCTTCTATTCCTTCTAAGGCAATCTCTTCTTTTCTTCCAGATGTGGCATTCAGCTGGAGTCTATGTCCATTTAACATCTACTGAAAAGAAGAAAAAAAAATCTGCTCCCCTCCCAAGACACAAAGATGTGGAACTTGGCATAATTTCTTTGAAGACATCCTCAGGAGGATATAATGAGCTCTGTATGAAAACATTCCTGAGACGAACTGGCCATGTGTTCTTCAACGTCAGTAAGCCACTAGATGTCAAAATACCCACTAAAACAGAGATTTCACAAGATAATGATAGTTCACACTACTGTGTGACTAAAATTTCAGGAGACGGCTGCCTTCTCAAAATCGCCAGCACAGGTTTAAAAAAAAATAACTCAAACGTACAGAATCATGGTATTTTAGGGGGAAAAAAAAAAACAAACAAAAAAAACCCAAAAAACAAAAAACAAATTTAAGTGAGAATATGAGAAGCAGGGATTAATATAAGAGAGTGACATGTTTGGAGGAACCGGCAGGGAAGAGAGAACGGACTGAAAAGAAGAGGAGAAGGGTTCCCGGGATCCGAAGGGCCGCGGGCCAGTGGCGGGCCAGGAGCAGCCCCCGGAGTGTCCTGTGACCCCGCAGTGCACCCCGGCACAAGAGCGGGGCTGCGGGCAGAAGTCCGGCTGGCGGAGGCGAGGGGCGCTGGGGGGAAGCGCACCTCGGCGCCTCCTCCTCCTCCTCCTCCTCTCTGCGGCCGGGCAGGGAGGGAGCAGGTGAATGCGCCCTTTGTCCGGCCAAGGGCCCAGCAGACCCACAGCCGGGCGCTCTTTGGGCCGGCCGGTGTCGGAGGGGAGCCCCCGAGGCCGCGCCGTTCCGCCGCCCTCCGCTGCTCGGGACGGGGCAGAGCACTGCGGCTCACACCCACCGGGCGGAGGGGAGCGGGATGGGTGCAGAAGGCGGGGCCGGGAGGGGAGGTGGAGGCTGCGGCCGGCCCCCCCGTCCCCCGCCTCTCATCTCCTCGGAGGCC
>VXAD01001104.1:0-82319 GCA_013399195.1 Dicrurus megarhynchus
GTTAAAAATATTAATAATATTAAACATGTTAAACATATTAAAATATTAAAAATATTAAACCTATTAAACATATCAAACATATTGAACATATTTAAAATATTTAAATATTTAAAATAGTAAAAATAGTAAAAATATTAAAATATTAAAATTTTTTTTAATTGTTAAAATGTTTAAAATATTAAAAAATAATAATTTGCCTCACAGTCACCAAGGGTCATTTAATACAGAAAATTGGAAGATGGAGGATAGCCAGTGAAAATGAAAAGAAATGGCCACTGTTTGAGATGAAAACAAGATTCTTCAGATCCTCCAGGATCATTGCAAGGTTCATCCCAGAATTCCAAAGGAAAACGAGGCAAAATTCCAGACAGCTGGACATGGTTAGGAAGGGTTTTTAACAAATCTGTCAAATCAGGGATTAGAGCAAATCCTCAGAGAATAACAAATGGATCACCTAAGGAATTCCTCCCCTTCTAACCCAGGTATCTCTGTGCTCATTAGCCCGACTTAATCATCCCCAGAGTTTTTAGACAAATTTCAAAGGGAAGAATAATTAAAGTTTTGAAAGAAAATTGCCAATGTTATTACATCAATGTGGCACTGGGAAAGGGAATCATTCCAGGCCGATCCAATACCTCTCCCATGATGTGCTGACTGATTTATTCCATTTGAAGTCAATTCATGTTTCAGTAAAACATTTGGTTTAGGTGCTGTAGGAGAAGCTATTAGGTAATAAAAGCAGATAAAGATTCTAAAAGAGCCATAAGGATCTAATTAAATAGAGGTGTTAATGAACTTGGATGAAAGGAGAATGTTTGGGTTGCTGAGAGGTTACAAGGCTAATATGAATTTTAGTGAACCAAATAAAAATGGAAATTAGCAAGGACAAACAGCAAGAAATTCTGGGAATAATTAGGAATTTATCAGTCAGAAAAGACACACAGGGAGAGATCTTGATATGGCTTGGTTTATCAGCAAATCCCTGTGGAAAGGCAGGTGGGATCCAGGGATGTGGGATGGGAAACACCACCAGGAAAGGGCTGAAATATTGGTGGCAATAAAATCTTGGATTTTCCCTGAGTTCTAATCTCCAACGTCCTTCATGTTCTGGCTCTGCCCTTCCAGGCAGATTCCTTGTCTGGCTGGTCCAAGGGGATTAAGGGAAGGGTTGGAAGGAATTCTACCCTGGAAATGGTGATTTTGGTGTTTTCTTTATGGCACACCCACGTCAGGTTTTGGTGGGGTTTTTTTTTAATAACCACACTCTGGACTGAACTCAATGTTCCAAACAAAGCAATTCCAGGCAGGATTCACTCCTTAGGACCCTTCCCTGTCCCTCATCAGGCAAAGCCTGGAAGTTGCCATGACCAGGACTCTCAAATGTCCTGTCACTATAATTTTTGTGCTTTTTAAAGTTGTTTTTGTTGATCTGAGTCCCAAAAAATAGTCGTGATGGTCCTTCTGAAGACTTTTTTGGACACTGGGGGAGGGCAGTGGTGGGAGGGATGTTTGGGAGGCTGTTTGGGATCATGAAAGCTGATGGAGAAGAGGCCCATCCTCAGCTTTCCTGGGAGGCAGAAGGATCCCCTTCCCATCCTAACCCCTGGGAATTACCTGGAACAAAACTAAAGATAATTCCAACAAGCAGATTTACCATTTTTGGGTGTGGATAATTGCATTCCAGAGACCAGGAACCACCACCATGCTTCATTTTAGCATTCTCTTCACTTCCCGTGAGGAAATGAGCCTCAAACACCGGAGCCAGTAAAATTCACAGGTCAGGTGAGGTGCAAGGCACAATTTCCTTGGCATAACCTTTACTTTATTTGCCTTAATCCCTTTATTTCCCTTAATCCTGCAGCTCTTCATCATTCCATGAACTGTGCCCTGTAATCTCCACCTTTAGACTCAAGACTAAGTAAATCTAGATGCCAACAAAGGCTGATTTTATTTTCCTACACTTCTGCAAGCAGAAACATCACTGCAACAAGGCCAGAAATCATCAAGACCATCCTATTTCTCTACAGGGATACAAATAAATCATATTTTTAACGGACACTTATTAAAAATGGCTTTTCCCAGTAGGAAAGAACCCCATGGATGTTAATATATTTAAGCTCTCCTATGTTCTCTGGCAGAGCAGAGTCATGGCCCAGGCTAAATAGAGGAGTTGGAGCTGAGAAGGGAACTGAGAGAACGAAACAGGAAATGAAGAAAAACAAGGAAAGAACCAACCTTGGACAATTCCAGGGATGAGACAGCCACAGCTTTTCTGGGCAACCTGTGCCAGGGCCTCCCCACCCTCACAGGGGAGAAAAGTGGGTCAGTGCATCAAGTTTTGAACACCTTTAGCAAGTTTTGAACACCTATAGCAAGTTTTTCCTCCCCAATAAATGTCAATATGGAGCTGAACTGCTCCTTTGCAGAGAAATCTCCATACCTCAAATATTTCCCTGTTCTTCCTTGTGTTTTGCAATGTCTCTGCTTCGCTCCTCTGGTTAGAAAACTCAAACCCTTCATTTTTAAATCACTGTGTAAAAGAGTTTTCATTCCTTTGCACAAGCAGGCAAAACTTCTGGAGCAGCTTTTAGCCCATCCCTGACTGTTTGCCTTCAGTCTCCCCTAGCAGAGCATTACCAACCCTGACAGCATTGATTTTCAAATGTATGATTGCTGGTGAAATATTAAACCCTATTGATCTGAAATTCAGGATCGGCTGCCTGCGAGATCCTCTGCATATTTTGGGCCTGGACAGTTTCATTTATCAGCTCCTCCAATGGCAGAATAATGAGAGCTCCATCATGTCCCTGGTTGGAGATGGAGAGTTTCCCGTCAGATTACGGCATCTGCAATCTGCAGAAGTGTCCTCTGCACGATGTTTGCTAATTGGGCAATTTATCCTCCCTGGGAAGCTTTTCCATCCATTTCTCGGGAAGTACGCTGGGACAAAGGCATCCATCTTTTCACCCACTGAAATTTCCCATCGTTCTCTTCTTCTTATGGAAGAAGTGAGAGGAGCATAATGAAGATTTTCCATGATTAAACCCAAAAATCCAGGGGATTAGCATTGAAACAGAGCTTTTCTGGTAGAATGGGACTCATGTTTGGAGATGGAGAGTGAAACTTGCCCCAGAATTGCTCCATGGAAAGGACATGGTGATACAAAACACTCCAAAAACATTTCCTGTGGGACACTGAAGGGAATCCTGCCAAGGATGTCCTTTGGAAACTCAAAAATACAGAAATATTAAAAAAAACCATAAACCTGGCTCATGGTTTTCATGCTAAGAAAGGCACTAAAGGATTAAGCTCCATAAGCATCTTCCAAGATTGAATTAATAAATGAGCCCATAATTTCAAATTTGGATTTTTTTGGGCAGGCTAAGACTGAACCAACCCCTCCATTATTTCCCTCTCCACACTGAGTCTCCACCTGGAACCAAAATGGTTTTGCTTTGATGATTTATGCCACTTGTTTTTTTAAAAAACCAACTTATTTCACTAGGAAAGCGACCTGACTTAGTTCAGCTCATTTACAATTGTTCTGATTTCCCCTCATAGCAAAAGTTTTTCACAAAAAAATCTTCTTTTCCTTCTTTGCATGTTTCTTCACCTGTGGTTTGATTGCCAAGGTGAGATTTTAGTGCCACGAAGTGCTCGTTGCCTCTCCAAACAAAGGTGCTGACATCCACAATTTTCTTCCACAGTCTCAAATAGTTTCAGACTGAGCATCAAGAACCTCCAATCCATCTGTGTCAAATGTGAATTCCCAGTCTTAAATAGAATCTTGGAATTATTTCCATAACGCTGCCTGAAATTTGAGTAGTTATGACCATAAATATGTATTTCATCATTTTAAAAAATCCCTCTTTACCTTTTCTGGTACAGACACAATCAGGATGCTCTTAATTCCTGTGTAGATTAACCCTTTAAGAGATCTCAGGTTAAGAAACAACATTTTCACCACAAAGTCTCAGTCATCTGCTCTCAAAAAATTCTGTGGTTTTCTAGCCATCGACTTTTGCATGGAATTAATTCCATTCCAAATCTGGGGAACATTTGTCTTGATGCCTGCCCATCTCTAGCTCATTAAACAAGTATATGGAGAAGGGTGAGGTTCCTGATTCTGCCAGGAACACTTCAGGAATTTAAAGCTGCTATTTTCACCCTGTGAAAATGTTATCATAAAAATATGTAAAAAATCCGTCAAATATTCAGAGTTTGGACTTATACAAAGTAATCTTCATATTAATATGACGAAAGAGTTGCTCAATTACTAGAAAACACTTAATTCTTAATAAAGAAAATTAGGGAATTCTTGCCTAAAATTGTGGCCTCAGGCACATCTATTTGATTTTAAATCGTTGTCTCTGATATTTTCCTTCCTAGAAGATCCCATGAGGAACCCACGCAGAAAAACCCTCTAACGTGAGCCTCGAGTTCTTCCACCTTCCCAGCCAGCTCGATTCTGCATGAACTAAGGATACAGATGGAAGTGGAGGCCCATTTATGGAAGAATCCAGATTTTTAGGGTTAAGGAATCACTTTGTGGGATGGACAGAGCAGTCTGGAGCAGAAGGGCTGAGCCTTGAGCTGGGTGATGTCTGCAGGCACAGCTGCTGTCACATGTTGCTGGATGAGGATCTCCCATCCTTTTTAAAGGGTCTAATTCCAAATATTGCAACTTCTGCTATCGAGAGGCAGGGCTGATACCTTGGAGAGTTCAAAGCCCAGTTCCCAGGGGAACACTGGGAAAAAAAAAAACCAGTGGAAGATCCAGCCACCAGTGTAGGAGAAAGGACTGTGATCCCAGAAGCCCTGCTGGCATCTGAGGGAGCTTTCCTTTAACTGATCCTCAGCTCGAAACTCCTGATTGCTTTGCTTTAATGTAAAGGCAGCACAGACAATCCATCATCCCTCGTGTCATTTTGGTGTTTGGCTTTTTAAAATATTAATGAACAGTCTGGGCCTTCCTTTTGCTGACCACTGAAAACAGCCCCGAATTCCCCTGGGGGAACCAAGGCTGATTCTTTAAGCCCGCGATTGAAATTCAGTCAAAGCTCGGGGTGAACGGAAATCATTTGTTGTGTGACAGTGACACGAGGCAGCTCCTTTTTGTTTGCCAGAGAGCTCAGGGATTCTGTGTCTATTTATTGTCATCAGCTGAGGTATTGATGGTCACCCAAAACTCTGTGGCTTTGGAGAGGGGACGCAGCTGCAGATTTGGCAGAGGCGGCGCCTGGGTTGGAACAAGAAGGACTTTGTTGGTCTCTGTTCAACAAACTCTGCACAGAACAAGGAAACTCCAGCTGGTCTGTCTGGGATGGGGGAGGAATGGCCAGGATGATCCCAGATGATGGAGGATGGACATGCCAGGGAAGCGTAGCTCTATCTATCCACTCCCTCTGATGTCGTGGAATCCCAGGATGGTTTGGGTTGGAAGGATCAAAAATTCCTTGATCCAAAGCTCATCCAGTTCTGCCCCCTGCAGGGACACCTCCCACTGTCCCAGGCTGCTCCAAGCCCCAGTGTCCAACCTGGCCTTGNAGTTAATTCATCTCCCAGTCCGTGCTCATGGCTGGGATTTCCCTGACCCAGGAGCAGCCCCTGGCACTGGGAGTTGTTGAATTTCACGAGGTTCTCCTGGGCCACTTCTCATGTTTGTGCACTTTGCAGTCCCCTGCCTCAGTCTGCAGGTGACATTTTGGGTTCCTGACTCCTCCATCCAAATCCCTCCAGTGTTTGACACACACAGTGACACAATCCAAAAAATCTCCACATCACATTTATTTTTTCAGGTCTCCTGCATGGACAATTCATTTTCTTCATGGAATTATTTGCTCCTGCCTCAACACTCAACTTTGGAGTTGCTCAGTCAGTTCCAGCACCCTTAGCAGACCCCACCTGTGGCTCTTCCACACATGATGCAAGCAAATGGGGATAAACAGCAATTCCTGATGCAAGGAATTCAAAACGCTGCCCTGTCATGGGAGAAAAATATGGGAAAATTAACAGGACAAAAAAAGAAAAAGCAAATTATTGCTGAAACTGTTAATAGAGAACCCTCACATAACACAATCACCTAAAAATAATTGTTGCATTTCCTGCAAAGGTGATGTAAAATCCGAGAAAAATGCCAAAGTGAAGAGATTTCTTGGGAAAAGCTTAATTGTCGTGCAACTTTTTCTCTTTTAATGGTGATTGCTTTGCAGGAGAAAAACAAAAGGCTTCCTGCTGGAGAAGCCAACAGGAGTTTCAGCAGGACTGAGTCTGGTAAGAAATCTCCAAAGACAAAAAATTGTCTTTTTCTCTTGCACAAATATATTTTTGCAAGAGAAAAAAAATATAAATAAATGAATACATAAAAATAAATAAATAGAAATAAATCAATACTGCAACCTCTCCATTTACAACTGAGACTCTCCGCGACCTTGGCTCCCAGGGAAGTTTAACCTACTCTGATTAACTTTCCCATGTTATTCCATGAAATAAAACCAGTTTTGACACCCAGAGACTGAGGCATCCTAGGGATAACACAATAACCCCATGGAATCATTCCAAATTGAGTTGCAATAATTCATTTAGGTGACCATACAGATTTGTTATGTGCAATATGAAACATTGCAAAATGAAATCAATAGGAATGTTTCTTGTTAATGAAGATAGACTGGGCTCTTCTGGGTGGGGTTTGGACTGCATAGCACAGAAATCTGATTTGGATTCGGCATTCCAGGGTATCTGACTGCTTAAAAAATGAGGAAAACATTATTTTATAATGATATGGTTGGACAGCTGGGAAATTATATCCTGAATTTTGTTCCGTGCTTTGCTCGTTAAGAATGGAAGCACAGAGCAGCCAACAGCACTGGGAGCTTGGCTGTTTTCTTCCACAAAGGCTTCACCCTAAATTTTTTAGGGATTATTATTGGATTCCCAGTGAAATTCATCCTCCTGCCATGGGTTTTGAAGAATGTGAATTTTCAAGGGTGGATTTTTTAAAACCTTCCAAATATTTGATGCTGATTTATTCTTAAGAAAGACAAACACGCTCAAATGTAACGAGTGACAGGAGGAGAGGAAATGGCCTCAAGTTGCTCCAGGGGAGTGTTAGGTTGGATATTATCAAAAAAAAAATTCACAGAAAGGGTTGTAAAGCGTTGGAATGGGCTGCCCAGGGAAGTCATGGAGTCGCCATCTCTGGAAGTGTTCAAAAAATGTGTGGATGTGGCACTTGGGGACGTGGTTTGACAATCAACATGGTGGTGATGGTTGGACTTGATGGTCTTAAGGATCTTTTCCAGCCTTACCAAATTTATAATTCTGTTTTTCCATAAATGCAGCTGTATTTTATTAGTGGCCAAGCAACTCCACTTCAAATTCCCTGGAAGATCCCTGTGTTGCAGTGTGGAGCTACCCAGTGTTTTTCGCTTTTTCCTGCTTGTACAGAAATTCTCTCGGTCTTTGTTTCAGAGGCTTTCAGCCAAAAATCCAGGGATTGGCAGAGCTGGGAAAGGAGATCTCTAGGAAGAAGGAAAAACCCAAACAACCATGGACACAGCGCAGTATTTAACAGCAGGTCCTGTGGGATGCCATCCCTTGTCCTGTTGGAAACGTGGGATGCCTTTGGAGTTAGTGCAGCATCAAATTTAGGATAAACTGGCCGAATTTAATTTATTTAGGAAGCCCCAGGTTGGCTCCTTAAAGCTCTGAGCAGAAACTTGTGATAGGTTCAGCCAAGACAGCAGCAAGGCAAAGACTGGGACTCCATGGGAGGAAAAGGAGCTTTTGGAATGTTATGGAGAGCCCTGGACACTGTGATTAAACGAGGTTGAACTCCCTGACCTGGCAAATCAAATTGGTGACAGCTCACTATGTTAAACTGCATTAAAATTTATGACACTGAAGAAGAGGATCAATGTGTGAATAAAGCCTAAATTAGGAAATCTCTGGAGCAGGGAAAACAATCACCTGCAGGATTTCCAAGCATCCGAAAAAACGAAGATTCCAGGTTCATTTGCTGGCCCCAAAATAATGTGAAAGTCTCTTTGAAAGGGAGAGAAAAAGAGATAAAATGCCTTGAAAAAAAACCCGAAAATGGTCATTAGAGGGAAAATCTGAAGAAGTTTCACAAAGTAGCTGTAAATGACTTTTTGTAAATGGCTTTTCTAGCTCAGGGAAACGACCCCGTGACAGCAGCAACCTCTGGCCAGGGATCAGGGCACTGGAAATTCAAACACCTCGGCCACAGTTCAGGTGTCAAGCAGGGCTTTGTGCCCTGCAAAACAAACTTATTATAGAGCTGAAAACTTATGATGAAAAGCAGTGCTTACAGCTCCTTAAAGCCCTTTGGAATTTCAATAATGATTTCTGGAATTAAAGGGATGCTGTCGAGGTAAAGTCATTTCTTAGAATAAAAAACTATAAACCATTTGTTTTGCTAGCAACAGTCTTTTTTATTTCAGAACTTGGCATGGAAAACCATTTATTTTTCAGTGGCTTCACCTTGAATTTGTATTTCTATATCATTCAGCCTGAACTAACAGTTTTATTTCCATTTTTACACTTTTATTTCCATTTAGAATCAAGTCCATGTTATTTCTGATGAAAATAAAGAAACTCTCTTAACCCTTCCCTATGTCACCCGTGTTTCCAAAAGAGGAAAAACCAAAAATAAAGCCCAGAGATTGACTCTTTAGAGAGTTATTACTCTAAAACTGCTTCTCCTTAGCTCTATTTTGTAAATCAAAAAAAAGGGGAAACTGATAAAAAGCAGACACAAAGCCAAATCAAACCAACAAGAAGCACAGCTACTCTGAAGTTAAATCAAAAATTTGTTAAACATAATCCATGAATGCTTTCTCCTGCTTTTCAGTGCCACTAGAAATGTCCTTTCCTCATCCCCTTGGCCACCACTGTCACACAGGAAAACAGCAGCAGTTTCCACCTGAAGAATTTACCTTTATTTTATTCTTCCTCCAAAAGTGAAGAGCTTCAAGAGCCTTTGTTCACTTCCAGTGTCTCTCTTTCCTCTGAAAAAGATGAAAATTATTGAAAGCTGGGATGTTCACTACACATTTAAGGGCAGATCTCCAAATAATGCTTTGGAATCTCATGAAATATTTCCATGTATCCAAGTGGGTGACAAGAGTAATCCCACAGTGGCAAAACAAGCAGTTGGAGGGAAGAGGGAATTCCTGGGGGTTGTTCTGACTGTTCCAAGGTGTTACTTGGATTGGAGATGGGATTCTTCCCAAAGTGTCAGGGTTCTGGGGAAAATCATATCCTTGCAGCAGGAGCAGGATTTGAAATCCACTGGTGTGGCTCAGGGATTTTTACACCCCATGGTCGGGAGATGAGATCCATGGGCTTCTCCATTTTCCCACTTCCCGCTGGTCTTCTGGGAGAGCTCCTCAGTGCTCCCTGAGCCAGAGGGACCCTGAGAGCAGAGCTGGTGGATTTAATAAGCAATAAATTAAGAATTTAAGCCACTTTGACTGAATCCACTCACATCTAAACGGCACCTCCCTGGTGCTGAAGGGATCCCTCAAAATGATGGATGAAAATCCAATAAAGATTTCAGAGGCAGGAGGGGACAGGGAGCTGTGTGACTGCAGTCCTGACACAGAGCCAGCCTCTGCTCCATGGGCAGCCCAGGCCCACATGGATTGGGATGAAAGCTGAGGTGGGTTGGGAAAGGTGCAATCCAGGCCTGGAAGAGTGCAGAGGGTGAGTTTGTTATGGGGATTCTTTGGAAAGATGATCCCAGGTTTTAAATTGTTTTTAAACTGCCAGAGGGCAGGGCTGGATGGGATCTTGGGCAGGAATTGTTCCCTGGGAGGGTGGGCAGGCCCTGGCACAGGGTGCCCAGAGCAGCTGGGGCTGCCCCTGGATCCCTGGCAGTGCCCAAGGCCAGGCTGGACATTGGGGCTTGGAGCAGCCTGGGACAGTGGGAGGTGTCCCTGCCATGGCAGGGGTGGGATGGGATGGGCTTTAGGATCCATTCCAACCCAAACCATTCCATGATTCTATGAAAATATTCCTATTTCCTCTTAGCTGCTCAATCATTTCCCTCTCCTTTCCATTTTCTTTCGATGTTCCTGACTTGTGTCCCAGTGAATCCCAATCCCTGCCCACTCTTACTTCCCCCTCTCTGATTTTTCCACACAACTCCCAATCCAGCTCCGGACTTGTGATCTCTCCTTTACCTCTCTCCCTAATTCCCCCCCACAAAAGCAGATCAGATCAAATTCCACCCTGCACGCTCCTGTCGCCTTTTTCCATGACCTTTGGCCAAACCGGGTCCAAGAGCAGAGCTGGTCCCTGGCCACCAGCCACGGGTGCCACGTGTCCATCCCGGTGGGAACTGTCCACCGGGAGCCGGGTGCTGAAGGATCCCAGACTCTGGGACGTTCCCAAACCGTGCTGGGACAGAGGGAGAAATTCCCTGAGGCTGCATCAGCTCCCTCCAGCTTTCCAAGTCCTGGGAGAGCTCTCCCAAAACCCAAAAATGGTGCCTCTAGGGGATGTGTGGGATCTTCGTCCAGAAGGAAAAGGTCAGGAAAGATCCTTCAGTGTTTCCCCAAACGTTCAAAAATTTGTCTTCTTACCAAAAATGGAGGAAAATTTACCCCTTTAATTATTTCATCTGCTCTTAAGGGGCTTTCTTAATTGAAACGTCTTCTCCAGCCCCTCATTAGCCTTTCACATGTCCTTTTATTATTTCTTTGGGTTTTTTTAGAAACTCAGACCTTGTCATCAGGTGGTGATTGCATGGCAACTCTTCACATGGAGTTTGTGCTAAGAAAATGGAAATGAAATGGTTGATTCTTCTTTTGTGTGGCCGGCACAGCATCATGTTGTGCCCAAACATTCTTCCCTTCCCTGTTCCTCCAAAAGGTTTCTTCTCTGCTGAGTTCTTAATTTAAGGAAAAAATTAAAATAGATTGGATTTTTATGCCAGCATCTGTTCCTGATCTTTGAGACATCCATGGCAACAAACTGGGATGTTCTGATGACTGAAAAAAAATTTTTCATCTCCGGAATTTTAACTATTCTATTTATTTTAACTATTTTAACTTTTATGGGATAAAATGTCTCCCTTTCCCTCCCATAATTTCCCTGTCATGGCCTGCACAAAGTTTGGTGTTCCTATTCCATGGCAGAGGTCCAAAGCTCCAATGAAAAGACACTTTTTCTGCCCACTACTTTATTTCTTTTTAAAATTTCTGTCTTGCCAGCATCAAAAATGAACCATTTCATTTATTTTTTATTATTAATGCGAATTCCTGCCACGCTGTTCTTCAGCCACAGGACTCTCCCAAATGGAAAAGCTGGACAGAAATCCTGTTCTCCCCAGGATTTTTCAGTCATTGATCCACGTTCAGCTACATCAGCTTCCGATACTTTTGCCTTCCAGTGCGTTTGTTTTTCCTACTGAATTTTTCAGGACTCTCATTTCACCTGGGGATACTCTATTGAAGGCTTGGGGGCCAGTGCTGAGATAAAGAGTTGAGTGTAGGCACTTAATGAGGAACTTTGGAAGCTGTTTCATATTTGTGATAATTCTTGGTAATTTATCCTATTTATAAATTGCAAAAATTTTATGGTTTTAAATTTGTAACACAGTTTTGCTATGGATCCTTTCAATGCAGGCAAAGTCCACAGACAATTTCTTGAGTTACAATTTCTCAGTTTTGCTTTACCCCTATTTGACAAGACAAAACTCTGAGGTTCTGTCTGGAGAGCTGGAAAGACTTTCAGTCAGGTTGGGCATTATTCCTAAGAGAAGACTTCAAGAGAAACCTGGAAGGGAAGGAAATGTGATTCCTCCTTGGTCAATCTTCTTGAAGTTTGAGCTGCACAAGATGAAAATTCCCATAAATTATTCCACCCCTCTTTTTTAGGCTCAGCAGTTCCAGGGGGAGCTCCCCAGGGAATGGGCACATCCCTGAGGCTGCCAGAGCTCCAGGAGCATTTGGACAATGCTCCCAGGGATGCACAGGGTGGGATTGTTGGAGTGTTCTCTGCAGTTGGATTTGGATGATCCTTGTGGGTCCCTTCCAGCTCAGGATATTCCATAATTCTATGATCCTCTGGTTTCTTTAATCTGCCCAACTCGCAAGGAACTTGTCTCACAATTAATGAGCTCAAAATCCCTTGTCCCTTCTCCCACCTCAGTCCCACAGCCCAGGAATGCCCTAAATTAAACATTTTATGGAAAACAAGGACTTGGACTTCTGCCTCCAAAGCCACCGGGGCAGCCACTTAATGTTGTTAAACCAAACCAAAAAACAAAGTTAATTGAATGACAATTTCTAAATTTAATAGATGTGGATCTTCATTTGGAGCAGGCTGGAATTGCCTTGAGTCCTGGGGAAAGGTTACCCATTAACTCCTGAGTTCTGATTGGAGGATTCCAATATAGGGATTTCATTAACCAGATTTATAGGAGCATCCAGTGACCGCTGTAGTAATGATTGTTATCATTCCATAGCCAGCGAAATATTTTCTATGTTTTTTGATTAAAGTCAGATTTCTTCTGAAATTCCAATGTTATTGAAGCAGAAAGGCTGATTTAATGACGAGTCATGACTGCAATATTGTAACACCAACTCCTCTCTGTTTGTCCTGAACCCTACTGACACAAATTTCATTAATCCTAATTTCAAAAGGCCAAATTCTGATGGTTTTAAAGAGTCCTCAACAAGTCCAGCCAATTTAGAGAGGAAAATGTTGTTTGATCCAAAAGAGGGACACTCAGAGAAGTTTTCCTGACTCCCTGCATGCAACACATCCCATAATCCATGGAACCCCTTGAATTCCGCCAGTTTGGTATCCATGGGGAGATGTTTTCCATAGGAGGTTCTCCAGGTGAGGAGCGGCTGAGGGAGCTGGGAAAAGGGCTCAGCCTGGACAAAAGGAGGCTCAGGGGGGACCTTGTGGCTCTGCACAACTCCCTGACAGGAGGGGGCAGCCGGGGGGGTCGGGCTCTGCTCCCAGGGAACAGGGACAGGAGGAGAGGGAACGGCCTCAGGCTGGGCCAGGGGAGGCTCAGGTTGGACACCAGCAGGAATTTCCTCATGGAAAGGGAGGTCAGGCCTTGGAAAGAGCTGCCCAGGGAGGTTTGGAGTGCCCATCCCTGGAGGTGTCCAAGGAAGGGCTGGAGGTGGCACTCAGTGCTCTGGGCTGGGGACAAGGTGGGCATCGGGCACAGCTTGGCCTTGATGGCCTTGGAAGTCTTTTCCAACCTCAATAATTCTGGAATTCTGTGATTGTAAATCACAGAACATGTCTCAAACACTTTCGAGTCAACTCTGTATCCCACAGAACTTGTGAGTAGAGCTGGGTAAACTTTTTACATTAAAAAGATGTGACCATGTGTAAAATCTTCCAAATTTCCCACTACTTTTATCTCCTCACTCACACAGAAATGGTTTCTAAGTTCTGATGCCTTGGGAAAAAGTTCTAAATTATTTACTCTGTTTCTCCCCTCCTCTCTCTCCTCTTAGGCTCTGTCACCACAGCGAAAGTTCTGAGAGTAGTGACAAGTCCAATATCAATAAACATAATAATAATTGATTTCTGGGAGATGAAAAATCTGAAATTAGTGGCAATTTCCCCCCAGAGTGTTGTCTGATTAATTTAATGTTCATCTAAGTCTAAGTCATTCTAATACTTATCTGCTCAGCAAACCTGTGGGATGTGTCTGTGGGCCAAAGACCAGAGGAAAGCGAAGAATTATTGCACAGTCCAGGGGTTTTTAAATTTTTCGAACAAAGCAAAGAAAGAAAGGCTTGAGGAGATGCTAAAAGTTGTGTTTGCTGTAATAACTTTAATTCTGCCATTTATTTCTGAAGAGAAAATTGACAATGTGTGACAGGAGGAGGAGCAGGAAACATTGTCCCATCTCGTGGCTGCCAGGGAAAAGCTGGAATGTCTGAAGGAGCATGGGAAGAGTGATGGGGAAGGATGAACTTGGGCTGGGATTTATCCAAAGAAACATTGTCAACATGATCAGGGACTAAAAGCCTGGGAACAAGGGAAGATTTGAGACAACTTTAGGATGTAATTCAGGGAAAAGGGAAAAAATTGTGTTAATGAATGAATTTGGGACAAAAAGGGGAAGCGTGAACCAGCAAAGGTTGTTCTGCGGCAAAGAATCTCTGGGAGGTTTCTCCATGTGCCAGCAGGAGCAGGAGGAGGAGGAAGATGTGGCCACTGACATGAAACATGGCACAATTACCTGAGATTGGGATGGCCCAGCAGGGGAACAACTCCACAGTTTTCCAGGGAGTGATGTTCCCTGTTTGACCATCCTGGGTTTCACTGCTGCATCCTGACCAAAACATGGACAGAGACCTCAGGCACCGCCCCAAGCTTTGCAGATAGAGCCCAAACTCAGATGACAAAGGAAGGATCCTGTGAAATCCAGCACAATTCCGAGACATGGAAGCTTTCCTGCAGCCCATTGAAGCCATTAACGATTCAGACAGCCCCAGAAATTGTTCATTACTGGGAGAGACAGCATTCCTGTTGTTTAGGCAGTGGCATCCTTCATCAGTCCTTAATCATCCCTAAATTGAGCTCTCCTGAGTGGGCTCCCTCCTCTCAGAAAGGAGGAAGAAACCCTGCCCGACAGGAACTGGAGTTAACTGCCTGATTCTTTGCACCCAGTGTGGTTTCAGAGAGGAAATAAAGAGCATTTAGAGTGACTGAATCCCATCAGATCTTCCAGACATCCTCATTAGGCTGTTCTAATTAGGGTTGTGTTGTTTGCTTCATTTTCTCTCGATAGTGTTAGCTGGCAAAGACTGATGCCTTTAGCCCTCTAATAAATTAATTATTAATGGGGGAGTTAATAATTCATGTTAATTGGTACTATGAGCTACTTTCCCCAACAAATGTGAGCAAAGGTCAAAACTTGTTAACAGCAGAGGTGAATTCTATTTTTAAGTTTTCTCTTCCATAATATATCTGGAAAATCAATGTATAGCTCGCAAAATTAACTGGTTTTCAAAAGATGGGCATAACTGAGGGCAAAGGTGTGGCCTCTTCACTTGGCTGCATTTAACTGGGACTTTCCACAGCTTTTGGCATATCCAGAGACACAGGGAACTTGGGATTGGCCACTATGGATCATCAGAAAGTGTCTCTCAGGTGGGCCCAAACCTGAGCAGGGTGTGATGAACAGAAAAGAGACTGAGAAAACGTCAATTGGCGAACCTCAGGCTGTTATTTTAATGCCAACTGGGAAGTGCATTATGGAGTATCCATGGTGCCTTTCCTGGAAGAGAGGAACCTGTTCCACCATCATCAGGAGGTTCACCTTAGGGGAACGTCAAATAATTCCCTAGAATGATTCCTTGCTGCTCAGATGAGACAAATTCACCACTCACTCCTTGAATGAGGTGCAGTGCTTTGATCTCTGTCTTCCCAAATCCAGCACAATTCCATGTGAGTGCCTCTCCCAGCGCCTTCATCTGGAATATTGGAGCTGGGATCTGCTTTTGATTTGATGGAGTGTTTGAACAAGGCCATGTGCTGTCACATGTGTTCAGCAACCATTTTCCCATGTAAAGAATAAATCTCCGGCCTCTCTTCCCCAACCAACAGGGAATCGTGTCCTAGTTTGGGTTTTGTTTGTAAAACAGACATTCCAAAGAGCAAAGTGAGGGAAGAGATGTGTAGAGTTTGGGAATGGCTTAAAAGGAAGCAGCTGAATATGCTTTTAATAAAAAAAAAATCAGCTTTTTTAATGGTTGTAACAACTTATTGTAAGTAACTTATGTAACACCCAGCTTTGCCAGTACTCAGCAGAACCAAACAATTCAATTTTCATCATTTAAACACGAGGATGAGGTGGGAATTCATCCAATATCCACTGTCATCAGTGGGAGCTCTTCCACTGCCTTCTGTGGGCGCTGGATCTGGCCCCTGCTCAGCAGGACATTCTCATTCTGGGAAGAAGAAGCAATCTCCTTGGAAAAGCTTTCCTTTAAGACATGGCCAATATATGTTTACTCTTTTCTCAGTATTTTGGAAAATCCAGCTGATGTTTTATAAGGAGAAGAGAGCACAGCTCAAGATAAACAAGCAGAGTTTTATAACGCGGGGTTCTATTGACGGGAAGTGTTAAAAATTCTGATGGGAAACATCTCACGTCCTGTGTCCAGTTTTTCACTCTGAGTGTATCTGGTTTCCATAACATAACTGACCTACAATTCCACAAATTATGGGAAAAATGACCAGGGACACCTTCCACTGTCCCAGGCTGCTCCAAGCCCCAGTGTCCAACCTGGCCTTGGGCACTGCCAGGGATCCAGGGGCAGCCCCAGCTGCTCTGGGCACCCTGGGCCAGGGCCTGCCCACCCTCCCAGGGAACAATTCCTGCCCAAGATCCCATCCAGCCCTGCCCTCTGGCACTGGGAAGCCATTCCCTGTGTCCTGGCCCTCCAGCCCTTGGAAATTGTCTTTCTCCATGGTTCCTGCAGCTCCTTCAGGCCCTGCAAGGCCACACTGAGCTCAGCCCAAAGCTTCTCCTCTCCAGGCTGAACAATCCCAGCTCTCCCAGCCTTTCCTCCCAGCAGAGCTGCTCCATCCCTCTGCTCATCCTGGTGCCTCCTCTGGCCTCTCTGCAGCAGCTCCACGTCTTCCCTGTGCTGGCTCCCAGGGCTGGGGCAGCTCTGCAGGTGGGGTCTCACCTGAGCACAGGGGCTCAGGGACAGAAATGTCACCCACTTGAAGAAAAATTTTCCCTGGCCCTCCTGTCCTTCCCTTATCCCTGCACTTCTGGATCCACCTTCCTGGATCTGGTGTGTGCAGAGGGCTCTACATCAACTATTTTACCTCACACCTGCTTCACAGCACTGCAGAGGTGGAAACATTGGAATCTGGTTCCAAGAGTGATCCTGAGCTCAAGTTAACTGGCAGTGGAAGCAGGCAAGGAAAAAGGCAAACAGGAGGTTTGGGCTGGGGGCAGTTCCTAATTTCCTTCTCTGCCTCAGGGTTGGTGTTCCCCTCTTGTGCCACTGGGGCACAAATCCAAAACCAAGCCGGGCTTGGGTAAAGAAAAACCCAAACCAAATGAAATCCCAAGCAAAACAAAACTCCACGTGGTGATCCCGAGCCCTGACTCACACGAATAAAATAAACTCCATATCTTCCTCCACACTCCATGATAAGCAAGGAAGAATTTCACGTTGAAGGAAGGAAAACTCCAGAGGAAATAATCCCACAACAGACAACTTGTAAAAACCCTGTAAATCCTTTTTAGGGCTCGTGGGAGGTTCCAAACACAGTTTGTGGGCTGAGATGTGAATCACTGGGGCTGTTCATGGTGGGGCTACCACAGGAAGCGTTTGCAGGATCCTCTGTGTCCTCCCTTCTCCATGAGCAGTTCTCCAGGCTGGGAATTGTCATTAATGCCTGGAAAGGTGTAGATCAAAGAGGGGTTGGTGAGTGGATGAGTCTTTCCTGGTTGTCACTCCCAGGGAAGGGAAGGGACAGACTAAAAGGCAACAACAGCAGCTCTTGGCATGGCTTGTTGTTAATTTTCCTTGGCTTGGAGTACCTGTCTGAAAAGCTGCTGCAGTGCAGGAAGGAAATTTTTCCAGAGATTAAACTGTTATTGTTTCCTGTGGGGCTGTCTTCACTGTATATAAGGGGAAAAAAAAAAAAAAAACAGCTCTAAGGGCACTTGAAAAGGGATTTGTCTGAATAGCAAAGTTGTTGTGATTCATCCCCCGCCTCCCGCCTCAAAGCGCCGGGATTTGGACAATTTCCTCAGGAAAGTGGCTGATTAGGCCCACGATCTCTCCACATATGAGATGTCATAAAGGTGATTAATGGTGAACCCTCCATCATAGGAAGCCCAGAGTTGAGCAGAGCTATTTTCAAGGGCAGGGAAGGAAAAGAAGTCATTTGTGTTTTTGCCAAAATGCTCCGATGTTTAAATGCCTCTTTGTGCTCCTGGCAATTAATGCTGCTGCCTATCAGAGGCTGGGGGATTTTCTGGTTTTACAAGTTGGTTTGAAAAATGGATTCAATGTGTTGCAGTGTTTACCTAAGAGGATCTTGTGGAATTAAAATGAAATGTTTCCACAAGACCGGCGATTGTTGCTATCCCCGAAACCAAGGATGTCGGAAGCTTTTTATGCCCCTTCCCAAGAAAAGGTTCACCTGGATTTTCCCCGGGAGGCAGTGCCATTATCGTGCAACTTGATGAGTGCTTGGGGAGATAATTACCTGCCCTGACAAAAAAACCTGCACTGAGACTTTGAGAATTCACTGAGAGTTCCAAAACATGAGGTTTTTTTAGGCATCTCCTGTGTGACACTTCTTTAGTCCAATCCTTTTTCCCACTAATTTTGGTCCTCAGGTATTCCTTTAATTTTCAAGTGTGGTTGGGGAAAATAAACACCACAGGGCATGAAGGCAGACTTAGATGTTTCCTTTTTTATTGTTTTTGGTTGGGTTTTTTGGTGCTGCACCCAATCCTCTGTGTAATCAGTCAGGGATTTCCACCTGAAGTTGACCCAGGGCTGAATTTAGGGAAAACACCAGAGGTCTTCCACCATCGTATGGCACTGAAAACAGCTCTGAAAAACCAAGACACCTGCAAGCAATACTGTGCTGGGATGATCTACACCAGCAGGACCAGCTCTGTGTTGGAAAATAACTCCATAGATCAAAATCCTCTGGAAGGAATTCAAATAAATCCTGGTCCTGGTGTTAGCAGAGATCCCAGACTGCAGCAGGGGAGCAGGCACCATCCCCAGCTCTCTCCTGGTTCTCCTTCCTGGCCTCTGCTGGCAGCACAGCAGCTTTTTCTCCCACCATAGAGTAAACACTTCAGGCCAGGCATGGGGTGGAGGAAACCAAATCCATCTGGGCACTGTGCAACGTGATGCAACATCTGTTAATGGGAACTGACTCTGGAATAAAAAAACTGAGGGATCCTGACAAACTGGTTTCCCAACTGTATTTTTCAGAGCTGTTATGATCCAGTTTCCTCTTCTTTAGGGTTTTGTCCCTACCACTCCTTCCTCTTATCACACTCCTTTTTCCATAGCTGCTCCCATTTCCACTTCATTCCCATCATTCCAGTCCTTGCACCCATTTTCCCTGCTCCTCCTCCCACAACCCCTTAACCATCATCCAAGTCTTTTGTCCCTTTCTGTCTCTCAGGCCCCTTTCTGTCTCTCAACCCCATCTTGTCTTCATCTCACTCTCATTCCTGGAATTCCTGCTGTTTTCCAGGCCCTTCTATCTTCTTACAGCCACAATGGGATAATTTGCACCCTCAGCACTACCAGAGATGATGCACAACTCTGAATTTTCAACCTGTATTATATTTTTAAACTTTATCTTCCTCGGTGCCACCGTTGTGAGCATCAGAATGTTTCTAACACGAACATTGCTCACTGAAATTATCCAGGAAAAATTATCTCTGGAATGATCAAAATTATCCATTCTGATGTGTTATCCACAATTAATTGCAAGTAGGAATTCCTAATTGAGGTAACACTGTTCAATTTTAGAGGAAAATGCTTGTTCTACACATTTCTTGTGTTCTTCCCAATCTGTTGACAAATACTGAATTTTGAGAGAAAACTGCCCCAAAAAACCCTGTGGAAAACACATATTCCAGGACAGCTGAGATGATCACCTTCCCACTGCCAGAGGGCAGGGCTAGATGGGATATTGGGAAGGAATCCTTCCCTGTGAGGGTGGTAAGGGGCTGGGATGGAATTCCCAGAGGAACTGTGGCTGCCCCTGGATCCCTGGCAGTGACCAAGGCCAGGTTGGACAGGGCTTGGAACAACCTGGGACAGTGGAACTTGTCCCTGCCATGGCAGGGGGTGAGAACAAGATGATTTCATGATTCCATGATTTCAACCTCTCCAATTATATCAGCATTTGGAATTCATGAGCCAGGCTGGAAAGATCACAAAGGGGCTTTGGTTTGGTTTGGCCTTTTAAGAATAAAATCAATGCTTTGCTTGGCCCATCACCTTTTCTCCTGCAAATAAAAGGCTGGAAGGTTCCCTGCCCATGGCAGCGGGGCTGGAACTCAATGATCCTTAGGGTCCTTTCCAACCCCAATCATTCCATGATTCGTGGTGACAGCAGGACTGGCCATGCACTGGCGAGCAGGGGTGGAGTTGATCGAGATTTGAGGGAGGCACAAAGTGTGAAAGGTCCTTTTCAGGGGATTGGTCACCAGGAAAAGTTGGACTTCTTGGAGGAAGGTCTCAGCAGAGCTGCTCTGTCCCAGAAAATCATGCCATGTAAATGGTAACACATGTTCCCAGGAATTTGAAATACCTGAACTTTTAGCAAGGTCTGTGGCCTTTCAACAGTTCCAACACAGCTTGGATTTCCTGGCTTCGACTTCAGGATTGAACTCCAACGTGGAGTAATAAAAAAAAGGGGAAAAAAATTCAGCCTAGCACAGAGACTCTATTTAGAGCTTCCTGGCAGCGGGCAAGGAGGAGGGAGCTGTTTATCCTGACCAAGGATTTCCTTAGGCGCTCACGGAAAACATTCCCGTTGTCAGAAGGGCCCGTGGTCACACAAAGAGGGACACTCAGGAGTCTGGGATCACAGGACAGGAGCCCAGACAGGAGGAGGATCTGCTGACTTCAAACCATCCACGTCCCGCAGCGCTGACGACACCGATGACGATGGCCTGGGAAGAGGGAAAAGGTTGTGGAGTTCATATTTTCCTGTAGGGAAATGTCACCACCACCCACCCACAAGGCAAATAAAGCTCAGAGAACAAGAGGCGCACACAAACGGCGTTTCCAGCACTGAGGGTTCTGACTGGAGCACAAAATGGGAAGTTATTTTTTCCTACCCACTGACAATTTTTAGGAGGCAAAAAGAGCCCAGATTTTCACGATGACCTAGTGGGAAGAGGATGCTCCATAAAATATCCAGAATCCAGTCACAGCCTCGGGATATGGGCAGTGGGAGTTAAGTTTCTTGCTGTTCATTCAGCTGAATCACAATCCCCAAAGAGGATCACAGAATCAACCGGCCCTTCAGGATCACCCAGTCACACCAGCATCACCCCAAACCCTGTCCCCAAGGGCCACATCCAGACTCCTCCTGAACACTCCCAGAGACAGTGACTCCACCACTCCCTGGGCAGCTCATTCCAAGGCCTGACCATTCTTCCAAAGAAAAAAAATTCTAACATTTAACCTGAAGCTCCTCTGGTGCAATTTGAGGCCATTTCCTCTCCTCCTTTCCCTTGGGACACGGCAGAAGAGCTCAACCCCACCTCACTCCACCTCCTTTCAGTGCTGCAGAGGGAATTTCTTCTCCTGCCCTGGGAATAACAAGGTATTGAATTATCAGGCAGCTCCAACACACCCAGTTTAGGTCTGACCAGAGAGTCCAGCCTGGGCCTTAGTAAATTTTCTAAATATTATCTTGAAGTTGGTCCATTCTCTCTAAAAAAAAAAAAAAATCTGATTTTAAGCCTTGCATGTGTTTCCTTGAGGCCTTTTCTACCCACTCACATTCCAGTTCCAGAAACTCTCCCAGGAGAAGATTTCCTTGCACAAGGACTCTAATAATCCTTGAGGCCAAATCCTGCAAACAAAGGGAATATTTCCACTGTCTGCTGTGCAGCCTGGTTTGGGATGAGGGACCAAAATAGCAGCTGCTATAGGTGAAAATATAGAAATAGTTATATTTAGCTTTTTCAGGATAACCTCCTGACCAATTTCAGCACGTGGAAAAATCTCCACCAGTCAACACTCACGTAATAAATCCCCTCTTTTTTAATATATTAGTAGGATTTCTCTAAATGCAGAACAGATGTTATGACCCTACAGGAGACTGAGGTCTAAAGCAGCTATGAGAGAGCTGCCAGTGGTAGCCTATTCTCGTGTAGTCCAAGCAAAAATTGCTATTATTTGGATATTCTGTGAGGAAATCCTCACTGGAGGAAAAGAGAGCAGTGGAAAACGTGTGGCATTCAGGAATAACACAAAGTGAAGGGGTTCTGAAATCCAGCTCTCTGATTTGCTTGGATTTCATGTTCATAAACATGAATAAAACCAGTCTTAGCTGCCCTAAAACCAGTTCTAGGTACCTCAAAACCAGTTCTAGCTCCCCTAAAACCAGTTCTAGCTTCTCCCCAGCACTCTCACCTCACAGCATTGTCACAAAGATTTTGGCTAAAGCTGTCTCAGCCTTGTTGAAGAATCCTATGGAATTATCAAGGCTAAGGAGCAGATGAAAACCACTTTTTTTTTTCCCCAAAGAGGCACCTGGGAATAATTAGAAGGAAAATACAAAGAGAGATCATGTCAAATGTAAAGTTTGCTATCTCTTCTTGATCATCTGATTAAATTTTATGGTCAACAGACACCGGGAGATGTTGCAGGAAAGAAGATTTTGTTCAGATCCCATTTTTCAGACACTTGGCTGATATTTGCCACCTGTTTCATCAACTGGAAAAAAAAAAAAAATCTGCCAAACTGCCTCATGGACAAGAGAAGAGGAGTAGAAAAAGATGTAATTTGCTGTTTCACCCCAGTCCAGGACAAGGGAGAAGCCAGTGTGTGTTTTAGCACTGAGCAGAAGGAGTTTGGCACTGAACCATGTCAAGGACCTGGTTCATTTGCATATCCAAAAATGCTTTCCCAGAATCAAAAAGGTTGGAAAAGCCCGTCAGGATCATCCTGTCCCAGCATCACCATCACCCCTAAATTATATCCCAAGTGCCACATCCAGACCCCTCTTGAGCACTCCTAGAGTGACTCCACCACCTCCCTGGGAAATTTATTCCAATGCCTGAGCACTCCTTCAGTGATTTTTTTTTTTATATCTGACCTGTTTTGTTGCAGAGAGTTCATTAATCCTTGCTCTAATTAATGGGGGAGTAGCAGCCCAACAATCACCTGCTGCTTTCCATGCTAAGAAACAATGCTGGACACATTTCAGGAACACCTCCCTGAATTACGGCAGGACCTCTGGATTTGGGAAGCAGATGGTCTCCAGCTCAGGCTGCATTTTGTGCTTGCTCTGGTCTCCATTCCCTCTTTGCCAATTCCATACACAACCAATTTCTCCTGTATTTCCAAATTTTCTCTTTATTCTGCTCATTCCCTGCTTTTCAACCCGTATAACTGAACACCTGTGACTTGTGGCATATCGAGTGGCAATTCCCAGTTTTCCTACTCTTTGTGCAATGTGCACTTCCCTTTTTCCTTCTTTCCTTGCCTCAAATCCCCCTCTTGGACCTGTGGGCTGGGTTCACCTGGATGTGCCCGTGGAGGTTGGAATTGCTGCCACTTCTGTGTCCTTGGCTTCTTCGTGGGGAGTGAGTAAAAGCTTGGATCTTATGGAATTGTTGTAGACTGAGAGACAAAAGGGCACAAAATTTAATATTATTAGTTATTAATAGTAATAATCATTATTATATTAATATATTAATTAATATTAAAATATTAATAGTTATTATCAACGTATTAATATATTATTAATTTATTAGTAGCAGTTAAATAACCATTTCTCCCATTAAATGGGGGATCAGTTGTGCAGATGGAGCCTTTCATGGTGGGTAGTGTCTACTTCAAATCACCATTCCACTCCAATCAAATTCAATTAATTTCATTCAACTCCAATCCATTTCAATCCATTTCATTCCATTCCAATCCATTTCAATCCATTTCACCCAATTCCGATCAATTTCAATCCGTTTTGTTCCATTTCAAACCAGGAAATTCATTTCAAATCCCCGCCAGACCTCACAGAAGGGAGGAGCTGACCAACTTCCCACCAAGGCCACCCTATTCCATGATTTTTTCCTCAGGTTTTCAGTCCCTCAAAGGAAGCAAAACAGAGCCTGGTTTTAAATCAACGCTGCCTTAAACTGCTGTTCCTTCGGAACGACTCCCACGCTGAATCCATTGATCCCTTCCCAATTAGCCCTGCACTACATTTCATCCCTGACTTCGTTTCCTAAGAGTGATTGTTCCTCCCGAAACATCCGAAGCCAGATTCCAAAACCCAGCTGATTTTATTAAGGCCCGTGATTCAATTTGCCCTGACATTTGCTGTTCATATCTGCTGGGAAGCATTTGGACGTCCATCTTTTTGGAGTTCATGTGGAGTTTAACAATATGAATTCCTTATCAGGGGAAAGAACTGTGTTCATCGGGGAGAGCCAAGGATAAGACGAATTAACAGCTATCAAATTCCAGAGGGAAAACAATTTCTGTTGGAGGCTGTTGCCAGCTGTCAGAATTCCATCTGAGCCAGGAATTTCCCTTTTTTTCCTAGGCTCCTGATCCTCATTTCCTCAGCAAACTCAAGATCCCAGCTCCCACTTCTCTTCCTGCTACAATCAAAAAGGATATTTTCCTTTATTCCCATGGAAATGAAGCTGGAATCTTCGCCAGAGATACTCCAGCTCTCTTCTGATCTCTAATATTTAGATACACAAAGACGGAGCGCTCTTGTGTGAAATGTTATTTTCTTGTCTGCTTTGTAATTTCTTCTTCCAATAAAAAGCCAAGATTTTCCAGGAAAAAGGGGAAAAAATAAAACGCAAACAGCTGATTTCCATTAAAGACTTTCATTTAAAAAAAATTGTTTCATCAGAACAAAAGTTTTCCATAAAAAAAAAACCCAAATGAGTTGAATGGAAAAAAACATTTGTCAGTCCAAATATTTCCCCATTTAAAATAAGTGGCTTGTGACTTACTCTTCTGGGAATAGCCAGCACAGATTTAACTGTTTCATTGCCTTATCAGAACATCCCAGATTTTTCCAAGATATCCAAGTCCTAGTCCTGAACCTTATAAGTCATCCCATGACTTTTTTCAGCCAAATGCTTTCCTTCTCTTCTTTCCCTCCTTCCCATTCCTAATTTGTAAATTACTTGGAAATTTCCATTTTCTTTTCCAAATTAATCTTTGTTTCCAAAGTTAGGAAACAAAATCTTATAAAAATTTAGTAGATATTTTTAAAATCACAAATTTTACCAAGCAGCACTACCTATAAATAGATAAATGGATAAATAAATAGATAAACTATTTTAATCTGTAATTCCAATGAAAAATAACCACGGATCTTTGATTCCACTACAAGAGAATTGCAAGGAAATGCTGATTTTTTTTTAGCAATAGCTGCTGGGAATTTCTGGACTTCGGTAATGATCTTTCAGACTCCATAATAGAAGTCTTTATCAAGATTTTAAAATATAATAAAAATATTTATATTATTATATTTATTTCTATTCATATAAGTACAATAAAAATACAATAAAAATTAAAATATTGCCTTAAAAATAATAATTGAGTTGAGAAAAAAATGCTGAAATCTGTCTCTACCCTTTCTCATGCTATTTAATTTTAGGTTTTTTTCCTACCTCAATACACCAAATTTTCATCTTGCCCAGAGGCGAAACTCAACCACGCTGAAGAATGAAATAAAACTGCTTTATCCTGCAAATATTCCACATATAAACCACTGTTTTTACAACAAATCATTCTTTCAGGCTCATCCCAGGAAAGTTTTATATTAAAAGAGAAAAGAATTCCAAAATCCAAAGGAATTTTTTTGGCCTAGAAGTGATGGAGGTACCCAGACAGGTCTTATTTGGATTATTCAAATAAATGAGGAGAATCCTCAAAGGAATAACACCAGGGGAGTTGGACCTTTCTGCTTAAAAATCTACTCACATAAACACCTTTTTTTTTATGAGAATAAATGTGAGATGGACTAAATTGAGTGGTTGGGTTATTTATTCCGTGTTCTAATAAATTTTAGTCCATGGACCTTCCCATTCTTGCTGAAAAAAAGGGTTAAATCTAAAAATAGGAGCTGAAAATTCCTGTAAAAAGATGGAAGACCAATAATTCTGCCTGTGTTTCAAACATTACCTGGTATCTGCTGCAAAAAAAAAAAAATCCCCAAATCAGTTTTCACAAATCATCTTTGAGATGGCAACTTCATGTTCTCAATCCCAACTGGCCACCAAATTAATTTCCAGTGTTCAAAACAAGACATCTTGGAGCCAGGCAAAGATATTTTCCCAAATAAATGGTTTTTCATGGCTTCTACTGCACTGGCACAAGAACCTGGCTTTGCCAGATAAATACAAATATAAATATAAATATATATATAAATTTAGAAATAAATATATTGCAGTGCAGTTTTGCACTCTCCTTCCCAACATGGAATCTTCATTAAATCCCAAAAACCAGTCAATAAAACCAATAAAATTCTGTAAAATAAACTCAAAGAAAGACACATGAAAACTGGCGTTTCCAACTGATTTTTAAGCCATGCTGAACTATCCTGCACTATTTTTATTGAAAATAAGAAGAAATTATTAAATAATTGCCATGTTTTAAACTCAGATTTCTCATTTATACTTGGATTTTCAGCATCTGAGTGCAGAATGTCACAAAATGATTTTATCCCCTGGTTTGGTCCATGTGCAGCACAGACAGAGCCCTGTCCGTATGGGATATAAAAGATTACCTTTAAAAGGTTTAGTCCATGAAAATGAGATAATCTAAAATGTAATCAGTGAGGGTTTGAGACTTTTATCAATATTTTAATTGTGATCATTCCTGTGAACGGGATATTCAAAGAAAAGGATGTTCAGGTTGGATGGGGTTTGGAACAACCCGGGATGGTGGAAATTTCCCTGAATTTGAAGGTGCCTCCCAACCCAAACCATTCCAGGATTCCATGATTTTAAGTGGAACAGCTGGAGCAGGAATCCATGGGATTGCCACTGTTCCACCCCAGGAACCTCCTTCCACCAATGGCCAGCAGCAGGAGGTTATAAAACAAGGAAAAACCAAATAAAACCAAACCAAAAAGATGGAGCTGGGTGAGCTCAAGCACAGATTAGGAAATCCCTGAATTAAACCTCGTTTTTGTGTATCACGACTTTAAAAAAAAACCCCAGATTTTATTATTTTAAATGTTTTCATTAAAAATAATGAAGGATGTTTCAGTATGTCCTGAAATCATTCATGCACAGTTGAAACAGCCAATTTTAATGCGTTTCTTAGTGTTTTTTACAGAATTGTGTCTGATTTCACCTAGGAAATCTCTCTGTTTGTGATTTAATGAAGATGCAAATTAACCACGTTGGGAGGATTGTGTAAAACTACATTGCAATATATTTCTTTTAGTTTCTTTTTTAAAAAATCAAGTTATTCTGTCAGTGCAGTTGTAGTCACAAAGGTGACAGTGAGCACAGAAAGTGTTAAATCCAGACATCTAAAACCAGCAAAAGACAGAGGTTAACAAAATGTTCAGGAATTAAGGTGACAGAAAAATATGGGGAGTTTCAAGGACGGCAATAAACCCAAATCGCTGGGAGCTGGAGGCTTTGGGAAATGAAAAGTGAAGGGGAAGTTAAAAAATTATGGGGGTGTGATTAGGAAAAAAGGAAATTGCCTGGTGGAAATCGGCCTGGAAAGGCCATGGATTTACAACACTGAGGATCAATCAGGCAATAACAAAACGTGGAACTGTCCTTTAAATTGAGGAGTTTTCCTGTGGCTTAAAATGTGATTTTAAATATCTGCAGGACGTCCCCCCAGTTCCCATTAACACCAGTAAGAACCACCAGTTTGTATCTCCCAGCACGTGATTTATCCACATCTTTTCTCCTGTCACCAAGATTTATCTCACCCACTCCTTTTGCAATGGAATTTATCCAAGAGGAACAGCTACAATTAACGTGGGATCCAATGTGTGTTTTCCTTCTGTTCTGTTGGCACAAGAATGAGGATTCAAGCTGGAAAATGATGTTTTTAGTGGGGTGCACAGGAGCTGGTCCTCAAGGCCTCAGGGGTGGGGTCCTACAGGAGCATTCCCTGGTCAAATACTACAGGTTTACAACAGGGAGCAAGAGGCAGAGCCATAAATTCCCATTGAAAACGGGAGAAGTGAAAGCCAGGATGAAACTGAAGGTCAACACTGAGCATCAATCAGGCAATAAGAAAATGTGGAACTGTCCTTTAAACTGAGGAAAGTTTTGCTGTGGCTCTGATTTTAAATATCCGCAGGACATCCCCCAGTTCCCATTAACACCAGTAAGAACCACCAGTTTGTATCTCCCAGCACCTGATTTATCCACATCTTTTCTCCTGTCACCAAGATTTATCTCACCCACTCCTTTTGCAATGGAATTTACCCAAGAGGAATAGCTACAATTAATGTGGGATCCAGTGTGGTTTTCCTTCTGTTCTGTTGGCACAAGAATGAGGATTCAAACTGGAAAATGATGTTTTTAGTGGGGTGCACAGGAGTTGGTCCTCAAGGCCGTATGGGCAGGGTCCCACAGGAGCATTCCCTGGTCAAATACTACAGGTTTACAACAGGGAGCAAGAGGCAGAGCCATAAATTCCCATTGAAAACGGGAGAAGTGAAAGCCAGGATGAAACTGAAGGTCAACACTGAGCATCAATCAGGCAATAAGAAAATGTGGAACTGTCCTTTAAACTGAGGAAAGTTTTGCTGTGGCTCTGATTTTAAATATCCGCAGGACATCCCCCAGTTCCCATTAACACCAGTAAGAACCACCAGTTTGTATCTCCCAGCACCTGATTTATCCACATCTTTTCTCCTGTCACCAAGATTTATCTCACCCACTCCTTTTGCAATGGAATTTACCCAAGAGGAATAGCTACAATTAATGTGGGATCCAGTGTGGTTTTCCTTCTGTTCTGTTGGCACAAGAATGAGGATTCAAACTGGAAAATGATGTTTTTAGTGGGGTGCACAGGAGTTGGTCCTCAAGGCCGTATGGGCAGGGTCCCACAGGAGCATTCCCTGGTCAAATACTACAGGTTTACAACAGGGAGCAAGAGGCAGAGCCATAAATTCCCATTGAAAACGGGAGAAGTGAAAGCCAGGATGAAACTGAAGGTCAACACTGAGCATCAATCAGGCAATAAGAAAATGTGGAACTGTCCTTTAAACTGAGGAAAGTTTTGCTGTGGCTCTGATTTTAAATATCCGCAGGACATCCCCCAGTTCCCATTAACACCAGTAAGAACCACCAGTTTGTATCTCCCAGCACCTGATTTATCCACATCTTTTCTCCTGTCACCAAGATTTATCTCACCCACTCCTTTTGCAATGGAATTTACCCAAGAGGAATAGCTACAATTAATGTGGGATCCAGTGTGGTTTTCCTTCTGTTCTGTTGGCACAAGAATGAGGATTCAAACTGGAAAATGATGTTTTTAGTGGGGTGCACAGGAGTTGGTCCTCAAGGCCGTATGGGCAGGGTCCCACAGGAGCATTCCCTGGTCAAATACTACAGGTTTACAACAGGGAGCAAGAGGCAGAGCCATAAATTCCCATTGAAAACGGGAGAAGTGAAAGCCAGGATGAAACTGAAGGTCAACACTGAGCATCAATCAGGCAATAAGAAAATGTGGAACTGTCCTTTAAACTGAGGAAAGTTTTGCTGTGGCTCTGATTTTAAANATTAGGAAAAAAGGAAATTGCCTGGTGGAAATCGGCCTGGAAAGGCCATGGATTTACAACACTGAGGATCAATCAGGCAATAACAAAACGTGGAACTGTCCTTTAAATTGAGGAGTTTTCCTGTGGCTTAAAATGTGATTTTAAATATCTGCAGGACGTCCCCCCAGTTCCCATTAACACCAGTAAGAACCACCAGTTTGTATCTCCCAGCACGTGATTTATCCACATCTTTTCTCCTGTCACCAAGATTTATCTCCCCCACTCCTTTTGCAATGGAATTTATCCAAGAGGAACAGCTACAATTAATGTGGGATCCAGTGTGGTTTTCCTTCTGTTCTGTTGGCACAAGAATGAGGATTCAAGCTGGAAAATGATGTTTTTAGTGGGGTGCACAGGAGCTGGTCCTCAAGGCCTCAGGGGTGGGGTCCTACAGGAGCATTCCCTGGTCAAATACTACAGGTTTACAACAGGGAGCAAGAGGCAGAGCCATAAATTCCCATTGAAAATGGGAGAAGTGAAAGCCAGGATGAGAATTCTGGGAAGAGAGAGAGGTGAAGTCTCTTGTCACAATATTACAAGCAATGAAGGGCGAGCTCTGTGTAAGAAACAAATGAATATTTGATTGTCGGCAGCTCAAAACACGGCTCAAAAATTGGATTAAACTTGGAGATGCCAAGAAAATACAACCACTTGGCATCTACAATTAGCTTTCTCCTTTAGCCCAGAGTCTGTTTGATGGTTATCTAAATATACCAGCAGGCAGTTCTGGTGTGGCTTTGCTTAAATGTGGTTATATAAAGTCATACGAAAATAAGTTCTGGCTTTGCTGCAAATGTGCATAATGGAAAGACAAACATTATTAAAAAGCCCATCATTTTTTGAGATTAAAATAATCCACAGCACAGGGGGGAAAAAAAGAAAAAAACTCTTCTGTAACTTTCCCAGTTGCCATTTATCATAGTTTTGCAAAAAGAAGCCCCAGTAATTTCATTTTTCTTGACTTCTATTAAAAAGATCAATACTTATGATTCCAAAGAGTCTCGGCTCATGAAAAGATGGAGCTGCTCTGTAATCATAGCTGAAAGTATTGGTTGTCATTAGCAGGAAGATTGATCTGTAAAGACAGAGTGAAAGTACTTAAAAATTTCCATCGGGCTCCTGCAGAACAACAGTGCCCAGCAACCTTTCACCTCGCAGATAATTAAATCCAGATAACGAATTACCATATTAGGAGGAAGAATTGCATTGGGGATATTCAATAGATGCCCACTTTAGGAAAGGAGTTCCAGATCTCTGAATAATGATTTTGTTTTGTGCATAAAACCTAATGAGCTCCGACAGGGAAAAAGTCGTTTTTCAGCGTGCATTTCAATCTGACTTGTCAGGGAAGATATTAATGAGTCACCTGAGCTCCAGGAATTGCTGATGGCCTTGGAGCAGGGACATTCCAGGGCCTTGCAGCATCTGGGCTCTCAGAAGAGCATCAGGTGGGCTTTGCAAGGCAATGACTTTGCTTGGAGTCAGAGAGGAATTCTGGTCCTGCTGAAACTGGTTTGGATGGGGAGGAAAATCCTCCTGGGCACTTCTGTCCCCCTTGTGCCCTGCTCAGGTGAGACCCCACCTGCAGAGCTGCCCCAGCCCTGGGGCCCAGCACAGGGAGGATGTGGAGCTGCTGCAGAGAGGCCAGAGGAGGCACCAGGATGANATGTCCCTCCAGCCTGCAGCCACTCCTGCCATGAAGGAGGAACACTGCACCCCTTGCTCTTCCCAGTCCATGAGTGATCTTGGACAGCAACGGAAAGAGAAGAGTTTCAGGAATACTGAGCAGGAAGGGGGACGTAATCAGTTGTTTCCAAATTGATCTGCTAAACTGAAAACAAGCACAAATACGGTGAATTCCAAGATTTTGTGATCCTTGGCTTCCATCAAATCCCTTGAAACAGTCAAGGACCAACAACTGTAGAGGATCAGCAGTTCTCCCTGGTAAAGGTTTTAGAAATGAGGGAGAAAATTGAGAAGACAAGAGAAAAATCTGGCATTTCCAAGAGGTAGAATGTCAGTGGGAAAGGAAAACAGCTGGAGGAAATAAAAATTATCAAATCAAATCAAATAATTTTTTTTTTTTAAAAAGGAAATTCTGTAAATAGAAAGAGAAAGGAAGTGAAAAAGTCTTGGGAACTGCCATAATTTGGGATGCAAATTGGTCAGTGAAGAGCAGGAATCTGTGTTTTACTTTGTAGGGTCTAGGGTAGAAAGTCTGGCAAGAAAGGGAATATAATAAAAGGGAATATAAAACAGGAAAAAAAATCTTCATTTAACAATGGAGAAGAGCACAGGTGTTGGACACCTGAAATCTATTTGTGAACCAAAAGCCCTGGTGGGAAAAATACACACCCAGGAATGTCACAATTCCCTGGAATCCAGAAAATCCCAAAAGTGGTTTTTTGAAAGCTTTCTGTGACTGCTCCATGAAAGAAACAAGCCCAGAAAGCTGAGTTTAATTTGGAGCATCCTGGGAAGGATATTCCCGAGGGTTTTCATGAAAAGCTATTTTTTCCCTCTTTTAAATAAAATCGTGGAAGAGAAGGTGTTTTTATGGAAATGCCATAAGGTAAGGAACGCTCGGTTCCCTGGAATTTCCTGCAGGAATGCCAGAGGGAAGGTGTTTCCTTGTGTAATTCCACTGCAGAAAAATGGCTGTGGAAAGGCATGATTATTCCTTCCAAACCCAGAATTACGTTTCCCTTCTAAAATGTGGTTAAAATTAGATTTTGTGGGATTATTTCGCTCCTACCAAAAATCCATCTCAAATCCATCTGATGGGAGATTTCGGCAGCGCTTCCTAACCTTCCATTATCTCCAAATCCCATCACAGCCAGCACAGAAGAAACGCAGTTTGGGTTCAAAAATTAGTTCCCAGCAGGAAAACACCTCCCCTGCCATTCCAAAGCAGAATAAAAGAGGGAAACGTGGAATGCAAGGTTGAGAAATTCAGCTGAAATTCGGCTTCCATGTGGCCCTGCCTGTGTCACTGTTGGATTTCAGGACGGTTTTATTCCATGGTTTTTGTTGGGTGTTTCCTGATGGAATATTCTGAAGCTGGAATCAGAAGGATGGGCCTTGTGTGGTGATGAAAACTTCACTTCTCCAGAGCTGCTTCCATGGATAATTGTGTTTATCGTGTGGGGAGTGTGAGATTAACGAGCTCTTAAATTATTCATTTCCCAGCTCTTGAGCGCTCGTGTTTTGTAAATTATGTGATGGAGTCTTAACTGGCTTTCCAAAAAAATAAGGGAGTTTTGGCATCTCTCAGGGGCTTAAATTGTGTCCTAAAATCCTTTACGCAAATAAGACTTCCCAAATTATTCCTTTTCAATCACTCATAGTAGTACTAAGGAGGAAGCACTAAGAGCTCCTTTGGAACCTTCTTATCCTATGGGATCATGGAATGGTTTGGGTTGGAAGGGATCAAAAAGTTCATCCAGCCCCACCCCTGCCATGGCAGGGACACCTCCCACTGTCCCAGGCTGCTCCAAGCCCCAGTGTCCAACCTGGCCTTGGGCACTGCCAGGGATCCAGGGGCAGCCCCAGCTGCTCTGGGAATTCCATCCCAGCCCCTCCCCACCCTCCCAGGGAAGGATTTCTTCCATAAAAACTGACCTGTCTGGAGCTTTCCTTACTCTTCCAGGGAAACTGGGCCGAAGACCAAGGAGGGAAATCAGGGATCTCCCACAAGACTCTGGGATCTGCCACCCCAGCAGCTTCTTGGTCTCCATCTGAAGTGGCAAAGACAGCCAGGGCTGATGTTTTCCCTTCAAAAATGTCCCTTCGTCCCCGAGGCCAAGGGACACTTTTTATTAGGAATGGCCTTTCCCATCTTCCTAAGCTACAAAGATCCCACCAAACTCTAATGGGTGGAATAATCCCCAGCTTTGCCCATTTAGGAATTGCCAGTTTTGATCCCAAATGTTCAATAGTGTTCAAATCCCTTTTTCCTACGACTTTCAGTTTTTTTCCCAAGCAGTGTAAACATTCATGGAGAGTTTTAAACCAAAGCACCAAGAGAATTTGCTTTTTGTTTATTTGTCTGAGGGGGTGAAACTTGTCCTGTGCCACCAATGGCTTGGAATTAGGGCTGTGCTGGGTAATCCCTTTGTCCCTTAATTTGGATGGAGATGAGCATTCCACAGGCTAAGTCCAGGCAATTGCTGAGGAGAAAATTGCACTGAAAACATTTTTCTTTTCCTAAAACGAGCTCAGGGAGGCACATTTATTTAATAAAATGGAAAATCAATATAATTTTAATTTTAAGAAGTCAGAGCCAATGCCAAGCTGTCCTTTAAGGAAGCTTGATAAGAATTCATGACCCTTTTTTTTTTTTCCCTTTGGTAAGAAAAATAAAATTAAAACCAGCATTGATTTAATGATCCTCCCCCAACTTTGTTTAGAGTCTGGAAGTTTTGTTCATCACTTTTCCCTCAGTATCTTTGTTTTACTTGTGCAAAACCTGCTGGATCATCATGAATTTACTGAAGAGCTGGAACACGCATAGAACTCCTCCCTCCCTGGAAACTTGAGGATGAAATCCTTGTGGCAGTTGCTGGTGATAAAAATAGTGAATATGTTTACATGGCTTGGTGCAGAAAATCCAACACTGGGATTTCAAGTGTCTTGTGGGGCACGTAAAGAGAGGATGCCAAGGAATTTTGGCCTCTGGAATGGAAATGCTCTTAAATCTCTGGGATTTTAGCCTGGAGAGAGTGATGGCTCTCATGGGTGAGGGGGAACCAGTGCAGGTCTCTGAGTCACAAATGACTTCCCAAAAAACCTCCCGAACTGCTTTTGAGACATTCCCATTTTAGCAAACTCAGGGAAAGCCACAGCTGATCCTCATCCTGAGGTTTTTTATCAGTATTAAAATCAACCCAGCTGATTTTTAATTGATCCTGGTACTGAACCACACAGCAGAAATTATCACACCCCCCAAAAAAGCAACATTAGTCCTTAACATAACATCAGATCAAAGAATCAACAGTGACCTTGGAGGCCACACCTGGGCACTCAGATTTCAGAACCAGAAAGAGAATTTAGGAGATATATTTGATTGTGATAATAAGTGAAATCCATGAAGGATTTGTGAAAAATCCATGGAATTTTCAGCCTGGAGAGGAGAAGCTTTGGGCTGAGCTCAGTGTGGCCTTGCAGGGCCTGAAGGAGCTGCAGGAACCATGGAGAGAGACAATTTCCAAGGGCTGGAGGGCCAGGACCCAGGGAATGGCTTCCCAGTGCCAGAGGGCAGGGCTGGATGGGATCTTGGGCAGGAATTGTTCCCTGGGAGGGTGGGCAGGCCCTGGCACAGGGTGCCCAGAGCAGCTGGGGCTGCCCCTGGATCCCTGGCAGTGCCCAAGGCCAGGCTGGACACTGGGGCTTGGAGCAGCCTGGGACAGTGGGAGGTGTCCCTGCCATGGCAGGAGTGGGGCTGGATGGGATTTAGGATCCCTCCCAACCCAAACCATTCCATGATTTTATGAAAGCCCTGCTCTTGGTAGAATTCCACATTATTCCTACCCAAATCCAGTATTTTTAAAAACAAATAAACAGGCAGACCAGTGTGTATTGACTGAAAAATAGATTTCTGAGCAGAAAGCACAAATCCAGACTAAATCTGTCCCTCATGTGTGTGTTGGTGTGGATCAGCCATGATGTCACTCCTCCAGCACGCTGAGGACGCAGCCAGCTCTGGGAATTGTTTATTTTCCTCTGCTCCATCAGGATACAGAGTTTGGAAGTTGGGGAAGTGGCTCTTCCAGTCTTCGCTGGCCTTTCAAGTGGTGCCAAGGTCAGGCTGCCACTGCTACAGTGGCTGGAGTGACCTAAGGATGTCCCAATGCACTTCCCAGGATTTGGAGCAGACTGGTCCCAAGTCCAGCGACCCAAGAAACCATAAAATACACAATCCCAGAATTAACTGTTTTGTGTGTGTGGGGTTTGGTTATTTAAGGGACTTCAAAATGTGACAATGATGATGTGAATAATTCTCCTTCTCCTGTCTTGATGAAGGAAGAGAAGAGGAATAAGATAATTTTTTTCCCTTGAGTGTTAATTAAGGGATTTCTGACTTTTGATAAACTCCCCCTCAGAAAGGAAGTTTGACTCATGTCCACGAGCGTGTGAGGAAGGAATATCTACAGTCCTTGATGGAAGTTATTTACATCCACTTGGATCTGGAGGGAGGGGACTTAGAGACATAACAAGAAATTATTTTCTGCTGATATTCCCTGAAAAGTGACAGTCTTGAATATATAACAAGCACGAGAGTGAGAGAATCATGGAATCACAGAAGGTTTGGGATGGAAGGGAACTTAAAGCTCATCCCATCCCCCCCCTGCCATGGCAGGGACACCTCCCACTGTCCCAGGCTGCTCCAAGCCCCAATGTCCAACCTGGCCTTGGGCACTGCCAGGGATCCAGGGGCAGCCCCAGCTGCTCTGGGCACCCTGTGCCAGGGCCTGCCCACCCTCCCAGGGAACAATTCCTGCCCAAGATCCCATCCAGCCCTGCCCTCTGGCACTGGGAAGCCATTCCCTGGGTCCTGGCCCTCCAGCCCTTGGAAATTGTCTCTCTCCATGGTTCCTGCAGCTCCTTCAGGCCCTGCAAGGCCACACTGAGCTCACCCCAAAGCTTCTCCTCTCCAGGCTGAACACTCCCAGCTCTCCCAGCAACACATTTGATACAAAAGTAAGGAATCAGAGCCATAATTCATCCCCCTCCGGTCCATGTCCACAATTAACAAGGGCAATGTATCCCAATTTTTATGAAAAAGTAGATTATTTTGTGACCAGCATGTTGGCATGAGCATTTCTGTGCTCAGTTGATTATGAAATACTATTTTTTGGGGCTCAGTATTTTTGCTGAGGGGGTAGAAATGTGTAAGAGGGAAAATCTTTCAGAAGTCGTGTTTTAAAAATGATACACAGGACTGATGTTTTAATCTACCTGACATGCAAGGCTTAATTTTCACTCCTCACTCCTTCCATGGGATTGTTCATCCACACACAGGCGATTCTTGTCATTAATGAGTCCAAGATAAGATATCACAGCACTTCCCAAAGCCATGTCCTGCCAGAAGGCTTCCTGAGGGAAAAATTCCTGCCTGCAGTCATTTTTCCTATATTAAAAGCATTTCCCTTGTGCATAGAACTTCCAGGAATGCCGGTATGGGGCAATCCTTGGGAAGTGCAGCTGGGCCTGGATGCAGAAGGAACACACCCACGTGTGCTGGTTCCACCCTGGGCTCTAGGGTGTCTCCTGGGCTTAAATATCAATTGACTTTGAAATTTGTGGAAGCAGGCGGATTTTTGCAGCCCTTAATGTGATATAATGGCAGGGATTTGAAAACTGTCAGCCCTTTTGGTGCAATTCAATCCAGGCTGGTTAAAAGGAGCAATAGGAAATCTATGGGAGCAGTTTCCAGCTGTCAGCTCCAATTTGCCAGGACAGCCCCTGATGCAGCCAGGCTGAGCAGCTCCAAAAGGGAAATTTGAATTCCTGGGCTCTGCCCTGGAAAGATGCTGGGAAAGACACCCAGAGCTCCAGCAGAAAAATTCTGCAGCCTCTGGGAGGATGGAAGAGAGCAGAGCTGTCAGCGAAAGGGGTTTTATGGGGATTGGTTCCTGTGGCTCAGTGTGCTCCCTGAAAAACGGGTGCTAAGAACAGGAGAGACCTCTGGAAAACCCCCTTAGAGAATCCCAAAATGATCTGGGTTGGAGGGGACCTTAAAGTCCATCCCATCCCACCCCTGCCATGGCAGGGACACCTTCCACTGTCCCAGGCTGCTCCAAGCCCCAGTGTCCAACCTGGCCTTGGGCACTGCCAGGGATCCAGGGGCAGCCCCAGCTGCTCTGGGCACCCTGTGCCAGGGCCTGCCCACCCTCCCAGGGAACAATTCCTGCCCAAGATCCCATCCAGCCCTGCCCTCTGGCACTGGGAAGCCATTCCCTGGGTCCTGGCCCTCCAGCCCTTGTCCCCAGTCCCTCTCCAGCTCTCCTGGAGCCCCTTTAGGCCCTGCAAGGGGCTCTGAGCTCTCCCTGGATCCTTCTCTTCTCCAGGTGAGCACCCCCAGCTCTCCCAGCCTGGCTCCAGAACAGAAGGATTTCATCCCTCACATCAACTTTGTGGCCTCCCCTGGACTTTTTCCAAGAGGTCCATGTTTTTCCTGTGTTCTCCTTTGCCCCAGTATCATTCTCTTGTGGCAGTGACAACATTCTTGCCCACTTGTCCCTATTTTCACCCTGTTTTTAAATTTGTACCATTTGTTCACAGTGTCTTTAAATTTGTACCTCCAGCCTTTAGGCAGGTCCCTAACACTCATGGGAATTGCCCCTGCCCCACACTCTGCTCCAGGGGCCAGACACTGTTTCTAACACCCTCTTTTCCTTCCATGAACCTGAAGGATTGAATTCCCTGCAGCACTACAGGAATTATTTTTCCACAAGCACGGAGCAGAGTGCCCATCCTTCATTTCCCTGGCTTAAGGGGCACTGGAATGCCAGGCTGCTTTTTCTCCATTAGTTCCAGCCTGCCACAGTCAACTTTAAAGCCAGGCTTTGGCACACCTTATAAATAACAATACATTTATGCAATTGAATGCCTGAGCAGTAATTCAATCAAGCCAGTTCTGCTGCTGGTCATAAACTACTTAAGCTGTTTGAGTCTCAGCTTAAGACATCAACAGAGGGCCTTGATTGAATTGCAGCCTCAGATTTACCTTCTATTATTCAAGGCTACCTCTCTGTGTGGTGAAACATTGATATGATGAGTAAATCTTGAACTGCTACCAAAATAAACTGGGTGGTTTGCTGGGTGGAATATTCTGACGCTGATGTTGAGGGAAGTTTTACCTCAGGTTTTGACGAGGCCAAGGCTGCAGGCCTTTAAGAGCAGAGTAGTTTGCAGAGTTGTTGTGATACAGCATTTATAAAGGCAGGGAATAGCTTCCATCAGGCCAAAGAATTTGGGAAAAACTAAATTTGTGATGTTTAAAGCCAAGGAGGAATGCAATGACTTGAAGTAGGTTGGCCTCAAAGATCTCAGGGGTCTTTTCCAACCTAAATTCTGGGATTCTGTGGGTTTGAGCAGGGAGTGACAGCTCTGAGTGTAACCAAAGTGCCATAGCTTGGGAGAAAAGCTCCTGCCCTCACCTGAGGAGACACCAACACCTGCCTGGAACCCACAGAGTGCAGCATTTTGGGGTATTAATTTTACCTTCCAAGTATTAATTTTACCTTCCAAGTTTCTGTCATTTGAAGGTGTGGTCCAGGCCATCTGTGAGGATCAGGCCTAAAGCAACCCCAAGCAGGAAATGTTTTCCTTGAAGCTCTTCCTGACTGTCTGTGGAAGTTCTGGAGTGAAGTTTGGTTCATTAAACCACTTGGTTTCACCCATGGGAATAATTGGTGTAAATGGTAAAATAAATGGCATTGGGGTGTTTGTGGAAGAACCAGAAACTTGGGCATGTCTGCTGAGAGGAGAAATTTGTTTGAACTTTTTTTTGGTGGGAATTTAATGCATCACCCACCCCCGTTTCTGAGGATTGCTCTCATCCCAAGGCTTCTCCGCCAGCACAGAAGGTGGAAATGGCCTTGACAAGGATCCAAAGGCCTCCTTGGTGTGGATCTCTGCTGGCAGCCCCATCCACATCCCAGCCCCAATTCCCAGAGCAGGAGCACGTCAGGACAAGCTGTGGTCTGGCCAGGAAAAAAGGGAAAGAACCGTTTTTTTCCCCTCCCAGAAGAGCAGTGCTCATCCAGAGAGCTCCCGAGCCTGAGAGAAAGAACACAGACATCTCCAAGGGTGGATTTGGGCAAAAAACTTTATAGGGCCCCGAGGATTTCAGCTTCCAGTGCCTCAGACAGAGCTGGGAATTGTATCAATATTTATTGGCAAATATAGATTAACAAATCCAGCTGCTCCCACTGCAGTGTGAAACAGCCTCTACGGTAAATTTTGTCCCCAAAACCTGAGCCCTGCACACAAACCCCACCAAAATATCCCAGTGAACGTGGAGAATTCGGCTCAGAGCTTTTTTCTGGGTGTAAATCACCACCATTTCTCACACAAAAAAAAAATCAGCAGTTCTCAAGCACCTCTCAGGCTCTGACACACAGAACCTTCAAGCTGCCTCAATATTTCTTTTTCAGAGGAAATTCAGCAGAAAAGCGGCAGCACTGGGGCTTTTTTTTTTTCTTTCACAGTCCACGATCTTCAGAAAAAAAACCACATAACAGAAAATGGAATATTGTGAGCAGCCCACATAATTACTCATGATAGATAACTGTATTAAAAATTAAACATAAATTATTGGAGGCATTACAGTGTTGGCACAGGATGAAAAAGGTGCTTCATATTCCTGAAAGGTTGAGCTAACTGCCTGAAAGTTTGGCTCCATAGAACAGAGACTAGGCTGGATAAATGGAAAGCATTTATTGTTTGAAATATGGATTTTAATATAGCCCAGCACAACCCCAAAACATCAGTCCTTTTCAATAGGGTTAAAGTAAGATGGATCTTGCAGATTAAAGCAGTCGGGAAGATGCTCTTTGGCAGGGAGAAGCAGGAGAATGAGGAAAGGAGGCTCCTTGGAGTCACTCCATGTCTTTGGAGGAGGAATCTTCACTATTTTATTGGGCTCCACAGAGTCCTGCCCAGCTGGTTTGTCTGGGAGCACTGGGACACACTGATGGCTTGGCATGGAAATGCCCATCCCGCTCCTGAGGGCATCCAGGAGTCAGCCAGAGGGGGAAAAACCATGAGGTGGGAGTGAAACAAAACTCACTGCAGGCTGATCCACATCTCCCCAGCCTGGCTGAGGAGAAAGGATATGATTTTCCATGGGTTTGTAAAGTTCTATCATCACTGATGTAGAAAATCTTGGAGCCTCTTGAAGGTGTTTTATGCAGGGCTGATTCCCTCCTGCATTTGGCATTGCAGCTTTCAGCAGCTCTCAGCAAAGATTTGATTTTTCCACCATGTGGAAAAATTTTTTCCACCATTTCTGTAGGTTTGAAATATTCAGTAGGGCCTGGTTTCCTAGAATTTCACTTCCAGCTCTGACATCAGGGACTGACTCTGGATTTAAAAAGCTGCGAATTCCTGGACAATCCTCAAACTGAGCCTGGCCTCTGACAAGAATGTGACTCTCAGAGTGTTGCTGGTCAGCTCAGAGCACTGCAGAGTTGTTCCTTGAAATGGGAAAAGCCAAGGAAAAAACTTCTGTGCTAAAATCCCTCCTCAACAGGAATTCCTGGGGAGGATTTAGCTGAAGCTGACTGGAAAAAGAGTGGGGAGAGACAGGGAAAAGTGTAATGTTACTTTCACAAACAATTAATTGAAGAATTCCAGAAGCCTCGGGATTTCCAAGTCCTTCCGTGATCAAAAAGTTTGCACATCTGAAAATATCCTGTTGATTTTTAATACAGCAACAAAGAAAAAGAAAATGGGGATCAAGTTAATATTGAGTTTCTTGTATTCTCCTGGTATAGAAAATATCATCATGTAAAAAGCTGTGACAGGGAACTCACTTGTACCAGATATTTCTTTTTTTTTTCCTTGTCATTTCTTCTGTTGCTCCCCCAAGCGTGACCCAGATGTTTTCACAGGAAGGAAAAATGAAGATGTGGGACCACGTGTCTCATCTTTCAGAAAAGATGCTTTCAAAGAGGAAATCCTGGGGAGCAGCCCTGAGGAACTTGATCCTGAGCTGTGCGTTACGGAGGGAGCAATGGGATTGAGGATGGATCTGTAGGAAATGTGGATTAGACCTAAAGAAAAGCTTCTTCCTTGGTAAAGAGTGTAACACTGAGATGTTTATGCCTATAGTGAGGATGTATATCTATAACCAGGACAGCTATTCCTTCAGAAATTCCAGGCAGGTCTTGGAAAATGCCAGGGAGAAGCCTCTCTGTGTCCAGGTGCCATTTTCATGACCTGATCCATGAGCAAATGGCTTCCATGTGGTGGGGCAGGAACACAACCAAAACCAGCCCGAGGGATTCCTCAGTCTCCTCTCCAGGAGACACCATGGGTCACCCAAATCAGGAATTTCACCTCTTTCCCAGAGCTGCTGCTGGCACAAGGGACAAGGAAATGTTGGAATCCCCGCCTTTCCTCCAGCCCATCTCAGACCAGAGCAAGACTCAAGGAGCTGGGATTTGCACCCTTTGTTCTCCTGACCTCTCCAGGCCTTGTCACCTTGTCCAGGAGAAGGAATTGTCCTGTCTGTGCTTTTCCCCCCTCCACCTTCTCTCTCCTCGTCCAAGGCACCCTTGGGAGATTCCCCAATCCCTGTAAAGTGCCCCCAGCACTGGAAGGAGCACAGAAAACTGAGATGGTATCTCATGTCCTTCACCTCAGTGGAGAAGATTTTGGGAACCTCTTTGCAGCCATGTTATCCCTTAACTGTGCTGCATCCCACAGCTTTAGGAAGAAATGTTTAACCACCACAGAACAGACTTAATAAAACCCCTTTAACATGCAATGAAATGAAGAATTGAAGCTGAGTTTTGGGAATTCGGGGGAATTTTTTCTCCTTCCCATCTTCTCAATAGCAGGGTGTCCTGCACAACGAAAAGCTGGAGTTTTTATTCCTGATCACAACGTTCCCACTCCAGCTCGGGACCTGGCCAGGCTGGAAAGAAGAGCAAAGCAAGGAGTGAGAAAAACGGTGAGGTCATAAAAAATTCATCCAGGAGGGGATCCAAGTGCAGTAATGAGGCTTCACACGCAGGCAATGGAGTACTTAGCACTAAAACCCTCTCTCGGTGCTATCTGGTTACCATCTTATCAACACGACACCCATTAGCCACTGATAATAGTAACTAATCAGCTGTTCTGCCGTCCTTTATTTGCCTCCTGAAAAGATCTTCTTCCCCGGGCAGCCCCTCCCCGCAACAATCTCAGGCACTCAATAATTCATGGCGTTGAGGTGCTGTCGTCCAGCCCTGATGTCACATCCTGACGAGCTGGTGGGGTGTGCTGGGGACACTCGGAGCTGCTCCCATCACACATCCCCAAAAAAGGCCCTGGTCGCCTCCTGACATCATGGATCAGCTGAAGTCTGGGGCAGCATCCAGGTGAGTTCTGGGAGAACGCTATCCCCGAGTTCTTCCTTAGATCCAGTGCTCCTGATCATCACCAAACTACGTAAAACACATATTTTGTGTTAAAATCGGTGTTTCTAACCCAGGGAAGGTGACTCCAATCTGGCTGAGAAGCGGTATTAGGAATTTCAGGAGGAATTTCTCCATGGAAAGGGTGGTCAGGCCTTGGAAAGAGCTGCCTAGGGAGGTTTGGAGTGCCCATCCCTGGAGGTGTCCAAGGAACACTGGATGTGGCACTCAGTGCTCTGGGCTGGGGACAAGGTGGGCATTGGGCACAGCTTGGCCTCCATGGGCTGGGAGGGCTTTTCCAACCTCAGGGATCCTGGGATTCTGTGATTCCATCACATTTATCACTCGAAGTGTGAGATTCCACACAGATTTTTTGTGTATGTCAACCATGATTTCCATCTATAAAAAGGACTTGAAAGCTGAGGGGTTTTGTTTTGTGGTTGAAGCTTTGAACTGCTGCACTGGAAAATGGGATTTGAGGTCTGTGGACACCCAGAGTGTCCCCAGACTTCCCACGTGATTCAAACACATCTTTTCTTCTCTCTTTCATTTCCCCACCCATAAAAGAGTAGCCATAAGTGCCATGTAAATAAGTGACTTCTACCTCAGGAGCAGCCTGAAAAGATAAGGAAGAAAGGAGAACCTCATGATTAAATTCATGGAATCATGGAATGGCTGGGTTGGAGGGACCTGAAAGCTCATCTCATTCCACGCCCTGCTATGGGCAGGGACACCTTCCACTGTCCCAGGCTGCTCCAAGCCCCAGTGTCCAACCTGGCCTTGGGCACTGCCAGGGATCCAGGGGCAGCCCCAGCTGCTCTGGGCACCCTGTGCCAGGGCCTTATCACTCCCACAGCCAAGAATTTCTTCCCAATCTCTAATCCCAACCTATTCTCTTTCAGTTTGAAGCCATTCCCCCTTGTCCTGCCACGTTTCAAAAAAAGACTTTAACCATTGAAAACATTCTTCAGACCTTTCTCCTTGCAAGTTTCTGGCTATTCCTAGTGGAGCACAGGAGAGGAATTCCTGGTCTCTTTTAGGACAGACAAATTCAGGAGCAGCAGTGCCTTGCAGAGTGGAAGGAGGGCTTGCTGACAAGGCAGTGACCTCAAATATTGCACAGAGGAAATGAGATAATCTGCCCAAATCTACGTGCCTCGAGTCCGAGCCTGAGGATGTGGTTTCATCATCTCCTTCGCTTCCAAATGGAGAAGGGTTCATTTTGTCTCATCCCAAGTATTACCACAGACTGATTGCCAGAAATGATGCTGGAGGATTCAAAACACGGATTGAGTCACTCTGGGACATCCTTTCCCTTGAAATCTGAGGAAGTTCAGAGTCTCCGGTTTCGGATGTTCCTCTTCTCCAGTTTCATCATCTCTGAAGGGGAGGTAAAAGCAGGAGGCTGTGAGGATTCATTCAATTCCATGGTAAAAATAGGACAAGAATACTGAGTGGCACCAAAGCACAAGTGGGATGGTGGCATTATTCCTAGACAGTATTTCCAGAGATAATTCAGTGCAGGGAGGAAAATTGGGCACATTCCTTTGCCTCCATGGGGTAACAGGCATTTTGACCAGGATGCAAATCCTCCCCAGGAATGACTTCAGTTTACCCAGGGGAAGAAAGCAGGGATGGGATTCCTTAGGGCTCTGTCCATGTTTTTAAGGCACAGTTCATCTCTCCTTAAAATTCATCCCTTTTGGGAATCAGAGAAGGAGGAACAGCTCCTTCCCTCTCACTGACACCCCCTCATAGGGGTTACTGATAGATGTAGATCCCCCACATGAGCTTTAAATCCCACCCTGCCCAAATCCTATCCCCTCACTACAGTGGGTTCCTATTAATAAATCTATTTCCTATCCCAATGGGACCATGGCTGTGTCAGAAGGGGAAAATCCACACTTTGGAAATAAAATTGAGCTTCAGATTCAATTGAGATTCAGATTCTGAGAATCAGCCCTTCCCTTTCACAGCTTCATGATGTGACCTTCCAGAGCCTAAACGGGGCTTAGAAAAAGGAGGGAGAGGGAGTTTTTATATGGCAGAAAGTGACAGGAAAAGGGGGAATGGTTTTAAATGGAAGGAGGTTGGGGTTAGATGGGATATTGGGAAGGAATTGTTCTCTGGGAGGGTGGGGAGGGGCTGGGATGGAATTCCCAGAGAAGCTGTGGATGGCCCTGGATCCCTGGCAGTGCCCAAGGCCAGGTTGGACACTGGGGCTTGGAGCAGCCTGGGACAGTGGAAGGTGTCCCTGCCATGGCAGGGGTGGATGGGATGGGATTTAAGCTCCCTTCCAACCCAAACCAGTCTGGGATTCTTTATGAAACCAGGAACCAACTCTGTTTCTAAATCATCTTGGGGATCAAGAGGCCACATCCTGGAAAATGTATCCCACATTCCTTCTGTAACTGGTATTTGGCTACAAACATACAATAATGTTGATCATAAGGAATCATTTATACATCTAAAATAATGCAAATCATATAAAATACACATATATAATAATACAATAATAGGATAATAAGAAAACACAACAAAAAAACACCAGCACTGCGATCTGTTGGCTCTCTCAAAACACAATTTGAATCCAGCGACAATTAAAACACCTAATTCTGCTCCATTCAGCTTTTCTAGTTGGATGTTTCATGGCCAAATCCACTAAACACCCCCTGAACTGCACTAAGCACTAGGACACCTTTCACCTTCCCAATCAGTACCTCCCAAAATTCGCACTTTGCCACGCGGGAGCTGTGGAGCCAAATCTGACACCTCCAGCCTGGGAACAGCCTCTTGCCCTGTACCTGAAGACAAGCGATACAAATTCCCTGATTTTCCTGACATTCTCTAAACAGGGGATAAATCCACAGGTAGCCAAGATTGTTTTCATCAAGTTAATCCTCAGGAGTGCCGGAAAATCTTGATCTCAAACTCATGCCTCATCCTACACCTCTGCAAAGCTTGTAATTCTGCACATGAAAAAACTCTTCACTCCGATATTCATTTCCAGGAAAATTAAAATCTTTCCTGTTTCTGCTCAGGATTACAAAATCACACTTTGGAAGTGTTTCTATCTCAGGGTCCCTACATTTGCAGGCTGTGTATCAGTGGAAATCTTTCACCAAAAACAAAAGGAGAGAATTTTCAGCCATCCAAGCTGTTCCTATCCCAAAGGATTTGTGTTCCTGACATATTTAATGAGGACATGGAAAAAACAGTGGCGGAGGAGCTGATTTCTCTCTCCTCACCAAACCCGAGTGGCAACAAAGCACAGAGCACCCCAAAAATCCCATTGATTCTTTCTCACCCTCTGTTTCCCACCCAAATATTGGATCCAAGCTGAGTTTCCACACAGAGGTGGCAGAAGGGCTTCCTCTTTTGTAGGGAACGAGGAGATCCATGAGCAGCTCTGACATTCCCTAAATCCTGTGGAGGAAATTGGTTTTATTTTGCGTGGGGGACAGAGCAAACCACGTGTTTGGGAGCTTTCCTAAACTGCAATCCCTGTCTGTCCATCTGCCTGGGATGAACTAAAAACCAGGATTACTCACCATGACTGGGCAGCCACTGGATCACCCAGACATGTGACAAACACAAGAATGGGACAAATTCCGGCAAAAGAAACCTTCAGGAGTATGAAGTCCATGCTCCAGTTCTGCTCACGCAGAGTTTGGATTCCCTGCTGATAAATATTCCAGCAGGGATCTCCAGAGGCAGGGAAATGTCTCCCAAACACAGAGGAGCACAGGGCTCTTTTTTAAAGGAAATTTTCAATCTCTGTGCAAGACAAACATGATTCCAGTCTTGTTTGCAATGGAGAGTGGGAAGAGGCTCTAACAGGAAAAGGAAGCACACAAAGTTTTAACATAAGTATCCCAACAAAATCATGGAATATCTTGAGTTGGAAAGATTTCATAAGGGTAATCAAGGCCAATTTCAATTATCATGAGATTGCTTTTGAGCAACTACAAGCTAAGAAGAAATTATTGGACAATATCTGTAAGTAATGGAGAGCTTTAAAAACATCTTCACTTGTTTGCAGATATTTCATAAACTAAAACAAAACATAAAACATGAACTAAAACTTTGGACAGATGGTAAAATCTGGAACCTGGAATGTGCAGGGATAAAAATAGAGAAGAAGCACTGCTGAAATCCAGCCTGAGAGCTGGATAGAAAATGGAAAGTGATGGGTTCTTTTTTGGTCTGCCTGGGAATTGGTGTCCATGGGAAAGGAGCAGCTCTGGGAGCTCCCATCACCTGGAGTCCTGCATCCAGCTCTGGATCCCAGCACAGGGAGGACGTGGAGCTGCTGCAGAGAGGCCAGAGGAGGCACCAGGATGAGCAGAGGGATGGAGCAGCTCTGCTGGGAGGAAAGGCTGGGAGAGCTGGGATTGTTCAGCCTGGAGAGGAGAAGCTTTGGGCTGAGCTCAGTGTGGCCTTGCAGGGCCTGAAGGAGCTGCAGGAACCATGGAGAGAGACAATTTCCAAGGGCTGGAGGGACAGGACCCAGGGAATGGCTTCCCAGTGCCAGAGGGCAGGGCTGGATGGGATCTTGGGCAGGAATTGTTCCCTGGGAGGGTGGGCAGGCCCTGGCACAGGGTGCCCAGAGCAGCTGGGGCTGCCCCTGGATCCCTGGCAGTGCCCAAGGCCAGGTTGGACACTGGGGCTTGGAGCAGCCTGGGGCAGTGGAAGGTGTCCCTGCCCATGGCAGGAGTTGGAACTGGATCCTTTAATTCCCTTCTGACCCAGGCCATTCCATGACTCCATTATTTTCTTCCCACTACCTGGGAAAGTGCAGAGATCCCTGGATACGGCCTCTCCACAGCCTCCCCCATCCAAACCCCTTGGCAATGCAGAGATCCCCACAGCATCCAAGGGATTTGACCTTTGGACAGGGAATAAAGGATTCAATAAAGGAATTCCAGAAGAGGCTTATCCTTGAAAAGTTGAGCAAAGAGCAAAAGGAAGCAGAGCTGAGGCTCTGGAGACCCAACAAAAAAGAGGAGTCCATCCAGCCCTGGATACAGGAGGAGTCCTGGAGGAGGGAATCTAAGAGCCTAAAGAGTCCTGCTGAAGGATCCATCCATCACAAAATGGACTGTCCAGCCAAGCGGGTATAAAGTCCAGGACTTTCCTTGTGCCTCCATCTTTTTATGCCAAAAATCCCAACTATTTCGAAAACCATGTTTTTGTGGAATTTTCAGACATTTCCTCTGAAAAACTGTTGCTGTTTCCTAAAGTTCCAAAGCTTTATTTTTACATTTCATGGGCTCTCCTCTCACAGATCCACGCACAGAAATATTTTGTGAATTAATATTAATATTAAGTGGGGGGTAGCTGACAAACATGAAACTTTTCAACTCCAAAGTGGCTTTGCACTCCTGATTTTAATTAGAATTTAGGTTCAGGTGGAAAGCAATCCTTTGTTGCCGTGCAGTGTTTTAGGACTTCCCTGTGAGTCCATGAGAAATTCCAGGCTACAGGGTTAATCCATTCTCTCCAAGAAATCCTAACCGGGATTAAGGCTTGGCCACATGAGTTCTGTTTCAGATATGGATGAGAAAGATGAAGGCCACAAGAAGATGTTCCCATCTCCAGTTGCAGATGTTCCCATCTCCATTTTCACCCATTTCATGGATTTCCTCCTTCCTGGCTCCATCTGTGCTGGATCCCATCCCACAGATTCTCCAGCCAGAGCACAAGGGTTTTTCTAAATCAACTTATCACCAGTTTAGCACCACATTGCAAAATCAGGGCTGCATTTTTCTGTGAAACTCAAGAAAGTGTCTTTTCTTTTCTGAATTGTCCCTCCTTGCCTTCATTTCCTGTCTCCTCCAGAGCCCTGCCTGGTTTGTTTGTTTTTCAGTGATGAGGGGAAAGGAGTGGGAATAGAAGAGAATTTATTTCTATTTATTTGGTTTGATTTGATGATGTTTCCACTATTAAGAAATTTCTTCTTTCCTGTGGCAGAGGCAGCAAGGAAAACTGCTTAATTCGAGGAAGTCCAGGGTAAAATAACCCAAAAAAATCAGAATATTCATTTCCCTGGATGACTGTTTAAAAAAAGGTAATGAAACACCAAAGTGGTTTTGATGGGGGGGGGGATGCTGTGGAGTAAAGGAATGACAGAAGTCAGGGGGTCCACAAAGCTTCCAAAGTTTTATTAATAAATTACACACCTGGAAATTGATATAAATTAGTCCCTGATCNCCCAGCTGATGGATTGTCCAGAGTCTTCCAGGCTTCTCCATATGCTTCAAAAATGAAGTGTCTTTAATCCTGTGAGACCTGACCATGAGCTGCTTCTCTCCCAGCCCTCAGAGGGATCCCTTCCACCTTCCCAAGAAGCTTTTTCAGCTCCTTTTGTGGTTTTTATTTCCTTGCATTCAGAAATGAAACGTAAGAAGGAATCTTCTCTCCTGCCTGGACTCACTGCTGGTGTTTAAACTGAGGGAGAGCCCAGGCCGACGCCAGATGTCAGAATTAATGCCCTTATATCATTTTATACACCAAAAGGACAGAATTCTCAGCTGGCACAGCTGAGCTAAACCAACAGCAACGTTCCTGGTGTGGTGTCCCTTTGGGAATGCTGTTCTAGACTTGTGGGAAATGGGAATGAGGGGGATACTGCCTTAAACCCGACCACTCTTTGACAAGCTGAGCCTACACTTAACAGAAGCCTGGTAAGTGCAGGCACCATTACCTCGAGGGGTAATGGCAGCTGAGATTGATCTATTGTGAGTCCTACAAATTTGAACAGTTACACTAAATGCTATTAAAATGTATGGAACCTCTTTGTCTTCAATTATTAAATGGAGTAATTTATGAAACCCAATCTCAATAACCTCACTGTCCTACTGGCCATCCCCGCTGAAAGGAAGAGTAAATGTAGAGAACATTGCTATCGATCCCTCCTGCAGGGGGGGAAAAAGAGGATCAGGCCTGTTAACCCTTCCCTGCAGGAGAAAGTGGTTCACTCGTGGTTTCTTTTCCCCCCAGAGGTCGTGTCCTTCTTTCATCTCTGGGGTCGGGTTTCAGTCTGACAAGTGGTAATTGATTCCGCTGCTGGTTAGGCTGGGGGTAAGTGGGGGATGAAGTTTCAGTGAAAACAAATAGCACTTCACAGGTCTGACCTTTCCTCTTTAAGCTTTTGTTGTGGTTTACTTGGGATGTGCAGCTTAAAGACTCTAAACCAGCGGTGTCTATCTCGGGAAGTTTCACTTTTGGCCTGGAGTTAAAGCTGGATTTTGGCTTTGGGGCTCTTGGCAAGCTGGCTTACAAAGTGGGGGGGGTTTTCCATCTTCTTTCCCATGGTTTTGTATAAGACATGAGGAAAACGTGGTCCAGCAGGAGCTGGGACATTCTGCCAGCAGGCTGAGCTTCACAGCTCGGGGTTTCAGCATCCAGCAGAGCTGCTATGAGACAAAATAAATATTAAAATAAAAAGGCAGCCACTGCTTCTCAAATCAAACTTCTCAAATCAAGGAGGGGGCGAATCTGCCACTTCTTTTCTCGCTACAGGTCCCTCCTTTTACCAGCTCAGCAGAGAAATTGCATCTTTAATTGTCCCTCCTCGTGCTGCTTCGTGTGCTTGATTGAGCCTGGTTTCAAACCAGCTCCCTGGTGCTCGGTGGGCACTTTTGCAGTAGATCCAGAGTTTGGCACTGGATTGCAGCACAGTGATTTCAGTTAATGAGAACCACTCCAGTTCAGCGAGGGAAAAACACATTGACCTGTGTGTGAATCTTTATTCTGTACAGAGCAGAAAGGAAAATATCCTCAGGGGCTCTGTCCCAATGCTTCCAGTCAGGGGTAACATTTCTCCAAAGTAAATCTCTTTGCTTACAAACAAGTTGTTTTTGCCAAAGTCAGCCTTTATTTTAAGGTGTTCTCAGAAGAAGACCAGGGCTCCAAAATGTTGCAACCCACATGTTTTGCCAACAGTAATAACACATTTGCAAGGGGAAAGGTTTAATGGGTTTTTTTTTTTTTGCTTCTCTCAAGCATCTTGAATTTCTGAGGGAGCCTGATGGTTCTTCTATAATGGGAATGACCTCAAGCTGAAGGAGGGCAGGGCTGGATGGGATCTTGGGCAGGAATTGTTCCCTGGGAGGGTGGGCAGGCCCTGGCACAGGGTGCCCAGAGCAGCTGGGGCTGCCCCTGGATCCCTGGCAGTGCCCAAGGCCAGGTTGGACACTGGGGCTTGGAGCTCCTGGGACAGTGGGAGGTGTCCCAGTGATGATCTTTAAGATCCCTCCCAACCCAAACTATTCCACGATTTTATAATTCTCTGGTTCTATGGAAGTAAATCCCTGCCCTTTAATCTGGACAAAGCCTTTCCACAAACACCAGAACATCTCTGGGTTGTGCAACTGGGGCATTAATTTTTATTTCTAGATCTATATTTAAATGCATTGGAGACCTTGTGCCAGCACATGGACATCCAGTGAAATGCAAAGGGTGAGGGATAATGATGAGAACCTTAAATCACAAAATGATCCAAATTGTGCATCCAGATGTGCCAGGGATCTTTTAGGCTAATAAAACCTGTCACACTGTATGAATCCTTCCTATTTGAAGGAAAGGCAACAAAAGGACATCCTGGAAAGGATAATCATAATTGCTCAGGTCAAATCCTGATTTATTTTAGCCCAGACAGGAAATATTTAAATGTTTGCTAGGGCAGCCATGCATACCATGAGCTGTATTTTGTTTGAAATAAGCAGCGCAAGTTTTCCATCTTGATAAAAGAGGAATTGACTTGGATTGCTAAAATAAAACAAGACAAACAAAAGCAAACAGATGTAATAGAAAACATCTCTGAAAAGGAAATTCATGTTGCAAAAACCCCTTGACTAATCATAAAGTGATGCAGCTATGAAAGGAAATACTTCAATTGCGTTTTGACTCCTCTGAGAAGTCAGATATTTGGAAATACCCAGGATTTTTAAGAAATATTTCCTGCTGAGCACATAAAAACAAATTGCACACTCAGGAACCCGGGTCTGATTCTTATCTTTAATTTTAGTTTTGGACTCAGGTGAACCACCTGTTTCACAAGGGTAACTCCACATGCAGAGGTGGGGATACTTGTGATTTTCACGGGTGGGTAGCCTAGAGGAGAATTCACTGAACAAGATTTATAGGATTGGTGTTGTTTACCTGCTCCCCTGTTACAGCCACCTTGAAAACACTGAAACTACGTCAAAGTTCAGCTTAAAAAGTAGGGCAGTGTGTATATAAATAACCTTTTTGTATAGAATCAAAAATCATGGAATGGTTTGGGTTGGAAGGGACCTTAAAGATCATCCAGTTCCAGGGTTGCTCCAAGCCCCAGTGTCCAACCTGGCCTTGGGCACTACCAGGGATCCAGGGACAGCCCCAGCTGCTCTGGGCACCCTGTGCCAGGGCCTGCCCACCCTCCCAGGGAACAATTCCTGCCCAAGATCCCATCCAGCCCTGCCCTCTGGCACTGGGAAGCCATTCCCTGGGTCCTGGCCCTCCAGCCCTTGGAAATTGTCTCTCTCCATGGTTCCTGCAGCTCCTTCAGGCCCTGCAAGGCCACACTGAGCTCAGCCCAAAGCTTCTCCTCTCCAGAGAATCCCAATCCTCTCAGCCTTTCCTCACAACAGAGTTGTAAACTCGATCATTTTTTTACTCATTTTGCTTAAAAATCAAGTAGAAAATGTATTCTGCCTCCTCTCACCACCTCAAATCAGCAGCAAAGTGATGCCTGTGGTGGTGTCCAGTGAGGTCCCTTGGTCTGACATGAATCTCCTGGCGAGCCAAATGGAAGTGCAGACAGGCAGAGAGGAATAAAGGCAGGAATTCAAACATTCCCTGGTTTTTATTAACATTTGCCAGCTCCTCCCCCTCACACTTCAGTGAAAGGAGTCAGAGCCATGTTAAGTGGGCTATGTTTTGTTGGAGCTTGCAGCCAACTGGCTGAGGAAACACAGCATGGAATGGTCTAATATCAGCAAGAAAACTTGGAAAAAAAAGGCTCTCCAGCTGCTGAATCCCAACCCTCTGGTTGCACACACCAGCAACATTAATTAGGCTTTTTTTCCCCTCTTTTTTTTAGGGAAGCCTATCAATAGACAAAGAAATAGAAGCAAATTTGCCCGATGAGCTGGGCCACACTCCTGAGGAGAAATGTAAGAAAATAAACTGCCAGATGATGCCCTGTCATTGCTGGCACTGATATACTCAGGGTGGGAATGTTTTGGCTGCAAATCCATGATTTTAAGCTGTTCAGCTGCTGGAATAACATCCCTGAGTCACATCCGACCCAGCCCCGGGTTCTGCTGGGGTGACGCAAAGGCCTGGTCCTTGTCTCTGATTATTTGCGGGCATTTCCAGCTCTCTGCTTCCCTGAGCCGTGGAAAACTGAGGAAAACCCCAGTGTGGAATGTTCAGCTGGATTTCTGACACCCTCCAAAGCTCTCCTTGCCTTCACATCTGCCCTGATGGTGCGAGCAGGGTCTGCCCAAGCTCTGCCTCCATCAGGGCCTGACAGGAACAAGAAATCTGTCATAGCCCTTCTCATAAATTTTAAGAAGCTTTTGCCCTGCCAAAGCAAAGAAATTAAAAGCTGTGGCGTGAGAAGGACATGGAAAGGACCTGCTAGGAGAAGAATAATTAATATTCTTAAATTAAAAATGGAGAGATCGTTTGTCATCTTTAAAATTCAGGCACGACTTGGCTGGGGTTTGCAGCCTCACCCCCACATAAAAACCTGAACACAAAGCCTGGGTTTGCTGAAACCAAAAATCTTCCCCTTGTCTGTGGTGAATTTGTTGCCCTGTTTCAGGCCTTAAAAAAAAAATTCTTTTGAAATTTGGGAATCTGGAAGTGGAAAATTAGTGGGAATTATGAATCCTGAGTGTTTCCTGCCTCCCCATGTGGGTGACAAAGGATGAGGGAAAAGAGAGAGAGAGAACAGGTAGGAAGAGACTTCATGTATCCTCACAAACCCTCTTCCAAAGCTGTATAAGTGGGATAAATAAATTGAAAAAATGGGATATCCTGCTCCTGAGCCTTCCCCTCATCTTATCCAGGTGGCCCAGGAGGGACATGGACAAACCCTCCTGGCAGGTGAGGGAAAAACCCTGAAAAAACCCTCTCAGTGCAACCCAATCCACCCTTCCACACACGGGTGGCCGGGGAAAAGCCTTTCCCTGATGGAAAACAGTGGGAAAAGGTATTTAAAAAGTGATATTTGAGTGGAGGAAAGCAAGTCTTACTTGGTAGAGCAGGAGCCAGATTGCAAAAATACTCAGCTTTTACTCAGGCAATAAAAGAAGAGGCCAGGACTTCAGTGATGAGTAGTATTAAAATGTTGTGTGAATAAATGTTCTGGGAGACAAAACCCTTCAATTTAATGCTTTCGTAACTGTTGTTGGGTTCAGAACAGGGCTGCAAACCTGAACATTATTTCTCTCTTTGAATGGAAGCTGAATTTTTTCCAGAATCCCCTGGGATTACGAGATCTGCGTAAGAAAGAGATTTATAGGGAGGCACTTGGCACTTTGGGTAGCACAGAACACGCTGCAGGAGCCCTAAAGAAAGAAAACTCCACTGCAGTAATAAAAATAATGAGATTTTGGGTGTTTTCATCCCAAAGAAGAACTTAGGATGACTGGCAGAAAAAGAAAAGAAAGAGATCCTCATCTGCATTTAAATCTTTTCTTTGTCTTGAGGAGGAAAAGTCAAAACACTGGAAAACCTGAAGGATTCCAGGCAGTTTATCACAAAAAACCTTTAGAATGGAATCATCCTGTCCCTCTGCACTCCAGCAAGAGAGGGTTGGGAGGTGAAATATCTTTTAAAGAAGCAGAATTATGCAGAAAACAAAGTTTAAAGCTCTGGAAAAGGTTCATTTTCCAAGAGGCTTAATTTCGGGGATGGATTTGGGAAGCTGGCATTTTCCTGTTTATAAATATCTTTGTTGCTCTGACTTTTGTTCTACTTCTGGATCTTGCATCAGCTCCCATAGGGAAGGGACTGTCCTTTTTACATCCTTTTTTTGTATCTTTTTTATATCCTTCTTAGATGTTTATTCAGCATTTAATACCCCAGAAAGGGGCATTTAATATCCCAGAATCATTTAGGTTGGAAAAGGCCTCAAAATATCAAGAGATTTGGCAAAATAATCCCCACTGATTCCGTGAGATCCCACAGCAAAGCTGGGAATAAATCCAGTGGCCTGACACCTGAGGTGCCACTGATCCCTAATTCATCAGTTTCACTCAGGAAAACAATTTTTATCTCATCCAAATCCAACATTAAGCAAGGGAACAAAGTTCAGGGAGCCCTTTTTAATAAAGCAACAGTGAAAAACCAGCATTGCCCTTGGCAAAGGGTGCGAATCCTTCACTGCAGGTGAAAGGGTGCAGAAAATCACCACATTTCCTCTGTGCCCCTTAGAATTTCTCCCCAAAACAGGCTCTAGGTGTAACATTTATCACAAATCTCCATCTTTTATTTATCTACAGCTCGCAGCACGTTGTTCGCTGCAGTGCAATCTCATTTATGAAAAATCTTTAGGTGATAGGGAGGATAAAATTCTCACTTAAATATAATTTAATGTAGAAAAACCATAGTCTGCTGCCTGAAAACTCTTGCCTAATTTACACAGCAGCTTTGCTTCTCATCACTAAAATTAACAGCTCAACTTAATGACCCAAAGGAGGGACTTTAATTGGGGAACTCAGCTTGTCTTGCCCTCAATGACCACATTTTGCTAAATGTGCCCAGCTCTTTACATGGAAGAACATAATCCAGGAGTCCCTCTCTGCAGGGAATGGTCACAGGAAAGGGGTGGGATGAATAATTTCAATTTCAGGGAAGTTTTTCCTCTCTGACCCTCAGCACCACAGCCCAGGAAGGGAGACTGAGCACCTTGCACCAAACACTCCAGGGAAAAGTGAGGAAAAAGCAGCTGAGCAAGGAAAGATCTTTCCCAAATCTCCCCGGAGCCAATGGGAAACACATCCAACATCTGTTGATTTGCACAGAAAATCAAACATCTCTGAACACTTGGAGTCAAGCTTTTAAGAAGGAAAAGTAACTTTTTTAGCATTATTTGCCCACTCAGGTCATAGAATAGAATCCCAGAATCCCAAAATCATTGAGGTTGGAAAAGATCTCCGAGGTTATTGAGGCCAAGCTGTGCCCGATGCCCACCTTGTCCCCAGCCCAGAGCTCTGAGTGCCACCTCCAGCCCTTCCTTGGACACCTCCAGGGATGGGCACTCCAAACCTCCCTGGGATGAATTATTTCAACCCAAACTCGTATTTTCACATTAAATCCCATAATTCCCCAAATTTTTACTAATGGAAATAATTTCTCTCTCTCAGCTTGGGCAGCCTTACTCTAAATTTGTGGCTGTTGTACTTTTAGCTTGCTGGACAGGCTGTTTTATCAGTGTCTGAGCTAACCATGAATTTAATACTAAAATGGTAAATCGATGCATTCTGACCCAAATTGGGCTGGAAACCTGGGATTTTCAGGAACAAGAGGGAATCAAGTCAATCACCCTGCAAGCAATGAAGAGCATTGATCTCAGTCAACAGCCAGATTTCATTTTTAAAGGTTACTGAGGGCTGAAAGTGATACTTGAGATGTCATGGATCACGTCACCGAGTTTTTTCAGGTTACAAAGGTCTCCCTACCTTTATTCTCCAACATTTGGCAGCCACTTTGGGAGCAAAAACACCGAGGGAAAAAACTGAAGGATCATTTTCTTCTTGGGAAAAAAATAAGCCTGGAGGAGAGAGTTTGGGAGTGACCTAACTGGGGCATTCCTGGGCCTGAAGGAGCCATAGGAAAGATGGAGAGAGACTTGGGACAAGGGATGGAGGGACAGGACACAGGGAATGGTTTCCCACCGCCAGAGGGCAGGGATGGATGGGATACTGGGCAGGAATTGTTCCCTGGGAGGGTGGGCAGGCCCTGGCACAGGGTGCCCAGAGCAGCTGGGGCTGCCCCTGGATCCCTGGCAGTGCCCAAGGCCAGGTTGGACACTGGGGCTTGGAGCAGCCTGGGGCAGTGGAAGGTGTCCCTGCCCATGGCACTGGATGAGCTTTAGGATCCTTCCAACCCAAACCATTCCATGATTCCATGATCCTAAATCAGGTTGGAGGCACAGGTGCAGGCAGAGCTGTGCAGGATTTTAAAGTGGGTGCAGCAGCCAGAGCAGAAACAGAATTTTCCTAACTCAAGGCCCCAGATAAACTCCCCATTCCCAGGAAAGCTGATTTCCAGGGTGTTGTGTGGAAAAGGAAGAGGAGCATGGAGCAATCACACCCCTAGCAAGGGGAACAACAAAGGATTTGCCATAATCCACGTTCCAGACTTGGCAGCTTTTGATATCTCTGGTGTCAGACAGCTCTGGGGCAGGATGAATATTTCAGAGAGAGGCCCCAAAGTCCTGAGTGCTGCTCTGCCTGCTTTTCTGCCACACAGATCTCCTGAAAGGAGGTGAAAAGCCTGAAGATTTGTTGACTATGACAAAGCTTCCATGATTTGCACATCTTGAAATTCTCTTTTTTTACTTTTTTTTCCCCCACAACTATTCCTATCAGGATATTGTCTTCCCTTGCTTTTGCTGGTGATAACAAAATCTTCCCACTGTGTTCCACTTCCATACTTGCTCATTTACAATTGGAGGAATAATAAAATGAAGAAACAATTGTCCCTCCTCCAGTCTCACCGTTAAAGCTGCAGAAAAGGCCAAAGTGACAGGGCAGGACCAGTTTTGTTGTTGTATCCAAGTGGAAGTGTCTGTGATCCACCACAATCCATGGAAAGGTGGCAGCGATCCCTCTCCTCTCCTTTTGGGAGTGGCTCATCATAGCAAAGCTCACACGTGACTGGAATCAGCAATGTTGGGAAAAAAATCGCAGAAGAGCTGCTTTAATTTAATTATTTTGTTTTTCCAGGCTAGCCTCGTTCTAGGAAAACACTGGGAGTCTTCCTGGGGCCTTAAGAGGGGCTTAATCATGGCTTATTTAATCATGATTAATCCCTCAGGGCTTTCAACTTCTGATTTTATTTTTTTACATCACTAAGTTTAAGAGATCATCTTCTAAAATGCTGCTCGAAGAATTCCTTCCCTGGCAGTGCCCAAGGCCAGGTTGGATGGGGTTTGGAGCAGCCTGGGACAGTGGGAGGTGTCCCTGCCATGGCAGGGGTGGCACTGGATGGGCTTTAAGGTCCCTTCCAGCCTAAATTCTGTGAGTCCCTAACTCTATATTCTTTACACTCTCGTGGGTGATCCGCGGTGCCACCACTGATGTTTTTCCCACACTCTGCTGTTAAATTCAGCTCCTTTCTTTCTTGCTGGGCACATTATAAAATCCCCCTTACTGCCATCCACCAAAAATCTGCAAAGCACAACATGAGCCCACTCTGAAATAAATGTGACTCCTTAAAATCCTACCTTCATTCGCTCTTTTGTGGGGGGAAAAATTGCAAGGTGAGGGAAGAAATGCAGGGCTTTGAGCTGAGAAAAAAATGGGGAATAACTCCCCAAAGCACCTCGGAAATCAGCAGAGGAGGCACCTCCCTGGATGGCTGGAATATCTTTGGCTCTGTTCCCCTTCTGACCACACAGAGTTTGCAAAATTCCTTCATGTCCAGCACCCCAGAGTCCCAGGAAAAACAGGAGGGAGCCCTGGAGAGGCCGGAGCAGGAATCACACACCGAGTCCTACTCATGACTCTTTTCACATGGAGCCCTTCCACGTCTCCAGCAGACTTCACAAAGAGAGGAAATGTTCTCCAGCAAATAACATTTCCCACAGTTGTCTTTAATTGCTCCTGCCCTCTGGATAGGAGGTTTTATTTTTACTGTGGGCTGATTGAAGCTGTGCCTAAAATCTTAGCCCCAAATTGCCCAATCAAGCAAAAGCAAGCAAATGAAATCCACGCAAAAGAGGCTATTCTTGTTCTGTTATTATTTGGGTTGTTCCCACATCCCATGGCACACTTTCCCATTAGCGGGGTTGGGAAAACAGCTTTTAGCAGCTACTTGTGGGCCTGGTGTTATTTGGTTTTGTTCCTAAATAGCAGCAACTGGGAAGAAAGGAAAGCAGGTAAATTGACAGGCAAATCCCTGTTTGTGTCTCTGCACGAGGCAATAAAATTTACAAGCTTCAGATACCAAAGCAAAACATCTGCTCTCATTAAAGATTAATTAATGAAACAGGAAAGGAGAGACAGAAAAAGCAGAACATCCTGATTGTTCTTGGGATGCTTGCCTCAAACCTCCTGATGTTGACCTGGCAAACTCCTGACATTTAAAATCCCGGCGCAGGAATCTGATGTGCAGATTCTTCTCCTCCTGGTTTCCCTGCAGGAATTGCTCTTCCCATTTGATTTTCCAGAGAAACTAATTGTTCTGCTCTGCTGGGGTACATGAGTGAAAAGAAAGAGATCTAGAATAATGCTGAAATGCATTAAATCTGGCTTTTTAACCTCATTTTCTAATGTCTCTTCATACATGTTCTTCTGTTGCTGTTTTGCAGTGGCAAAGATCTTTCATTCCCTGCTGTTCCCCCTCATCCTCTCAGAAGCGGGATGGAACTCCTAATTCCTCGTGATCCCAGTGGGAGAAGCATTCTCCCACTCTCCAGGAAATATTAGGAAATTTGGGCCAATTTTTGCAGAGGGAGGTAGAAATCCCTACCCCTGCTCAAATCAAAAGCCCTGTTGACAGCAAAGCTCTCTTTTCCATATCCACAGGGAGAGCATTTCCCTGGAGTGAGAGGGCCCAGGGAGAGGAGGCTTTCCAAGCAACAAAAACCGATTTCAGGTTTAAAAACCTGAGATTCATCCACATTTCCTTTATACAGCTGAATTTCCATTATCATTTAAGGATCGTGATCATCACGAAGGTCAGGAGGAAGGAAAATGAAGAAGTTAAAAGTTAGGCAAAAGGATGATTTGAGGCAGATTCATTCTTGGTAAAAAACAAACATCTTAGACTTGCAGCCAGTTCAGATGTTGCTCAGAGAGAATAAATCCCCTGATAACACCACAATTTCACTTTTTCAAGAAGAACTCCTAAATCATAGCACTATTTTATGAAAACTCTGTGTGTACACAGCAAATTTTCCCTCTTTTTGATACAAAGTGACTGTTTATTCCATCAATGCCTTATTTATAAAGGCCTGACAAAACAGCCATTCACCCACCAGTGACTCAGATTTTTGGGACTTTCCTGCTTGTCTGGGAATAATGTTTATAATCCAAAGGGCTCGTTAATGAAATGCCATTTTCTGTGTGTCACTGACCTTTGTGTGCTGGAAGGAGCAGGGAAATAGCCCCGGAGCTTCTCCTTTTCTCTTGGAGACACGGGGTGGCAACGGCAGCGTTTCATTAGCAGGTGACACTGACGGGGCCTCTTTTGATCAAGCATTTTTTTCTGCACGTGCTTTTGCAACCAGCATTTTCCCAGCTTAACGCTTTGCTTTCCCTGCAGTTGGATGTTTTCATTAGATGGAACTGGAAATTGTGGTTTTGGGTGGCTTTTCCCCTGTTTTTACACTGCCCAAGCCATTGGGGGAGGTGGCAAATCCGTGAGAGTGGTATCATGATGTGAGCAACGACACACCATAAACTCTTGAATTAATTACAAAAAAAGAGGATTAATTATCTAAATTACTTGGTTTGCCTCACAGCTGGGATTCACAAAGAAGAATTTTAATTGTTCTTGCCTTAGATGGGGAAAAACCCTTTTTGCCTCCTCCAGGAATTTTTTCCTGTGGGTGAGAAGGGTCTCATCCATGGATTCCCCATCCCTGGAGTGTCCAAGGAACAGTGGACGTGGCTCTGGGCTGGGTGACAAGGTGGGGATCAGTCATAGATTGGACTCGATCACCTTGGAGGGCTTTTCCAACCTCAGGGATTCTGGGATTCCGTGATCTGGGAGTTGGGATGGAGGTGGTTCCTGTGCACCTCCTTTGTGTCTCTGAACACAGGGAATTCCTGTGTCCCCACTGCTGTGACAGGGACACTTTGAGCTTCCCCCACACCACGCTGGGATGTCTGTGGTCACTCTACATCCTCCATCTGCTCCTTTCATTTGTGTCCCCCTCCTCCCTCCCTGCTTCTTGTACCAGAAGAGAAAACAGCCTTGGTAATTTTCTTTCCAGGATTTCATTGGCTTTTCCACTCGATGCTGATTTTCCTCTTCCCTTAAATATCTTGGCATTTCCCCCCTCTTAAAACCTTATCTCCTCTGACCCCTCGTGTTTTCTGCTGGAGGAAGAGCTTCAGAAAAAGGTGACAACACTGAAACCAATGTCAGATGGTTCTGGAAGGCAAAATTTTGCAAATCATTTTCCCAACTCGAAGCTGCTCTCAACATTTCAATTCCCCGAGGGACAAAAGAGGGTTGGGAATGTTTTGTGGTATCAGCAACCACAGTCTCCAACCTGAGCCTCCCCTGGTGCAATTTGAGGCCATTTCCTCTCCTCCTTTCCCTTAAGAATAGGGACCTGACCCCCCCCTCACTGCCCCCTCCTGTCAGGGTAAAAAGAATCCTGTTTTTAACTTCTTTTTGCCTCTCACACCTGCCTGTGAGTCCTCCTGTCACTGTCATACATTTCTCAGGTTTGTCTTCTCATTTTTACACATCCTCTATGGTTGGCACTGAAAGGTGGGCACAGAAGAAGAGAAACCAAGTGGCTGAAGGGTACAAAGACTAAAACAAGGCCCTGAAAAACATCTGCCAAACACAGATATCAAATAAACTGAAAAAGAGAAAGGACTTCTGCTCTCTGTTTCACTTCTCCTATACACTGCATGTAAAAAAAGAGATTTAAAATTCAGCACAGGCTAAATGAGCTTGTTTATGTAGAATCATGGAATGGTTTGGGTGGGAAGGGACCTTAAATCCCATCCAGTGCCACCCCTGCCATGGCAGGGACACCTCCCACTGCCCCAGGCTGCTCCAAGCCCCAATGTCCAACCTGGCCTTGGGCACTGCCAGGGATCCAGGGGCAGCCCCAGCTGCTCTGGGCACCCTGGGCCAGGGCCTGCCCACCCTCCCAGGGAACAATTCCTGCCCAAGATCCCATCCAGCCCTGCTCTCTGACAGTGTAAAACCATTCTCCTTCTCTGTCACTCTCTGTCCATATAAAAATTCCCTCTCCCTCCTTTTTATTAACCCCTTTAGGCCCTGGAAGGGGCTCTGAGGTCTCCTCAGAGCCTTCTCTTCTCCAGGCTGAACATCCTCAGCTCTCCCAGCCTGGCTCCACAGGAGAACAAACAGCCATAAACCCCACTGGAGTGCTCAGGGAGCAGGAACCCCATGGGAAAAGTTAAAAAGAACACATTTTTTTTCTGGCTGATCTGCTTGCTGGTGGCTGAACAATGTGCACTTAAATCTGCCAGTGCTCCCTGTGTTTCCAGCAGCTTGTGTCCCATTGTCCATTCTCCAATATCATTCAGCCTTGTAACATCTGAACAAAACCAGGGCAGCAGGAGTGACACGTTGGGGCTGCTGGTGATTAACTGCCCAGGCCCTGTCACCCCAGGGAAAGCAGAGGTTGAGCTCAGGGAATTTCTTTAATTAATTTTAACCTTACTGGTTTAAGATCTGCATCTCCAACCGCTGTGGTTGGGAAGGGCAGAGCTGGGAGCCAAGATATAAATGTATGTATTTATATATGGGCACAGCATTCACTGGAAACTTCTCTGAGCCTTTTCTTATTTCTCAGGGGAGTTTCTGACACCAGCACTGATCCTCTTCGTGCCTCCAGCTCTCTGGGGATGACATTCCAGCCAGGAAACAGCCAGAGAAGCACTTCAGCACTACATGGCAGCCTCAAAATAAGGCTTGGATGGTCCTGACTGGGATGGCAAAACAGAATCCCAAAGTCCTTGAGGCTGGAAAGTCCCTCCCAGCCCATGGAGGCCCAGCTGTGCCCGATGCCCACCTTGTCCCCAGCCCAGAGCACTGAGTGCCACCTCCAGCCCTTCCTTGGACACCTCCAGGGGTGGGGACTCCAAACCTCCCTGGGCAGCTCTTTCCAATATTTAACAACCTTTTCCATGAAGAAATTCCTTCTGAATTGCTCCCTTTTCCCTGCCACACTCATTAATGCCAATCCAGCCTTTAGACATCTACACCAAGAACAGAATTTGCCCCACGACATTTTGGGAGGCCAATGATTTTGACAACTTCCTTGAAGCTGAAAACCAAAGGAAGTGATTTTGTCCCAGTGAGCCCTGAAACCTCTCCAAAAATAAACTTTCACACCTGCAATTTGTGCCCTAAAACCATGAGCTGGAACATCGGCAGGGGCTGCCCAGGGAGGTTTGGAGTGCCCATCCCTGGAGGTGTCCAAGGAAGGGCTGGAGGTGGCACTCAGTGCTCTGGGCTGGGGACAAGGTGGGCATCGGGCACAGCTGGGACTCCATGGGCTGGGAGGGCTTTTCCAACTTCAATAATTCCAGAATTTTGTGAGTTGCTTCTCCTTCCTTGGACCATCCTGTTTGGAAACAAGAGCCCCTCATTCCCAGCTCCCTGGAGGCTGCCCAGAGGTGCCCAGGAAACAGAATTTGACCCCTTTTTAAAGCCTGGAGCACATCCTTGAGCTGTACAGAGAATTCCAGGGGGTGACTGAGCACCAGGAGTGAGGTAAATGCGCAACACCTCCCCAGCAGCTGGGTAACGAAGGGTAATGTTCGTTAATTTGTTAATTATGGAAGTTTTGCAGCTCAGTGCTTCATATTGACCAAATTGCCAGTTTGGCTGTGCACAATTACTGTCTGCCTTGATAAATATCCCTTTAATTGGCAGAGCTTGCGTGAGATGAACTTTTAAATCACAGCATTTCCACACAATGCAGCGTGAAATTTCTTTCCTCTCTCTTTTTTTCTTGTTCTTTCCCCCCTAGAAATGAGTCACAAAGAGCTGGGTTTAAGATATATTGCTATCTCCTTTTTAAGTGGAGTCAGAATGGCTGTACCAGAGCCGAAATATTGCCAGTGCTTGGTGCCAACACTTTGATCCATACACACGAACTGGATATAGACATAAGAGCTTACTAAACAAACTGGACAGAGTCCCAGTGGGAACACTCAAAAATGTATTAATCAAAGTCAAGCGGCAGAGCAAATTGAACCAGTTCATTAATTATGAAAATTCTCTCACCAAGTGACATGTTGTTAACTGTGTGAGGACTTAACACGTTTCAAGCCGTGGGCTTCCCTCCCTGCGTGCAAAATTTCGTTTTAAATGGGAGTTTTCTTGGTTTTCCTTCCCCTTCTTTGGGTTTCTAGCAAGGAAAAAGGGCAGGGTCGGTAGCATGGACGCAGCACTCGCTGCAGGAAGAGACTTCGCAAAGGTCAGGGCAGAAAAGAGTCGAGGAAAAACGGGATGGTCAAGAATTTTGGGAAGAAAACTCTTGAAGCAAAGGTTGGAAAAGATTTTCAGGGTCATCCTGTCCCACCAGCATCACCCCGACCACGTCCTAAAGGGCCACATCCAGATTCCTCTGGAATGCTTCCACTTCCAGGGACCACCTCCAAGGCCTGACCACTCTGGCAGGGAAAAATCATTTTTCATCTCTGACCTGAACCTTTAGGAGATTATCTGGTCACCTGTTACCTCTTAAATAAAGCCCAGACACCCACAGGTGCCCACAATACCCATCCCCTTGTTTTCCCTTGCTCCCAGCAATGGAACAGCTGCTTCCAGATTAAAAGCTGGAAAAAAGATGTATTTTGAAGGTGTCTTTTGCTGAATATGAACTCAGACCAAATTCCAAGAGACAGCCCAAGATTCCCAGCAGGGAAGCAAAGCTCATTTATTTACAGCTCCTCTAGAAAAGGAGAGCAAGGTGAATGGGAAGGAATATTGGGTTTGGAATGCTGGGATCACCACTCCTATGGATGCTGTAATTACCAGCCCTATAATATTGAAATTTTCTCGTCTCCTGGTTTTTAGCACTTCTGTGCATCACGGATTTTAGACAAAAAAAAAAAGGAATGTGGTTTCAGAGGTTTTTTGCTTTTCAGAGTGATTGAAATAAACACATTTTTAGTGCAGGAAAGAAGAGAAAACTTCAATTCCAGCCTCCCAGAAGTCGGACATGAGGCAGCCATTTGGGATTCCTCTGTAATCAATAAAGACAGGCAGGTCCCAGGTGGATTCATCCTCCCAATCCCACTCACCTCTCCTGGAATGGGATGAATCCAGAGCCAGGGAGGCTGAACTGCTGCCTTGGATTAAGCCCTGAACCTCGAGGCAGCCCAAGATTTTCACGCCCAGTGAATATTCACATTATGTAAAATATCCCTGGGTTGGACCCAAAGCATTCAACAACATTTAAGCAAAGGATGTGGGCATTCAAACTTTGTTTTTCAGTTAATCCAAAATTACTTCCATAAGTTCTCTACTCCACACTGATTAATTTTAAAAAATTGTTCTGACATTTTCCTGCCTTTTTTTTTTTTTTTTTCTTCATCTCCACATCGAAATGAAATTTAAGGTTGAGAGTTCAACATTTGGGGTGAAATTAAATTCATTTTTGCACCGTGCTGCTGATGAATTATTATCCACTGAAACCCTCCACGGATTCCAAGCCATGTTACTTGTCTACAAACTGAGGGTATGGGAAATATTCCAAGAAAAAGGCATGTCCAGGAGTTAACTAAAAACTGTTTGTCACCTGTAAATTCAATATTAGGGGAGTTACCAAACAGGAGACTGAGCTTTGCTCGACCACTGACTGAGATCCCGAGCTTTGACTGGGATTTAAGGAGCACATTTTTCTGGGAATAGCTGAATTTTATCCCTCCAGGTGTCTGGTCAGGGAAAGGTGCTCATCTTTTTGCTTTCCCTAAGGAGTTACAGATGAAAGATGATTTTTCTTGCGTGCCCATCACCCATTATCCCTAAATCCTCCCAAAACCCACAATATTCCTATAAAATCCACTTTTTTTTTTTAACAGCAGCAATCAGGAATAAAAGAGACTGCTCAGTATATTTAATTTTATATATGTTATATTATTATATTATATATTTTATATATTAAAATGTTACGTAATATTGTATATTTTATATTATTAGATATTTGATATAAATATATATTTGATGTTAATATTATTTAATAGAATTATTTCATTATTCCCATCTGCTTTTATCCAGCAGTTCTGGGAAGCAGTCCCATCCTGGGAATATTAAACATGGTTTTCTTGGGAAGCCACACTGGGGGGAATCCCAGGAGGAATAACTCTCCAAGAGCCTGGAGGGAAGGGGAGAATTCCCTTGGTCCCACTGCAGAGCCAGGGCAAGGTCATGCCTAAGTGACAATGGCTGTTGGCCTAAATCCTTGTTTTTACAGGGAAATAAGGATTTTCCTAAATATCTGAAGTGTTAAAAACTGAAATTCAAGTTTGGGGCAACAGCAAAATCTGCTTTTCTCTGTAGAGTCCGTGAATAGGGAAGGGATTTACCCTGAAATTAAGGAAGTGGGGGTTATTTTATTCACGGAATTAATAAACGGGGTGAAATCTCTCTTTGTGTGGTTATGGAGAGAAATGTTCTCTTCTTACACCTATAAAATCCTCAAACCCACTGCTAACACAGACACATAGCAACATCTAGTGACCACAGCGGGGTAAGGCAGGAAAAATTTGGGAATGAGATCCTGAACACGCATTTAAGTCTGAGGGTAAGCTGAAAAACTGGATTTTATTCCCTTGCTTCATCAGGGTTTTGTTCCAGCTTAAAATTAACTCGTTCCTACAAAAAATCCACTAGATGGAAAATCTGTCTCCCTAAAAAAATCCCATTAAATAATAATTAAAAAAAAGTTTCCCAGATCCCACACAACAAAAAGGGTCAAAAAAAAGGAACGTGAAATTCTTGGAAATTGTTGCTGTATTGATAAAAAAAATCTGCTTTTAATCAGGTGTAAAACCACTGAGATCTTCGTGGTACAGAGCGAGAACTATTTGTGTCTTTATTTAAGGGTTCAGAAATCAATCTCTATGAATCTATTAAAAATTAATCTATTAAATCTATCCAATTAATCTATTCAATTAATCTAAGGAAATAATCTATATTAATCTATTAAAACATATTAAAATATAATATTAAACATATTTTGATTAATAAGTTTAACAAATGGTGTCTACCCTGCCTGAGTGGATGGGTCCTGGAGTTGCAAGCAGCAGAATTTATTCTTCAAATGTTTTTTTTTTTTTTACTTTTAAATATTCCTTTTATTTCATGGAAAAAGCCAACGAAGGCAGAACATTTCCATCTTGCTTTTTTTAACCACTTCCATGCTCCAGCTGCTTCCCAGATGATTTTTATCAGGGACCCACGGGGCAAAATGCACAATTCCTTGGGTAAACAAATTACAGGCAAAGAGACCAAAGTGGCAAATCTGGGGCTGTGTACGTCAGCAATTTCAGACCTAAACCCCTGGGGGCTAATTTGGAATGTGATCCACATCCACAAATCTGGTTGAGTTGGAAAAATTCATCCCAACCATGAGTGGATGGAAGTTTAAAGCAGAGTTGTCTTCTTGGGTCCTACCCCACGTGTAGAAGTCTGAGCTCAGGGAGGAATTCTGAAGGAATTTGTGGATTTGGGGCTTAGGAAGATGTTTTGGTGGTGGGACTGGCACTGTTTTCTTCCTGGGTGATGATCTGAGGGGTCTTTCCCAGCTTTAGTGGTTCTGTGATTCTCGGAATCAGCTGGGTCTGGACAGGGGTGGCCTTTCAAGGACGGCTCTTCCAGAAGGAACCCGGGCACAGGGAGTGAGTCCTGAGGGAACGGAATTAAAATCACAAGGGAAGGGCACAGGGAATCAGACTGGGAATCATAAAATCAGATGGGATTGGGTTGGAAGGGAACTTAAAGCTCCTCCCATCCCACCCCTGCCATGGCAGGGACACCTCCCACTGTCCCAGGCTGCTCCAAGCCCCAGTGTCCAACCTGGCCTTGGGCACTGCCAGGGATCCAGGGGCAGCCCCAGCTGCTCTGGGCACCCTGTGCCAGGGCCTGCCCACCCTCCCAGGGAACAATTCCTGCCCAAGATCCCATCCAGCCCTGCCCTCTGGCACTGGGAAGCCATTCCCTGTGTCCTGTCTCTCCAGCCCTTGGAAATTGTCTCTCTCCATGGTTCCTGCAGCTCCTTCAGGCCCTGCAAGGCCACACTGAGCTCAGCCCAAAGCTTCTCCTCTCCAGGCTGAACAATCCCAGCTCTCCCAGCCTTTCCTCCCAGCAGAGCTGCTCCATCCCTCTGCTCATCCTGGTTCCAAAGCCCCTCCATCCACCGAGGGTGAAGCCCTGATTTTCCCAAATGATGCTCTAGGAGTCTCAACAGGTGAATGTTTAATCCCATTATTTCCTGTTTCATGGGTAACTTTTCCCTCCCAGACCCAGGGGACAACTCATGGAATCATTATTGATCTCTTTAATTCTGGGTGACTGGAAGTTCCTGTGAAAATTCATCAGATTATTTAAAGGAATTCATTTAAATGAACGACCTTTTGGGGAACCAAGCACCCCCAGTCTCCAGAAATTCCTAAACATGGAAAAGGAGCTATTTTGAGGCATTTCTGTTATGATTTTGCCTGAAAATCACTCAAATCCAAAGGCTGATCTGTCTGCCAGAACTGAAACTCCAGTTTTGGGAGAGTGGAAAGACTTCCCTGAGTAGCTGAACTATAAAAAGTAGACTCAGGAAAAAAAAAATTAATTAAGAATTCAGGTAAAAGAAGTGTCTGAGATCAATGAATCCATTATTATATACACTGAGATAAACCTCTCTGTTAACCCACCTATTTTAAATCTCCCACAAACCAGCAGAATCCTCCATCTAGAAAAGAAAAAAATGAGTTAATTATTGTATTTCTGGGGGGCAGGAAGGTGAAACATCTCCAATATTCCCAGCCAGATGTTTTCCTGACAACGTGAGGATACTCCCAACCCTTCCAAGCGCCGTTTTGTATCCACATGTGCCAATTTTGGTTCTTTGAAAGCCTTCAGAAGTCAGGTTGAGCACACATGAGTGCAGCCGATGCCTTTGATTGAGGATATTGTTATTGCTGAACACATTTCTGTCACGTTTGCTCATCTGAGAGCGCCCTCGGAGTTTTGTGCAGCACAGCCCTCTCCTGTTTGATTTTACTCGTGTTTGTTCTCCTGAAAGGCTTTTAGCCCTCAGGTAAGGATTAGGCAACGATTTGGCTGCCTCAAAAGACATCAGGAATAAAAAGGCTTTGCTGTCATCCTCAGAAGCCAGAGGCCTCGTTCTGTTTGCCACACTGGGGGTGCTGTTTCTTCCAGGGGATGAAAAACGGAATCATTTTGGTAAACTGAGGCACAAAAATCTCAGAATATGTGGAATTGGAAGGGATCCACGGGGATCATCGAGTCCAGCTCTTAAGGGAGTGGCCCAAACTGAGATCAACCCCAGAGCCTGGGGGTTTTTAGCAGCAGGCTCTAACTGGGATTGCCACCATGGTGCTGGGGGTGGAAGACAGGAAATCTTACACAGAAACGTCAGGTCTGGGGTCCCCAACACAAGGAAGGTGTGGAGCTGTTGGAAAAATTCCAGAGGAGACCATAAATTGATCCCAGGGCTGGAGAGCTCTGGAGCCAGGCTGGGAGAGCTGGGGGTGCTCACGTGGAGAAGAGAAGGATCCAGGGCGAGCTCAGAGCCCCTTCTAGTCCCTAAAGCAGCTCCAGGAGAGCTGGAGAGGGACTGGGGACAAGGGCTGGAGGGCCAGGACCCAGGGAATGGCTTCCCAGTGCCAGAGGGCAGGGCTGGATGGGATCTTGGGCAGGAATTGTTCCCTGGGAGGGTGGGCAGGCCCTGGCACAGGGTGCCCAGAGCAGCTGGGGCTGCCCCTGGATCCCTGGCAGTGCCCAAGGCCAGGTTGGACACTGGGGCTTGGAGCAGCCTGGGACAGTGGGAGGTGTCCCTGCCATGGCAGGGGTGGGATGGGATGGGCTTTATAGTCCTTTCCAACCCAAATTATCCCAGGATTTTATGTTTCTGACTTTGACAGCAGCACAGCCCCAGCCCTGGGATCTCTGCCTGAACAGGATTTGCGTGGGGGAAACCTGGATGTGGAATGGCTCCCAGACAATTTGTACCTCAGGAACAGCGACAAGCGCAGGAGAAAACGTTCTCTGGTTTAAATCCCCGACATCCCAACAAACAGTGTTAGAGATTAACTCAGTGATAAGTGGGGTTAATGCCCAGGTTTCACCAGAGCTGTGGAAAGAAGATATTAAACTCTTTTAGGGAACCAGGTGACTAAAAATTGAAGCCCCCACTGTTGATCAAAGCACCAGCAGAGCGCTAATCCTGAGGAGAAACCATCTGGTTTAAAAGCATTTGGTTTCAATATGGAAAAAAAAAAAAAAGAGAACTTGGGCTACTGATCAACAGATCTGGCTTTCCTTCTGCTGTTTTATTAGGAATTATAGCAGGAAAAATGAGAAAAGCCAACAAAGAAAGCAGCAAGGGAGCACCAAACAGAAGCTGTGGCAGGGTGGTGCAGAGACAAAGCTGAGAGAGGGAATTTTAAATGCCAGCACCATCAGGAAAGTCTGGAATCTGTCGCAAAGATGCTTCTCCTGCTTTATCCGAAGACATCAGACATTGATTGAAGCCTCTGTTTCAAACTGGAAACACCTGGTGGGGCCCAAAGTGCTTCCCAAATGCTTGGGGCTGAAAAGGGGATAACAGGGTGTTCTCACCCACTGCTGGGAGATGCTCCAGAGCATTATTTTCCAGAGAACCTTGCTTTAGGTGTTGGAATAAAGAGGGAGGGCTCAGTCAGGTGACAAAGGTGCTGTCCCTGGGGCCTGCCAGGCTGTAAATGAGCTCAGCAGAGCCTCAGCCCAGGATGTCCTGTTTTTCCACCCCAGTGGTCCCAGTTCAGTGTGTCACTGACAGAATTTGCAAGGTAAAAAACATTTAGTTTCATTTTTTCCTCACCAAAAAGCAGGAGGAGCCCACTGTGCAAAAATCACTGGTTCTTCCACAAAGTTCAGCCACTTTTGGGTGACACAGCCTCGACCGTCCTAAGTCCTTTTAGCCTGGAACTGGAGAAGGATTTATCTGGTGATGTTGCCACATTATCCAGCTAATTATGCTGTTAATGATGTTCTGCTGGATTGCTGCTGAGGGGGGTAAAAAATCTCAAGTAACTCAGCTTGGAAGGACCTGGGGAAGAAGAGGAGGTTTCAGGGAGTCCTCATTGCAGCTTTCCAGAACCTCAAAGGGGTTGTAAAAAAGGAGGGAGAGGGATTTTTTATAGGGGCAGAGAGTGAGAGGACAAAGGGCAATGGATTTTAAATGGCCTTGGACACTGCCAGGGATCCAGGGGCAGCCCCAGCTGCTCTGAGAATTCCATTCCAGCCTCTCCTCACCCTCCCAGGGAACAATTCCTGCCCAAGATCCCATCCAGCCCTGCCCTCTGGCACTGGGAAGCCATTCCCTGGGTCCTGGCCCTCCATGCCTTGGAAATTGTCTCTCTCCATGGTTCCTGCAGCTCCTTCAGGCCCTGCAAGGCCACACTGAGCTCAGCCCAAAGCTTCTCCTCTCCAGGCTGAACAATCCCAGCTCTCCCAGCCTTTCCTCCCAGCAGAGCTGCTCCATCCCTCTGCTCATCCTGGTGCCTCCTCTGGCCTCTCTGCAGCAGCTCCACGTCCTCCCTGTGCTGGGATGCCAGGGCTGGATGCAGTAGGAAGTGGGAATGCTCTTATTCACCTCGGTGGAGCTCTGGAAGTGTCTGCAGCTGACAGGAATTCACAGTGAATTAATATCATGCATTGGCATAGCTGAAAATCCCTGTATTTGCACAATTAGCAGCCAACACAACTGCCCTGAAATGTTTTTATCCAATCAGGTCTCTTCTGTGACACCTCTGCTTTCGTATTTTTTGTGGTTTATTTTACTGCTGGTGCCTTTTTCTGCTCTGTGACTCAAACCAATAAACTGACTCCATGCTGGTAATAAAAGCTTGGGGCTGGAGGCATCCCACTGTCCTGGTGGCTCAGGGCAGCTCTGCCTCCCAGACAGAACTGATGGGAAAAGATGAAAGAAGCACATTCCCATCTTTTCTTCTTCCCTGAGGAGAAAATATCCCTGGAGCCTGGCGAGAACTGGGTGTCAACCCTTATGAAAATCAGATTATAATGAGCTGGCAAAGCTGCTCTTATTGGTTGCATGAGCAAACACAAGTCTGACGTGTAAACAAAACCAAACATTTGGATTTTTAAACCAGGATTAAAGTCGGTTTTCAGTGGTTAGGACTCTTGGCACAGAGTGCTCCAAACACCACCTCAGACATTTTTCCTTTCCTTTCATTTATTAAGGCATCAAAATGAGATTTCATCCTGCAAACACGGGGTAAACACAACGTTAAGACAACACTTAGGAAAAGCCTTTTTTCAGTTCTAATCTCCTGAGCTTCTCGCTCTATTCTGGCTCTCCTTAGGGAGATTAAGGTGTTCCTTTGCTGTGCCCTGTTTGTTTTCAACATTCAGGCTCCAAACCCATATCAAAGGTGAGATTTACTGTTCCAAAACATGAACTGGGGGTTGGTTGAGGGAGACAATGCAGGGAGTCTCTGTACACTCTGCCCGTGACACATTAACTCTAATTTGGAATTATTCCATGTGTATATTTCAGCCATCAGGAACCTAAATTTACAGATTTCCAAGAGCTGGCACAGTTCAATTGTTAGATATTTTTTGTCTTTCTTTTTCTGGGGGCATCCAGGATCAGAGTTTAGACACAAGATCATAAAAACCATAAAATCACAGAATGGTTTGGGTTTAATCCATGGAGTAAAAGAAGACATTTAAAAGCCTTTTGTGGAGAACAAATTCATCCATTTTTCAGTTTGTATCCAAAAAACAGAAAGCTAAAAACATCTCAGAGCTGCAATGAGGCCCAGCTCAGTGTCTCTGTTGGCAAACACCTGCAAACTGATGCCTCAAAAGCTTCCTTTAAAACTGAAACCTCTCCTTTTTTTTTTATACCACAAGCCCTGGAAGAAGGGTTACACAAATTCAGATATTGCAGGATTAGCAACCGACATCTGGCAGAAGAAATTAATTCCTGCTTTTCTTCTGAGCCTCAGTTTTAAGCAGCTGGTCCTGGCCTGGAGGACAAGATCCTAAAATCCAGCGAGTCCACGCGTATAAAAATAAAGTTGTCAGCCTAAAGCGATGTGAAGAGGATGTGGGGTGAGAGGAGTCTCAGAGGGAGGTTTGATTTTGATTTTCCTATTAGAAGCACAAAGCATTTTTGCCATAACTCTGCTGTTTCTCACCGCGCTCGTGCGTCCTCGCGCCGAGTTTCTCCTCGCGGAATGACGAATTGCAAATCATTTCTTACTCCCGAGATATTTCCAAAGGGGGGGAAAAAAAATAACTGACGTTTAAAATCTGCATGCTTAGCAGGTCATTAATTACCTCATTTAAGAGCTGACAGGTCTCATGTCAAGCTCAACGCTGTTTTTCAAGCTGTCACACCCACGCTCTGCCTAAAAGCTGTGGAGGACAAGCGTCATCATTTATAATGCAAAAAGGGGATCATTGATTATGCCCTGATTATTCATCATAATGCTTTCTTTCACGTCTACTTAATCATTGTGGTTTCTTGGAATATGCAAACCTTTCAGGCAAATCTTTCTGCAGTAATCCAAACAGAGCTCAGAGCTGACACCAGCTGGGCAAATAGGGCCCGAATGGGGAACAATGCAGGGCACAAACCCCACCTCTGCAGGAGGAAGGCAGGTTTGGGGTGGGGACAGAGAGGAAGGACCCGTGGGATCTGCAGGGCTGAGGGCTGAGTTCCAGTGCTGGAGAAATTCCTGGCTCTGGGTCCGTGATTGCTGTGATGTCTTTGGGATGATTGCGGCAAACCTGGCCCTCTCCACACAGGGGATCAGCCAGCAAGAGTAGAAGCATTAGGAAAACAGAATTCACAGAAATCACAGAATTCACAAAATCATTTTCATTTGGAAAATCCCTCCCAGCCCATGGAGTCCCAGCTGTGCCCGATGCCCACCTTGTCCCCAGCCCAGAGCACTCAGTGCCACCTCCAGCCCTTCCTTGGACACCTCCAGGGATGGGCACTCCAAACCTCCCTGGGCAGCTCTTTCCAAGGCCTGACCTCCCTTTCCATGGGGAAATTCCTGCTGGTGCCCACCCTGAGCCTCCCCTGGCCCAGCCTGAGGCCGTTCCCTCTCCTCCTGTCCCTGTTCCCTGGGAGCAGAGCCCGACCCCCCCGGCTGCCCCCTCCTGTCAGGGAGTTGTGCAGAGCCACAAGGTCCCCCCTGAGCCTCCTTTTCTCTCTTCTCTCCTCCTTTTCTCTTATATTTTGTTATATCTAGACATAACAGTGAGGTCAGAGAATTATTTCCACCAAAAAATTCCCTTCATCACTATTAACATGTGATTTCTAGAAAATCTGTTGGGGCAGCAAAGTCTATCCATATTTGGCCTCCAAAGAAAAGGGTTTTATTCCATCAAGGAGTGCAGGGGTGGTCAACATCTTCTTAGGACCCTGTGGATGTTCTGGTTCTTGGAGCTGTTGTTGCTGCCAGACTGATTTGTTGGAGCACTCGTGCTCCAGGACGAGGGACTGGGAGTGCCACCAGCAGTGTCCCCAGTGTCACAGGCCATTCCCAGCACTCTGGGCTCACGCTGATCCCAGAGCACCAAGCCCTGGAGAAAAGCAGGAAGCTGCCTCCGAAATGAGATCCGGAATGAGATCCTCTTTGGAGCTCCACCTTTGCTCCTGTGGATGTGTTCTCAGAAGAAAGCTCAACCCTTAAAATATTTATCAGTGAGAGGAGCAGAGCCCTGAGGTTCCAAGTGCTTTGGGGAAGAGGCTTGAGGAGCCTGTTTTGCTGCATCTAAAAAAGGGAGCGAGAGCATCTCCAAACTCTGGCTCCGGCAGTGCCTCAGCCCACAGAGATGGAATTATCCCCAGGGGAGCTCTGTTTCTCCTATTAAAACCTCCTTGCTTTTCACCTCCGTGAGCAGCGAGCTCGGGCTCTTTGGCAGATGGATAACAAAGTTCTTGGAAAGGCAGAGCATCATTGTGTGGGATACTGTGGATATTGGGATCACTGCGCGGCACAGGTCGGAGCAGGAGGCACCCAAAGCGTGGGTGGCACCTTCCCTCTGGTGTGGGAGGCAAAGAGGGAGGGGGGACTTGGAGTTTGGATCCTACAGGGATCCTTGTCACCTCAGGCAGGTCCAAAAATGCAGCACCTCCAAGGGCAGTACATGTTTATGGTTTTTAAATGCTCTGGAACATCTGCTGTACCTTTACTGGAAATAATTAATGGCATATTTCAAATCATCTTCCTTTGTCCTAAAGAGGCCACAGCATCAGGGGGGTTCAGATTAGGTTAGACAAGAAAAAATTCCCTGCCAGAGCGGTGAGGCCTTGGAATGAGCTGCCCAGGGAGTGGTGGAGTCACTGTCTCTGGCAGTGTTCAGGAGGAGTCTGGATGTGGCCCTTGGGGACAGGGTTTGGGGTGATGCTGGTGCTGCTGGGATCTTGCCAAATGTGAATTCCTTAATCGAATAAAACCCGTTTACAGAAAGAAATATCCATCCACAATCCATATATTTCATTCGATGGGTAATTCTACAGTCCTCAGAATGGACTTTTCCAGTTTTACAAAGGAAAACTGAAACACACAAATACTAAAAGGCTGTCCAAAATCCACGGAGAAAAATCAGGGAGCTGAACAAACAGTGCCCAGTTTGCTGCCTGACCAACTAAACTCTTCCTCCTTTGCAAAATGTGATTTTGGGGACAAAGGGAAGCTGTTGAGGAGTCTCCAAAACCTGCAGGCTGAGAAAATCACCCCCTTTAAACACTGAAGTCCCCGAAGCAATGTCAATGTTGAGATTAAAACGGAGAAAGGCGTTAAAGTTCATAATGGCAGAAAAAGTACCGCTGATAACATTATCTGTGGGGTTAATGAAGGCAGAACCCTTCCTGGGAAGCCTTTTCTTTTTGTTCCAGAGCGGGTTGTTTGCCCAGCCAACGCCAGGAGGTGTGTGAACCACCTACAGCAAATGTTCCTACAATGAAAGGCTCAGCGGAGAGCGGGGATGTTTGCTCAGGTTTCATTTCCAGCCACCTGCGCTGGGTTTACCAAGCGGGCTGGGAGCCCTCCCTACCTTTTGTGTTTCCAGCTTTTGTTGTCCAGCTCCCACAGCTCCTTCCCAACTGTGGGAATGAAAATGAGCCCGGCTGGTTTCTTCCTCTGCCTGAAGCTCAGGGCTTCCAGAAAGGGAGCCTGGGAAGGTGATTCCCTGCCCTGGGACTCTGTCAGACGCCGCGGTTTGAGATCCACAGCAGCGACTGTGGAACAGGGGATCCCAGGATCATCAAGGAGGGAAGAGACCTCCAGGATCATCCAGAGCCACCCCAGCCGCACCAGCATCACCCCAAACCCTGTCCCCAAGGGCCACATCCAGACTCCTCCTCAACACTCCCAGAGACAGTGACTCCACCACTCCCTGGGCAGCTCATCCCAAGGCCTCACCGCTCTGGCAGGGAAAAATTGTTTCCAATCTCCAACCTGAGCCTCCCCTGGTGCAATTTGAGGCCATTTCCTCTCCTCCTTTCCCTTGGGACACGGCAGCAGAGCCCGACCCCCCTTCATTGCCCCTCCTATCAGGAGTTCCTACCCATGTTTTGGTTCTACTCCCTCAGAAGGGCAGTGCACCCCTTTTTTATTGTCATGTTAAACGTGGTATTTGCCAGAGCACTTTCAAAAACAAACACACCCTCCCTGTGCGTCAGCCAAATCCTCTGTACCTGCTGCAATATTAAACAGAATAAAGAATTGGCTCGAGCAGATCATGGGGTAAATGAGTGGTGGGGTTCAGGTGAGAGCTGCTGCTGTGCTGCTCGAGTTTTCTTTGAGCTTCTGGTCTTTATTTAAGAGGTAACAGATAACCAGATAATCTTGTAAAGGTTCAGAATGGAGATTGGGAAAGAAAATTTCCCTGGAAGAGTGGTGAGGCCTTGGGATGAGCTGCCCAGGAAGTGGTGGAGTCATTGGGAGTGTTCAGGAGGAGTCTGGATGTGGCCCTTGGGGACAGGGTTTGGGGTGATGCTGGTGCTGCTGGATGATCCTGAAGGCCTCTCCCACCTCGATGTCTCTGTAATTCTGTGTGATTCTCCCAGGATAATCTCACTTGTAAACACACATGAATCCCCATCCGGATGAGTCAGAGATCCACCTCTCTAATCCAGGTCAGCTCCTGCTGCCCAAACACAAATCTCGCTGCCCCTTTGCAATCTCCCCATGGGTTTCTTGCTGTCAGCTCAACACCACAACTGCACGTGTGGTCCTGATCCTATTCCCTGCCCCCTCCTGCCGTTTTCCTCAGCGCTGGGATGCGCAGCTCTCCACAGCTGCCCCGGGAAGGAGGATATCCCATCCAGGCAGCGCTTCCTCAGCCAGGGTGGCAGCTGTGCCATGTGCGGAGCTGATAGCGCGGGACACGTGCGATCCTCCAGTGCAGGAAACCCCCATGTGTCATCAAAGAGCTTATCATCAAGGAGGTTTCTGCTCTTCAGAGTGGAAGCCTGCAGTTAGCTTCAAATATTCAGGAGGTGTGGTGCCCACATTCCTGCAGATGGAGTGGAAACAGATGGAAACCTCAGCTCGGGAAGAGGAGCTCTGGCCAGAGTGGCTTTTCCTCATCCTGACACATGTTCAGCGTGGTGCTCTGCAGGCTTGAAACACTGGGTGGGCCACAGGAGTGGCTGCTGCTACTTCAAAAGTTGGTCAGGATTTTTATTTCTTTCAGCTCAGGCTGAAGACGTTCAGGTTTTAAGGTCCCGAGGTCAGAGCTGCTGCCAATGACAGCCTGAAAAGCACAGCACCCTCTCCTCACAGAACGGTTCTGCAGAAAAGGGCAACAGAGCCCTGGTAGATGTTAAAAATCACAGAATTACAGAATTATCACAGTTAGAAGAGCCCTTCAGGATCATCCAGTGCCACCCCAGCAGCACCAGCATCACCCCAAACCCTGTCCCCAAGGGCCACATCCAGACTCCTCCTGAACACTCCCAGAGACAGTGACTCCACCACTCCCTGGGCAGCTCATCCCAAGGCCTCACCGCTCTGGCAGGGAAAAATTGTTTCCAATCTCCAACCTGAGCCTCCCCTGGTGCAATTTGAGGCCATTTCCTCTCCTCCTTTCCCTTGGGACACGGCAGCAGAGCCCGACCCCCCCTCACTGCCCCTCCTGTCAGGGAGTTGTGCAGAGCCACAAGGTCCCCCCTGAGCCTCCTTTTCTCCAGGCTGAGCCCCTTTCCCAGCTCCCTCAGCCGCTCCTGGGGCTCCAGCCCCTTCCCAGCTCCGTTCCCTGCCCTGGACACGCTCCAGCCCCTCCAGGGCTCTCCTGCAGGAGCCAGAACTGGGCACAGCCCTCGAGGGGCCTCTCCGTGCCCAGCACAGAGGGACAATCCCTGCCCTGCTCCTGCTGGACACACAATTCCTGATCCAGGCCAACCGGACTAACCCTGCAGTGCTCAGTGCCAGGTGAAACTCCAGAGTGCCCAAATCCTCCAGACTTCACACTAAAACCTGTCACAGAGTGAAGATGTCCTGGAAAAGCAAAAGACACTGAAGTGGTTGTTTGGTGATTCACACAGAGCTCCAGGTGGGTGCAACACGGAAATGCAGTGGAATCATGGAATGATTTAGTTGGAAAAACCCTCCAAGATCATCAAGTCCAACCATTCCCCAGCACTAACCCATGTCCCCAAGTGCCACATCCACATGGCTTTAAATCCCTCCAGGAATGGTGACTCCACCACTTCCCCGGGCTGGATAATCCTTCCTCACCTGGCAGACTTGAACCCTGCACAGGTTGGATGAGGCAGTGTGAGGCTCAAGGCACTATCTCCTGCAAATCCATGAGATCCTGAATATTCCAAATATCTGGGGAAGGACCAGCATCCCAGAGCAGTGCTGCAGGATGCTCTCCCCAGGTATTTTTGCAGAAATATCTCAGCACACATCCTCTGTCCTATTTCCTTGATACAATTCCCTATAAAGCAGTCAGAAGTGTAATAAAAATTATCCTTCCAGGGAAAAAGCTGTAAAATTCCTGTCTTAAAGACATTTCTTTGGCTCTGTAGCCGCGTTGGGAGAATCATCCATGATACCACCTTTGCTTTGGGCTCTCCAAGGTGCCTGAGGCAACGAGGCACTTGAAATGTTGATTTTCTTTGGGCACACCTTTGAAAACTCCAGCTGGTGGTTTTTTCCAAGCAGATACATCCCCCTGGGAGTGTGACAGTGCTGGGAAAATCTTCCAGCACGGATTTGCAGCTCCCTCACAGCACTCAGTGAGAGCCAAGGACTCATTTTAATTCCTCTGCCGGAGTGTATCAGCACTGAGGTTTTCATGGTGAGCCGGGAGAGGAGTTAACAGCGCTATCAAACCTCAGTTGTTTTATCCCAACACGGCTGTGGTTTGGTCTTCAAACAAGCCCAAAGATAAGCAAATATCTGCTGTGACCCCTCTTGCATCATGGATATTTGATGAGAGCAAACAGTGCTGTGTAATGTGTGATTCACACCTCGCTGCTGCACCACAAACGGTGTTCCAAGGGCTTTTATTCCTCCCCAAAAAGCACTGGAATGCATTGCTCAGGGAGTCACCATCTCTGGGAGTGTTCCAGAGGTGTCTGGATGTGCCCGTGGAGACATGGTTTGGGGTGATGATGATGGTGGGACTGGATGATGCTGAAGGGCTCTCCCAGCCTTGATTTTGGGATCTGCTCTCCCTACAGCCATAAGAGCATCCAAAGGATCCTGTACTGGCTTTGCTCCAATTCTCACAGTGAATTCCTAGTGAAAAACCTGGCAAAAGTCAGCTTTTCTGATCCTATTCCCTGTTTAATCCCCTCTCTGTGTTGCCTTAGGTTTTGACTTTTATATTTTTCAAATCCTGTACTGCCCGGTGTGTAATTCTGAGGTTTCTTGTAGCCTGTTCACTTCTGCTCTCTCGTGTTCGTCAGACAGAACAAAGCCTCTCCAGGCCTGCTCTCCAAGGACACCCAGACCATCCTAGGCCCAAAAAGTGTAAATCAAAAGCCTCTAAAGGGGGCACAAGCTTGGGGAAATCACATCATTAACTGAAGCTTTAATTGGAGAATGAACCCTGATATGCAAATGGACCAAACCTATAAAAGTGTGAAGAACTCGTGACCTGGGGTCCATCTCAGGGTCCATCCTGGCAGCAGCCTCTGGCTCCCCAGGGGTACCTTTGGAGGCCTTTCAAATAAATACCGACCTTTATTCCCTTATTCTGTCTGGTCTCTGTTTTTAGGTGGCCTCTTAAGGCATCATCTGGCACCTCAGTTACAATCCCATATTTGATGATTTGGCTTTGCCTTAAAACAACACCAGGACTACACAAAGAGGAGAGTTTTATTCCAGAGGAATTGCAAAAGGATCCTGGGAAGAGCAGGAGAAGGCACAAACCCCCATTCACGTCATGGATCACACGAGTCCAAGCCCAAAAACAATTGCAATATTTCTCAACTCCCTCCAGACCTGACATTTAAAGCTCACATACATTTCCTGCAAGACTTACAAGAGCTTCTTAAAAATATTCCTGGCTGCAGATGAGTGGTGAAGCACCAAATCCAAGCCATTTTAACCCAACCATTCCTTAGCATTTACTCTTTTTAAAAAAATAATTAAATTGAGGAATAAAAACTGTGTAAGGCACACACTGAGCCATATCTGGAGGATTATGAGGCAGAAATAAAACACCACTTGGGTTTGAGATGGATGATCAGGATCTGAAGGTCCTGAAATGCCACTAAAAGCCACTAAACAGGTCATGTTTTTCTTTTAAACCCTATGGAATTTTAAATTATGTGCCATTAAAGGAGTGGGACACTGTGCCCACGCTTTTCCCTTAAAAGCTTATCATGACTACATCAAACTTGCCAACCCAGAAAGGATTTGCCAAAGAAAGGTTCCTCAAGACTGAAATAATAAAAGTGTTGAGCAATTGTTAAGCCTGGCCTTAAGTCACAAAGTCAGAGAGCTTAGAGTAGACCCAAGGATTTGCACGGGGTAATTCCCCGTGAGGGTGGGGAGGCCCTGGCACAGGATTCCCAGAGAAATTGTGGATGTGCCCTCCCTGGAAGTGTCCAAGGCCAGGCTGGATGGAGCTTGGAGCAACCTGGTGTGATAAATAGATGCTATAATATTGGCTTTTTGCAAATGTTAAAAGAAGTGATGTTAAAGTAGCCTTTGTAACAGCGGCTCTGCCACAAATAGATGCTATATGTAAAATATGCTATATAAGGTAGCGAGCGTTGTTGTGAGGATGTGGTTTTCTTAAATACTGTTTCATTTAACAAAAAAACTTAGAAATAGCTATGCTTATGAACTATTTGCCTGGATTCCATTCTGAATGGTTACTTGAAAAGGGTTTGAATATGATTCTGGGAACTGCTGGAAGCGAGATTCCATTCTGAGTGGTTACTCGAAAGAGTTTGAATGTGCAATCACCTGTGGGATCGATTCCGGGAACTACCAAAACAAGATTCCATTCTGAATTGTTACTGGAAAGGGTTTTGAATATGTATAATTGTTTATGAATATGCATAATTGTTAATGAATATGTAATACTTCAGGTGTATAAAAAGGGCGTTTTAAAGGCCCTTTTTGGCTGAGCGCCAAAAGCACCCAGCGCTGTGACTTTTGCTTTATTATCTTTGCCCCTTATTGTCCTTTATTAAACTTCTAAATCTTAACAGGAGAGTGAACTTCGTTTTTCACACTGGGATAGTGTAAGGTGTCCCTGCCCATGACAATGAGATGATCTTTAATGTCCCTTCCAACCCAAACCGTTCCATGATTCTCTCCACTCAGGAAGTGGAAATCACACCCGGTGCCCAATGCGTGGCTTCCGGACACAGCACACACCTTTTGTGGGGCTAGAACTCAAAGAGAGCGAGCAGCAAAAGCATCGGGGCTGAGGAAACCATCTGGCAGCTTCCCAAAACACAGAGAGAAACGGCAATTCCGTATGGGAACGCAGAGAATTCGTCCCAATGTCCAGCCAGGACAGAGACTCCAGGGAAAAACAGAGAACAAAGTGATGGTGTCGTTCCAGCTCGCATCCAGACCATTGGCGCTGTCCTTGTCTCGACCCTTTTGGAAACCGTTTCTCCTTTTGGCCTCCAGGACATCTTGAGGCAATAAAGCTCAGTGAACCAATCCCACACTGCTGGGAAAAGCTCTTCCCTTTTGTTTTTGGCTTTATAATCCCACCAGGCACCCCCCACTGCTTGTGTTTTGGGAAAGAAGATTTCATCCTTCCCTATCTGCCTTCTCCGTGCTATTCGGGATTTTATAGGCACCCATCACGACCCTTTTGTCCATTTTCCCAAACTTAGGAAAATTTCTGTGTTTAAGCTTAATTTCTGCAGGGATCACTCCAGTCTCTGCTCTTCTCTTTAGTTCTGCTGGATTCGAGAAGTGACGCCCAAAGCAGCGTTTGTTATGTTATTTATGTTATTGCATTATATTATATATAAGATATTTTTATATTTTATATAGTATTATCTATATTGCATTATATTTTTATTTT
>VXAD01001104.1:82933-108320 GCA_013399195.1 Dicrurus megarhynchus
CCAGGGGAGGCTCAGGGTGGACACCAGCAGGAATTTCCCCATGGAAAGGGAGGTCAGGCCTTGGAAAGAGCTGCCCAGGGAGGTTTGGAGTGCCCATCCCTGGAGGTGTCCAAGGAAGGGCTGGAGGTGGCACTCAGTGCTCTGGGCTGGGGACAAGGTGGGCATTGGGCACAGCTGGGACTCCTTGGAAATCTTTTCCAACCTCAGTAATTCTGGGATTCTATGATCTGCTGGATGCTCCAACATCTCCATGGATGTCTTGTTTCCCTTGCCTTTTCCCTGACCATGCAGCCCTGCACAAAGTCAGAATTAGGTGACATTCTGTGGGGTCTGGCATTCCACTCTCTCCTTCTGCTGGAAACCCTTTTTTAATAAAATCCTGATCATTTCTCACCCACATCACTGAGTCCTCAGCTCCTCATGTCAGCAGAGGGGAGAAAAACTAAGGGTTCTTTGTGCATTTAATGTTCTGCTGATGGGTGACAAAAATAAAACAAGACATCCCTGAATACTCTTAATAAAATTTACAAGAAGACAACAGGAACTGCTGGAGGATAATCACTAAACAGGCCCATAAAACTTTTGGGGGTAGAAGACTGTCAGAGCTTGTCTTTAATTTTCCTCACAATCTCACATGGTTTTGTTCACTAATTGTGCTGCTGGCTTTGGAATGTCTGATGTGGCATTAATTTGGGAACTGTGAAAAAGTGACAATCAACAGAGTCACAGCAGATGTGGCCCAATAGCCACAAAAACCACAAAAAAAGTGGTATTGAATTGTGCACTAAGTGTGTTAAGGCACCAAGTTATTCCACAGGCAGCAAAAGTAACAATCCCTCATTTCCAGGGGTCTGAATCTGCCAGATCTACTGAGGTGGGGATTGGTGTCTCCTGCCATGTCCCAAGGGAAAGGAGGAGAGGAAATGGCCTCAAATTGCATCAGAGGAAGCTCAGGTTGGAGATTGGGAAAGAAAATTTCCCTGGAAGAGCGGTGAGGCCTTGGGATGAGCTGCCCAGGGAGTGGTGGAGTCACTGTCTCTGGGAGTGTTCAGGAGGAGTCTGGATGTGGTCCTGATGCCTGAGATGGCCATTTAAAAACAGAGGCTAGACAAGAATGAGGGAATAAAGGTAGGTATTTATTTGGAGAACCTTCAAGTTACACCCTGGGGAGTTAAAAGGCTACACCCAAGATGGACCCCAGGTCACGAGTTCTTCACACTTGTATAATTCTGGTTCATTTGCATATCAGGGTTAATTCTCCAGTTAAAACTTCAGTTAATGATGCAATTTCCCCAAGTTTACCCCCCTTCTTAAGATGCTATTTTACACATTTTGGGCCATATTTTGCCCATTTTGGGCAATCTGGGTGTCCTGGTAGAGCAAGCTTGGAGAGGCTTGTTATGTCTAACCAGCATGAGAGAACAGCAGCTAACAGGCCACACGAAACTTCAGGGTTACACACTAGGCAGTACAAGATTTAAAAAGTATAAAAGTTAAAACCTAAGGCATCAGTCCTTGGGGACATGGTTTGGGGTGATGCTGGTGGGACTGGATGAGCTTGAAGGGCTCTCCCCACCTTGATGATTCTGTGCCATTCCCAGCAGCCTGGAGAAGAGAAGGCTCTGGTGTGACCTTAGAGCAGCTTTTCAGTGCCTAAAGGGGCTACAGGGGAGCTGGAGAGGGACTGGGGACAAGGCCTGGAGGGACAGGACACAGGGAATGGCTTCCCAGTGCCAGAGGGCAGGGATGGATGGGATATTGGGAAGGAACTGTTCCCTGGGAGGGTGAGGAGGGGCTGGAATGGAATTCCCAGTGAAGCTGTGGCTGCTGGAAGTGCCCAAGGCCAGGCTGGCTGGGGCTTGGAGCAGCCTGGGACAGTGGAAGGTGTCCCATGGAACTGGCTGATAGTTAAGGTTCCTTCCAACCCAAACCATTCCATGATGCCACAATTCCATGCCAGCTGTGCAGTCGTGATCCAGAGGGTTCATGTAACATTCTGTCTGTCCTTTCTCTGGGTGACCAAAACTCTCGGGGGCAGAGGTGAACACAGCAGTGCCACGTTTGTACCACTGCAGTAGGGAAAAGCTGATTTTTGGCATGGGAATCTTGGAGCAAGACATCGCTTAGGAGGGAGCCACCAGAAGAAATCCACATTTAAATACAAACACAGCTGAAATGCAACAGCCACAGCTATCACTGAGACAATCTGCCACTTGCCAACGAGCAAACCACAATAAATGGCTAATAAAAACCGACCTCTGTGAAGCACAAAAAAAATGTACATGACTGTTATGTTGTGGTTAATTCCCAGACAATACTGCAGAACGAGGGTGAAGTGCTACTTCCTGTCCCTGAAAGGCAGAGAAACCCAAACAGCGAGAATTCCTCGGGCTGAGGAATGCAGACATACATCATGTCTGCAGGAATCATAAAAAGATCAAATGCAATATTTTCTTTCAGTGCAGACAACAGCTTTGAGATTTTCCATCCAGACGGCCTCGAAAAGCGCCTCCAGCATTTGCCAATTACTCCTGACAAAAACCATTTGGTAGTGAGTGATGGTTTAAGTGAAATAAAGCAGTGGAGAAACTGAACATGATGAAAGGGTTCTTTTCCTCCCTCTGAAGTGACTGGAAGTTCTGTATCCACGGGGTTGGGTTTGCGCTTCCTGCCGGTGACAAATCCCACGGGATGCGAGCAGGGAGGTGAAGTTTGTTTGACAGTGATAGGAAAGGAACTGGTTTTCATGTTCTTTTAAGCAGCCAGAGAGTTTCTGGCTATAAACAAAGGAGGAGTTGCTGGGACCTCTGTTCCACATCATCCCTCAGAAATTTAAGTGCATTAATGGAGGGAATGATTCCCCAGTATCGAAGTGGTCAGAGGGCAAAAGAGGCTGGAGCTTTCTGCCACCAGCACTTGATTTACAAATCAGCTGCAACCAGTAATAACCTGAGGATTCCATATTTTTTAATCATTTATTAAGCATGGAGAGCCTCAAGACAGGTAAAAATAGCTCAGGCCCTACAACTGTGTTTAAAGAATGATTTCAGTAACTCACTGTTAGCTCTCTTTTGGCTTTTCTCCCTTTAGACAGAGGATTGGGGTCCATTTAGCTGCCCATTTATATCTAAACTGTCAGGAGTGTTTGTCTCAGTCCTTGTGTCCTTTTTGCTGTCTGCCTGGGCTCACACAGCGTCACAACCCTGCTGCCTGCCGCCCCTAGAACACCAAATGAGCAGAAATTTGTCTCTTCCTCCCAAGGGGAGCAGCATCTTTTTCTAACTAACACAACCCACCAGCAGCAGCTGCTTTGTGAATTATCCAAGGAACGCTCCCATTCCCCCCTCCTTGACATTCAACAGTTGCATCTTGTTCTTGACTTAGATCCAACTCTCGAACCAGTGGGGAAAGCAGGGGGGAAGCTCCAGAGAATGTGGGTGCATTAAGAACATTTTTCACGCTGTTTCATTTTGCAAGGGTCTGGGGTTTCTTTGTTTCACAATCCTCTGCTCATTTTCTCCGACAAAAAACATCTTCTTTGGAAATTAGGAATGTTTAACCATTTGTTTTTTCAGTGTTGCTTCTCTTTTCTTTGTTTTTCTGGCTCTCCACAACGCCCTGACTGATTTTTCTTGTGGAAGGTGTCCCTGCCTGTGGCAAGGGGTGGAACTGGGTGGTCTTTAAGGTCCCTTCCAACCCAAAAAAATCTGGGATACACTGATGTAACTGAAGACTGGAATGAGAAATGAGAGATTTCCCACCTGGGATCTGTGTCCATCTCCACTGTGCATGGAGCAGTGACACACCCAGATGGACCAGTACAACAAAAAAGGCTCCATCACTGCCAAAAAAATGCCAAAAGGTCCCTCCTGATCCCTCCCCAACATCCTCTCCAGGCCAGCCCACCCCCTCCAAGCATCTTTGTCCATGCAGAGCTCATCTCGTGGGAAGGACACACAAATTCCCTGCAATTCCATCCCTGTCCATGCAGAGCTCATCTCGTGGGAAGGACACACAAATTCCCTGCAATTCCATCCCTGTCCATGCAGAGCTCATCTCGTGGGAAGGACACACAAATTCCCTGCAATTCCATCCCTGTCCATGCAGAGCTCATCTCGTGGGAAGGACACACAAATTCCCTGCAATTCCATCCCTGTCCATGCAGAGCTCATCTCGTGGGAAGGACACACAAATTCCCTGCAATTCCATCCCTGTCCATGCAGAGCTCATCTCGTGGGAAGGACACACAAATTCCCTGCAATTCCTTGTTGGCTTCTTCTGGACAAGCTCTGGATGCCAGCCCAGGCAGGCTGGTAGAGCCAGGAGTGGCACCAGCCTCCTGCTGGGAGTGTCCCTTGTCCCCTCATCACTGCCTGCCAAGGGTCACAAGGGTCAAGCTGCCCCTGCCAGCTCCTGCCAGAGCAGCCCCAGCAGGAGGGAGCTCTAAAATAGCCCATCCAGAGCCTCTGGAATGTGTCTGCAAGGGATGCAGAGCTCAGCTGATGATCCCTCCAGCCCAGCTCCGGCATCATGGAATCATGGAATGTTTGGGTTGGAGGCACCTTAAAGCCCATCCAGTGCCACCCCTGCCATGGCAGGGACACCTCCCACTGTCCCAGGCTGCTCCAAGCCCCAGTGTCCAACCTGGCCTTGGGCACTGCCAGGGATCCAGGGGCAGCCCCAGCTGCTCTGGGCACCCTGTGCCAGGGCCTGCCCACCCTCCCAGGGAACAATTCCTGCCCAAGATCCCATCCATCGCTGATCTCTGGCAGTCTGAAGCCATTCCCCCTTGTCCTGTCACTCCACCCCTTGGAAATTGCTTCTCTCCATCTTTCTTTCAGCTCCTTTAGGTCCTGGAAGGCCAAAATGGGGTCACCCCAAAGTTTCTCTTCTCCAGAATCACCCCAGTCAGAGGAAATGTTTCACTCTGCTCCATCAAAGGACATTATTGAAAGGGATCTGTGCCAAAGATCCATCCAGCCCCGAATCCTGAAGGAATAAAACAGAGGAGCAGACACTTCTCCACTGCAATCCCACCGAACAAACCATCAGAGTGGAGTTCATGGAATCACAGAATCATCCAGGCTGGGAGAGACCTTCAGCATCATCCAGGCCAATGATTTGAACTCTGTCTTGAGTGACAGTTCCAAAGGGAATCATTAAAGCTGAGAGAGGAACAACTCCAACAAAGTTAAAATCCAGTAAAACCGAGAGAAGATAAAAGGCTACAAAGCTTCAAGTTTCACTTGGAAGCAGCAGAAAGAAAATGACATTTTCAACTATTTATCTCAATTCAGTTGTGGTTTATCGCTGAAGACAATACTTTTTTACTGTTAAAAATGTAACACAGTAAATAGGATTATAATTGGATGTAGAGATCCTGTAATTCCTTATTTCTCTGCAGTGCAGCTGCATCATCTAGTGGACAGCACAGAGATTGCACTGGTTTTACATTTTATACAATTAATTTGGGATTAATTAGCTTTGGTTTTCCCCTGAAAACACTTCACTGCAATCCTTTCTAATAATTCTGGAATTATAAATATCCGCCAGAACTTACAGTGGAATGAGTTGGAAATGTAATTTTTTCTTTCCATTCATGGAATGGTTTGGGTTGGAAGGGACATTAAAAATTATTCCACCCCTGCCATGGGCAGGGACACCTTCCACTGTCCCAGGCTGCTCCAAGCCCCAGTGTCCAACCTGGCCTTGGACACTGCCAGGGATCCAGGGGCAGCCACAGCTGCTCTGGGAAACCTGATCCTGTTAGTGTTTAAAGAAACCCATAAAGTTTTGTTGGGATATTTCCCTGTGTCCCAGAGTTCATTAAATCCATCACAAGAGTCAGAGATGCTCTGAATGCAAGCAAACTCTTCAAATTCTGCCCAAGTGCAGCATTTTTTGGGTAACATCATTTTTAAAAGCTCTTTTCTTTGGGAATGTCATCTTGGCAATGTTTTCACCATTTATTTAAAAGCTTTAAGTATCAGGCTATGAAGTTGATACTCCCTTATCTTGTCCCAAACCAGACAGGCCTGGAGGCACTCAGCAGTGATGGATGAGCTCCACACATTATGGAAGAAAACTCTAAACTGGGAGCCACTTTCTGCAGAAGATCAAAGAAAATCCATGTTATATTTACACAAATTGACACAGCAAAGATATTGTCAGGAGGTTTCATGTTTCTCATTTTCCACTGACTTCGGTGACTGCTCTAAATCAACACCTCTCTTAAAAAATAAAAAATCAAGCTGTGCTATTTCTGCCTCGAGCTCTTATCACAAGAAATCAGGCGGCTCTTATTACCCTTATCAAACCCAGTGTCTTTGCTGCAGCCACTGAGTGCATTCCCACTTCAGCTCTCCTTGAATCCCAGAATCACCAAGGTGGGAAGAGCCCTTCAGGATCACCCAGTGCCACCCTCACCCCAAACCCTGTCCCCAAGGGCCACATCCAGACTCCTCCTCAACACTCCCAGAGACAGTGACTCCACCACTCCCTGGGCAGCTCATCCCAAGGGAATTTCCAGGGAAATTTTTTTCCTAATATTCAATTAGGAATGAAATTTGAGGCCTTTTCCTCTCCTCCTTTCCCTTGGGACACGGCAGCAGAGCCCAACCCCTCCTCACTGCCCCTCCTGTCAGGGAGTTGTGGGGAGCAATGAGGTCCCCCCTGAGCCTCCTTTTCTCCAGGCTGAGCCCCTTTCCCAGCTCCCTCAGCTGCTCCTCCCAGGATGGGTTTTCCAGCCCCTTCCCAGCTTTGTTGCCTCTCTCTGGCCACGCTCCAACCCCTCAATGTCATTTTTGTACATCACTGCACAAGCTGGAAGAGAATCCAACTCCCTGCCCTGGTCTGGACCAGGTTTGTATCACTCCTGGGCAGAAGCTGAGTTTATTCCCACTGTAGCTCAGATTTGCAGGTTCAATCTGAAAGGGAATTTATACAAAGAGGGAAATCAAGCATTTTTTTCCACAGTAAGATCCCAGCTAAATCCCTTCTCAGGGAACAGAGCGCCAGAGTCAAATGTTAACAGCACATCACTGAAGGGATCTGTTGGCAGCTCAAAGTAGAGGCTGAGAGGGAGAATTTTCACTCTGAAAACTTAATTTAATGTCCTGTAAAACAGGTGGAGAGCACTCCCAGGGCTGCTGCTTCCTCAGGCACCTCAGCTCTCAGCCCAGCTTAGGATGCTATGTATTGCACAAAGTCAAAAAAGTTCAAGCCTAAATTTAAGGTACATTTTTGTACATACACATAAACTGCTGGGCTCTGCCTTCTTTCCTGCACTTCCAGACCCCTTCCTGCTCTCCCTGGAGGGTGTGCAGGAGTTCCAGGAGCAGAGCTCATATCCAAAACCACCTGGAATAAATGTGGAGCCCCCAGCAAAAGCAAATCAACTTCTGTCGAAGTCGTATTCACCTCGCCAGACCCATTGTACAGGAGCTGGTCTTAAAATAGCCCTCTCCAGGAAAAAAGAGAAAGAAACCAACCAACCATCCTTATCTCCTTTACCTCTGGCATCATTTCGTTATAAAATTATAAAATTAGAAGCACAGCTGGTGTTAGAGAATGAAAAAGGGTTTATTAAAGGAAGGCAGGAGGTCAAACAGTCACAGGGGCTGAGCCCCTCTTTGCTGTTGCCACTCAGTGGCACAGAAGGACCTTGAGGTAAACTGGTGAGAATTCCCTACAGTACAGCATTCCCAAATCCAATGGAATCTCAGGAGGCACTTCGGAGCCAGAGAATCCCAGAATTGTGAAGGCTGGAAAAGACTTTAAGCTCAAAGTCCAACCATCACCCCAGCACCACCACCATGGTCAGCATTAAACCAAGTCCTCAATGCCACATCCACATTTTTGAACACTTCCAGGGATGGTGACTCCTCCCTGGGTACCCTATTCCAATGTTTTACAACCCTTTCCCATGACAAAACAGTTCCTGATGTCCAATCTGAACTGACCAGGACTTAATGGGACTGATTAGAGTGTAAAATATGGTGGTAAGTGACTTAAAAACATAATTTAGGCAAATCTGAAGGTAAATTGGCCCCATGGATGTAAGAAATGGAGTTTCCAGCTCCAGAAAGAATTTTAGAAAAATAAAATGGAGAAGTCTTGTAGAAAATAAGGTAATATATTTATAAAAATAAGTCATTTTAAAACCACATATTGGAAAATAATTACAACACAACCACAACTACAAATGAAGTTTCTGCAGCTTAAATAAGGGTCCTGCCCTGAAATGCTTTAAAAAATTCTCTTTTCTCCAAACCACACAAGGAACTCGAGCTCTCCACTTCAGCAGAACCTTTTGTGTGAAGGTCAGCAAAGAAAAAAATTATTCTGATGAATTTTTAAATGATTCTTTGCTACTCAGGTCCATTAAAAGAGTAACAATCTGGCAATAATCCCTGATCAATTACAGCTGTCACAACTCCAGGGGGCTCATGCTGTTGCCAAATTTAAGTTGAAAAGAATCTCAGCTGATTTTTGAAGGATCTTGAGGTCTTCTGAGCGCAGCATTTCCACCAAAGCCAGGTGGCTTTTGAGGTTCTCTTTGTCCCTTTTCAGTTGGGAAATCTGGGGTTTAGACAAATGGGATGAAACGATTAAAAATTGAGATTATTTAATAGGATATGAAGAGAAAATTTGTGGAAATCTGTAAGTATTTCATTAATTATGTTAAAATAGTGGGGTTTTTTAATTCCACAAGAGAAACTTTAATAGTAAAAGGGGGAAAAGGAAAAATCATCACAGTTCTCACCCAGAAAATGACATTGTTATGATGGTGAAAGGAATCCGAGCTCTCTTGCTTTTCCAAATTACCTGGAGAAGGACATGCTGGGTCTCCTCTATTAAAAACTGACAAATTTTTGCTGCTGTATCCAGAGCCTGCTGTTCATTCCTGGCTGAAGTGACATCACCAAGCAGGGTCCTCCTCCAGCAGGCACTAGAAATAAAATATTTAAACAACACAGAATCATTTGCTGCACTCCCCAGCTGGATGCCAAACGTGGTTCTGCTGCACTGCCCCTCACCTGGGCTCGTAACCTATGCCAGGGATTTATTTTTAGTTCTTATATCAATTTATTCCACTCAGCAATGAATCTTCAAAGCACAAGTAACTCTGAACAAGCCTTTTTTCATTAATTTATTCCCTCATTTCATTTATTCCAAGCAAAGTGCAGGTTACTATTTTCTATCTCTGATGTTTGAGGCAGATTTGCCATTTGGAATAAATGTTCCAACTGCACTGACAGTCCCTGGAGATGAATTTCAGCAACTTCCTTGGCCCTGGAATTCCAGCCTGTGGAACACATGACTCAAGGAGATCAAGCCAGGTTAAGAGCATTTAAAATTTCATCAAACCAACAGGAAAAAGGCCTGGAGCCTGAACCTTGAAGGAATATCTGAGGCTTGAAATAGAAAGGGAAAAGAGTGGGAGTGTGGTTATTAATACAAGAAAGAAAAACACCAAAGCAGCAATAGGGGAGTGACTTCACAGTGAATGGTGTTCTCTGCCTTTCTTCTTCTCACTTCTCACCTGAGGTCAATAAAACAGACACAGGAGATCCAAAACTTGTCCCAGTGTGTCACACACAGCCAGCAGAGAGCAAAGGGTGGAGGGAAACAGAAAATATTGAAGGGTCTGGAAAACACGTCCTGGGAGGAGCAGCTGAGGGAGCTGGGAAAGGGGCTCAGCCTGGAGCAGAGGAGGCTCAGGGGGGACCTCATTGCTCCCCACAACTCCCTGACAGGAGGGGCAGTGAGGGGCTGAGCTCTTTGGCCATGTCTCAAGTGAAAGGACAAGAGAAAATGGCCTTGAGTTGTACCAGGGGAGGCTCAGGTTGGAGATTGGGAAAGAAAATTTCCCTGGAAGAGTGGTGAGGCCTTGGAATGAGCTGGCCAGGGAGTGGTGGAGTCACTGTCTCTGGGAGTGTTGAGGAGGAGTCTGGATGTGGCCCTTGGGGACAGGGTTTGGGGTGATGCTGGTGCTGCTGGGGTGGCACTGGGTTATCCCAAAGGGCTCTTCCCACCTTGGTGATTCCATGAAATAAAAGCAAAAGGCACCTGCACCTCCACCAAATATTCAGGGTGTGCAACTTACAATTCATCTGCTCCCAGACTCAACACCTTGAGGGCTGTGAGGAGTCTCCAGGAGGGTCCATCCCATCCGAAGGTCAGGTTCCTACAAAGTCAAAGTGATGAGACAAAGTGAAGGTGAGCTTTAGAGTGGCAGTTTTCTCCCTGAGATATGTCAACCATGGCAGATCTCGAACTTTGGTAGTGGTGTTTACAACTGCTCTATCTCTCACAAGCAGTGAGGTTGCTAAAAAACAATTTTTTTTTTTTGCTGGGTTTTGATATTAGAAGCAAAATTTGACTCCCAGAAAACCTGAATAAAAATCTCACTGGGAAACAAAGAACTGCAGATACTTACTCTAGGAAATCATGATCCTTTAGAATGGCAACTTTGGCCTTTCTCTGCTTGTCCAGTGGTGAGAAATATTTGAGGAGAGTATCTGCAGAAAAATACAGTTTAAATATTTAAATGAATTGTATGTAAAAGAAACCACAGCTACCAATTCTGAAATTACATTTCAACCATATTTTTCATGTAGGACTAAGATCAAAACCTGTTAAATTCTGGTGAACTTTCCAGAATTCTCAAAAGCTATCAGCAATCTCCAGGATTGTGTCCTTGTAACAGAAATCCTGATTCAAACTGAGGTTAGGAACCACCCTCAGCAAGTTCAGTTTGTGGAGATCAGGATTTCAGTCCTGAGGTCAATGGTGCAATCTAAGACCTCCAGCTGGAATCTCCACACAGATGTTGTTAATAATCAAATTCTATAAAAGAAAATGTTAACAAAGAACATTTTAAATTAAAAAAAAATTAAATCATTAAAATCTAAGCAAAGAGGTATCAAACCCTTTTCCACTGCTTGAGAATCTACATGCTCAGTTCTCTGCTACTGTGCCTTTCAATGTGCAGCCAGTCCATAAATCCAACCTGCTGAGACATAAACGCTGCTGTGAGGGTTATCCATGGCAACAAATCCATATTCCAGCAGCAGCTTCTGATTATCATGAGGTCCATAGCAGATAAAAACTTCCTGATATTTTTTGCACTGTGAATTTGTCCGAATTTCATAGCTCCTTGTCTGCTCGTTAAACGCAGCCTTGACCTTCAGGGAGTGAAAAATAAAAGGTTTTACTCTTGGCAGGGTGAAAAAGGAAACAAACCTTGAATTTTAAGACCCCAAGGAATTGAACTTCTTGTTCAACTGTGGGGACTTCTTGGAGGGGCCCCAAATCTGCAATCACAGATGGTTCTATGCAGAGCTGGCCTCTCCTGTGCTGCCCCAGCTCTCTGTTGGCACACAGAGCCTGAGAGAAGGTGGAACTGCTCTCTGCACTTCCTTCAGGCTGCTCTGAGGCTTCAGCCAGAGGTGAAGCAACACAGGGACTGTGGAACTTGGAATTTGGCTCAGGACAAGGAATTTGGCTTGCTTTTAGGAGCAGATCAGGGCTGTGTTTACAAGTGGCTCTTCCCAAAACGCACTCTGGATGCAAATCTCCCCCAGCCACTGTGAGCTCTCCCTGTACCTTGGCTTTGATGCATAAACTGAAACAGTTGAATTATAGAATCCCAGAATGTTTGGGTTGGAAGGTTAAACATCTTGTTCCACCCCCTGCCATGGCAGGGACACCTTCCACTGTCCCAGGCTGCTCCAAGCCCCAGTGTCCAACCTGGCCTTGGGCACTGCCAGGGATCCAGGGGCAGCCACAGCTGCTCTGGGAATTCCATCCCAGCTCCTCCCCACCCTCACAGGGCAGAATTCCTTCCCAATATCCCATCTAACCCTACCCTCTGGCAGTTTGAAGCCATTCTCTGTGTCCTGGCACTCCAGTTCCTGAGGATCTGAGACATTTTTCCCCCTGAGAGATCTCTCCCTGACCTCCCCACACTCCTCATCCATCACAGAAATGCAGGTGGCATTGACAGAGTGCATTTACAGATAAAGAAATTTACTGATCTATTTTGAGTTTCTCACCTGAACATTTGGGCTGTGGTTTAGCAAATCTAAATATGGTGCCAAGGCATAAACATCTGGCTCCAGGGAAAAACATTCCCTGTGTGGATGTTTCATGTAGATTGTCCTGGTATTTATAGTGCACCAAGCCCACTCCAAAGCGCTGTAGTTAAAAATAGTTCCTGTGTTCTCGGCAAATAAAGGCTGCAGGGAAGAGAAGAAAGCTCTGGAAGATCTGAACAACTCTTGGATCATCATTTTTTGCTCCTGAGCCTTCTTTTTTAAGGGTTTTGGGAGAAGATTTATCACATCATAGTCCAAACAAGCAGGGCAAGTGTAAGTTTTGGGTAGAACATCCAGGTAGGGCTTCCATGGAGATTTCTCCCCAGCGTGTTTCTCTGCTATCAAAAATGTGCACAGTGCCAGCAAAGGAGACACAGGGGGCTTCCATCTGTTGGAAGATAAAATAAAATAAAATAAAAATAAAAGTAAAAATAAAAATACCAACACAGCAGATTGGCAGAGGTGAGATGGGAAATGGACACAGCAGAGTTTCATCTCTCTCAGAGTTCTTTGGAAGTTATAAATAGCTTCTATTTGAAACTTCTTTGTAGTTTCAAGACTCAAGACTTTTGGCTGATTTCAAAGGGGCAATAAAAGATGGTTTGTAATAACAATTTCAGGTTCACCCCTTGGGTTGGGTATTTTTAGGATACACAACAAATATTCAATGCCCAGCATGGGGCTTTGTTCCAAATTTTCTAAATGGCCCTGGCTTTGCAGCCCCATTTTATCTTCCTTCTCCTATTGAAGCTTACTCACAAATTCCCCCCAAAAAATTCCTAATTGACATTTAGGTCCAAGCAGGCTCTGAGGCTGCTCAAGCTCCAGCCTGTGCTCTCTCCTCCAGCTCTGCCAAGCAAAAAGTGGATGCTCAGTGTCCAAAGCTCTCCCGTCTGAGCATTCCACACCCATGAAATGCTGGCACCGCTCAGGATATTCAGTTTAAAGCTCCACCACCCCTTCAGATGATTCATTACTACTGAACAACCCCCACCAAAATCCACCAAGTGTCACTTGTCACTTACTTCACAATGTATCCTCCCAGGCAGCTGCTGAGGACAGTGCCCGTGGTGAGCAAACACTTCTCAGGCAATGAAATAACCACATCTCCTGCCTTTGAGGGAGGAGGAAAAAAAATCACACAGGAGGAATAGTAAAAACCAAGTGTAAATCACTCATCTAATTACTGTGGGGACTGGTGGTTCCACAGTATGGCTGCAACAATCTGAAAGTCAGAAATTACACTCACAACAGAATTCTGAGCTTTGCTTGCTGCAAAAACCTTTAAATGTCAAAAAAACCTGAAGAGCTCCTGCATCAGAACCAACATTACTCACCTGAAGAGCTTTTGTTGCCATCAATCCTCTTCCTGTCTCTGAAGAAGGAACAAAGAGCAGGAGTAAATAAGCGTAGATATGGAAAATCAGCAATCTATGATCAGCTCAGCAAGGAAAAGCTCCAAAAGAACAGACATTCTGTCTTGCAAATAATAAATCCAATTATGGACTGTTCCAGAGATATAGCTCATTTCTTTTTTCTCCATTTCTCTTTACTTTTCAGGATCTTTTCGCTGCATCTCCTGCAGCATTTGCTGTCCAGTTCTAGCAATTATTTGACTTTTTTTTCTCCCAGTTATAGCAATTACTCAACTTCTTTTTCTCAATTTTTTCCTCAAACACATCTTTCATCACCAGCTGCAGCTCTTGGTGTCAGAGTTTTAACTAAACTTTAGGATTTCTACTCACAATATTTTTCTCTGATCCATTCTATTCTTCATACTCTGTCTATAACATTACAAAATGTTTTAAATATAACCTACATAAAGAGAAAAAATATAAGTATAAATCTTTCCTGTAAGCATTACCAAGTGAACCTCAGCTCTCTGCTGAACTTGCTTTGGGATAAAAAAGATGAACAAATTATAACAAAGTTAAATTCCAATATTGGACACTACTTTATTCTTTAAAGCTGTATTATTAACACTTCAAATTTTGGCTTTTTCAGGCCTCCATATCTACTTTTTAATGTTAAATTGACATTCCAAAAATCCTTAAAAGAGTAACAGTAACTGGCTTTTTTTTCCAGATGCCAGTCAGGTGCGTAATTCAAAATGAAAGCAGGAATCTAAAATTCTTAGAAGAATCAGAAATTTGTACCATCAATAATTAAAGCATTACCCCAGAACTCTGCTGGCCTTAAATTACTGTCTTCAAATCCTCTCTCTTTTAGCCACTTCTTAAGTTTAATGTATTCCAGCTTGTGACTGCAGTTGACTAAAAATAGGAAAAAAAAATAATGCTATTAAAGAGCATTCTGTTGGAAAATAAAAGAAATATAAACATTTTACTCTATAGTCATAAAAACTGTATTTTGGACATTTTAGAGCATAACAGAATAACAAGAAAGGCTCCCATTGAACTAAACAAATTCTAGGCCTCTGGGAGGTCTCAGAACTGTGTGAGTTATTCAGCATATCCAAGGAATTTTAGAATATTTGCCATTAGGCAGAAAAGCGAGCTCAGAAAATTCACTGTGTTCTGCTTGGGACTGTAAACTAATGCTCAAATATTTGCATATAAAAAAAGGTAACATTTATGAATGTAATTTTCCAAGCACAAAGGCTTTTGACAAATATAAATAATAAAATGACATCCTGAGAAACAATTGGTTATTTTATTATTTAACTCCCAGGGATGATGATACCTCCATCCATAAAACTCTTCAAGTGTTTTCTTCTTCTCTTTCGACCTGTTCGACCTCTGCTTTTCTTCATATTAACCAACAGATTTTGCCTTTTTTAGACAACCTGAATTTAAAAAAAAAAATTAAAAATAAGTGGTTTAGAAACATAAAAAGTCATTTTCAAATTTCTTACTGTGAGGGAGGGGAGGTCCTCGCACAGGGTGCCCAGAGCAGCTGGGGCTGCCCCTGGATCCCTGGCAGTGCCCAAGGCCAGGTTGGACACTGGGGCTTGGAGCAGCCTGGGACAGTGGGAGGTGTCCCTGCCCATGGATCTGGATGGGATGGGATGATATTTCATAGACTCATGAAATACTCTGCGTTGGAAAGGATCCACAAGGATCACCCAGTGCCAGCCCTGGCCCTGCCCAGACCCCCCAACAATCCCAGCCTGGGCATCCCTGGCAGCGCTGCCCAAACGCTCCTGGAGCTCTGGCAGCCTCGGGGCCGTGCCCATTCCCTGGGGAGCCTGGGCAGTGCCCGGCACCCTCTGGGGGAAGAACATTTCCCCGATCTCCTTCCTCTTGCCAAAACTGCCCTGAACTGAACCTCGAAGCGCAGCTTTTCCCTGCCACGAGGGTCTCAGGGAGCCGGGGTCACCCACAAGCGTTCGGACTTCTCCAGCGCTGGGCCCTCCACTCCATCCCATTCCATTAGGTTGAAAAGACCTCAGAAATCATCGAGTCCAAATCCCATCCCATCCCACCCTCAGAACTGGGAATCCTGTGCTAACCAGACCCCCATTCCCGGCTTAGCACAACCCCCCGGGACTGGAGGGAAGGAAACGGCCCCGGCAGCGCTGCGAGAGCGGGAACTTCCTGAGGGACTGCCCGTGCCCCGCGCACTCTCCCTGGGACACCCAACCGCATCCTCCCCTGCGAGCCCAGATTGTGATTCCCGAGGCTCTCCCGGCCTGGAAATGCTGCCCAGCGTCCCAAACCCACCTACCGGAGGGGACACAAGGGCCGACATTCCCTCGCTGTCCCTTTCCCCGCCCGCTCTCCCGCCCCTGAGGCGGGGCTGCTCCGCCATTTTAGGGGCGTCCCTATCTCTCTTCCCTGCGGTTTGGAAGTGTGTGTGCTTTGGGAATAACGTGTTCTGTCCTCGCTGTGTGGAGCCGCGGGACGAGGGACAGGCCCCCGCGGTGATAGAGGTGGGTGATGGGGTGCTGGATGTCCTCCCGGACCCTTCACCCCTGCGTCCCCCCTGAGGGGGTTGGGGTTCATGGCGGCCCGCGGGTTCCCTTCCTCTGAGGGGGACAAGAGAAGGGGGGAGTGAGGGACGCTTGCGGTGAGGTTGGAAGAGGGCTCCTGACTCTGGGAAGTCACTCCGGACCTACTACAAGTGCTGCATCCTCGCTGGATGCCTGCTTAGGGTTACAAGTAAATTTGGAAGAGATATGGCAATGATGCCAAAAGGGAACAAACGCAGCGTTTAAACTTGCTTCTTTATTCCTTTTAGAAATGCAGCTTCTTTAAATGCACTGTATCTGTTAGAAAAGCAGCAAGCATGTTTTCTGATAGTGTGTTACACAACCAACCATTGTAGTCAGCCTGTGGTCTGCCGTTTCCCCCAGAAAAGGCTGTAATTGCTCCTCCTACCCGGCACTGGAAGATAAAGCTACGTCGTCCTTTTTTTTTCATGGTTTGGGACCTTAAAGATCATCCAGTTTCAGCCCTTGCCATGGACAGGGATTCCTTGCACTGCACCAGGTTGCTCGGGTTTTGAGCCTGAGTTTTTCAGCAAAACTTGAGCTGAACCATTTGAATATTCCCAAAAGATGGAAAGTCTTTCTGTGAGGTCTAAGTGCAGAAGAGCTTACTCCCAGAAAAAGTTAATTTAATACTAAAAATGAGTCATTAACGTTTTTTACTCAAGACGTTTCTTTCTTCTTTTTACCCATCACCCGTTGGCCTTTCTTCAGAATGCCTAACACCAGATTTCTCTGTGAATACCTCGTGCTACCCTAGGAATTTACACAGCGTGCACAGGAATGTAGTTTCACATAATCCAAGGTGGAATTTTAAACAGTATTATAAAGAAAAAACACTTGCCCAGGAAGGCTGTGGACTCCACACCTCTGGAAGTGTTCAAGGCCAGGTTGAACAGGGCTTGGAGCAACCTGGGATAGTGGAAGGTGTCACTGCTCATGGCAATGAGATGATCTTTAAGGTCCCTTCCAACCCAAACCATCCCATGATTCTAATTCCTTTTCAAACAGCCATTTTGTCTGTCTGGCTGAATTCTTCTTTGCTGTTGGCAGTTCCTGTCACCTTGGCTCGCGTTCGGAGGGAACAATGTCCAGCGTGCCGGTGGCTGTGGTGACGGGGTCCAACAAAGGGATCGGCTTGGCCATCGTGCGGGCCTTGTGCAAGCAATTCCCGGGGGATGTGTACCTGACATCCCGGGATCCCGGCCGTGGCCAGGCCGCTGTGGCACAGCTCCAGCAGGAGGGGCTGCGGCCGCTCTTCCACCAACTGGATATCGATGACCTGCAGAGCATCCGAGCGCTCCGGGACTTCCTGAAGGAGAAGTATGGAGGGCTCAATGTGCTGGTGAACAACGCAGGCATCGCTTTCAAAGGTAGGAAGTGCTCTGTTGGGATAGTCCTGTGTTCTGCCAAGCTGTGTGGAGAGGGCAGTGGGTGCAGCCAACACTTCCTGTGCCAGTGCCATGCTGCATTTTTGCTTGGGCGAACTTCCCATCTTAAATATGATGTGAGAACAGTGTGCCAGCGGAGGTTCAGTTTGGACATCAGGAGCAATTTCTCCCCAAAAAGGGTGGTCAGGCCTTGGCAGGGACTGCCCAGGGAGGTTTGGAGTCCCCATCCCTGGAGGGGTCCAAGGAAGGCCTGGATGTGGCACTCAGTGCTCTGGGCTGGGTGACAAGATGGGCATTGGGCACAGCTGGGGCTCCATGGGCTGGGAGGGCTTTTCCAGCCATAATAATTCCATAATTCTGTAAACATGCTTCCCTGGAGGGCTTGTGTTTGCACCACATGGAAATATTGAGGCACACAGGGCAGGTGAGGTGGGTTGGATTAATTGCCTCAGTGCCCAGGAGTTTTGCCAGGGCCATGGGAGCCCATCACCATCGGGAATATCAGCCCTGTGCCTCAGGGATCTGTGTTTTCTCTTTTCTCCATCCCCACGCTTTGGTGTTTGCATTATCTGCTCAGGGACTCCTGCTGATAAAAAAGCAGCTTTGTCCCGGGGTGGGTTTTGTCATCTCGAACTTTCTCAGGCTATTCAGTCACCTCTAAACCAGTTCACCCAAAACCTGCTGTGCTGGGCAAGAATTTAACCCTTTCACCTTCCAGTGGGCAGAAACGCCGGGAAAGTGAAAAAGACACAGCAGTTTCAAGGTGGAAGGATGCATTTTTGTTGTGTGTATGAAATCCAGAATCATGTTAGCTCCAGACAGAGTCTGGCTGATGGTTCTATGGAGGGGATTGTGCCCCTGTGCCCTGCTCAGGTGAGACCCCACCTGCAGAGCTGCCCCAGCCCTGGGATCCCAGCACAGGGAGGACGTGGAGCTGCTGCAGAGAGGCCAGAGGAGGCACCAGGATGAGCAGAGGGATGGAGCAGCTCTGCTGGGAGGAAAGGCTGGGAGAGCTGGGATTGTTCAGCCTGGAGAGGAGAAGCTTTGGGGTGGGCTAACTGGGGCCTTCCAAGGGGGAATGGCTTCAAGCTGAAAGAGAGGAGGGAACTTCTCATGGAATGGGAATGCAGTGATGTTCTGAAGCTCAGTCACTTTTTTGCCTGTTACTTTTTAGGCAAATTGCTTGTGTTCAAGATCAGCTCATTAGGGGGCAACTCTTAATAGAATTGTCTGAGCTTCAGGGTGTGCTCAGGAAAGATTCCAGCAGCAGTTAAAGTATCACTTCCAGATGTTTAGCCTAGACATTCCTCAAGCTGACAACAACTGCGTCAGCAGTAGGTCACACAATTTAGAATGTGATAAAGGACCCTCTTGTAACTGTTGCTGTGTAAGTATCAAGCACAGAGGGTGTAACAGCTGTGTAAGAACTTGCTGGGATGCTTCTCTTGTAGTTTTAATTCTTGCTTCCCAGATTGGTGTATCTACCCAAGCTTGCTTGATGCCTCATCAAATTTCTGCTGCCATCCCAGAATTTATGCTTTCCTTTCTTTGTTGTAGCATTATGTGCTATTGCAGTCTGCCCAAGATTAGATTTGCCATTAAGTTTCGTTATTTTGGTTTTGTGCTGCACTTACCCAGCAAAGACCTTAATCCAGCAAAAACTGTTGTGTATCAAATGGTGGTGGAGCTGTGGTTGTCTTCTGGATAAGCCTCTCTGGGAAGGGTTTTCTAATAAAGCTTCTTAAATCAAGTGTAGATGTTACAGTATATTCTGTTAGACACATGAGTGGGGTTTGGAGTCTCAGGAAGTTCTCTCCGACAAGGAAGGGAGGGTATGGAAGCAGGAGTTTGGACTTCTGTAGGTTTTTAGTTCTCCCACTGCCATAACCCTGGCCATGGGTCATGATCTGGCTTCAGGTGTGAGATTTAAATGCAAGTAAGTGATTTGCACATGAGTGTGAGTCATTAAACTGTGTTTTGCAATAAAAACCACATCAAGTAGTAACCTGTTACTATTTCTCTTTTGAATTATCATGGATTTGGAGACAAGTGAACACCTGCCCTCCATCCCTGCCCAGGTGGAGCCTGGAGCAGCACAGGAGCAATGCTGGGACTTTCACTCTTGGTTCCCCCTTCCAAGTGCAGGCTGCAGGGCACAGGGTTTAATGCTGAGCCCACAGCAATCCCACCCCACTTGTGGTGGTGGTGGTGCCCAGCTGCCACTTCTGTGTGATGAAATCATCCCCTTCCAGAGCAGCTCCATGGTTTCCTTACACTCACCTCAGCCAGCTCCTTTTCCTGGCTCCAATTCCCACATTTTGCTTGTGTTAGCACAGATCTGTCACTTCAGGGGGTGATTTGTGACACAAGTGTTGGTCAGGTTTGGGGCTGGTTGGGGATTTTTGTTAGTTTGGTCAGACTGCACCAAATCCTGCCTCTGCCTTCTTTATAGAAGCTTTTCTTACATATTTTAATTCATCAGATGCCTGTTTTCTGATTATTAAAAACACTAACTAAGGTAAACTTTTGGGGTTTGGTAACTTCTATTCAAACAGTATTACAATTCTGATTTTTGTTATTTTTTTTCCCATTCCTCCCACCTCTTATGAACAGTTCATGACACAACTCCATTTGCAGTCCAAGCTGAGGTTACACTGAAGACAAACTTTTTTGGAACCAGGAATGTTTGCACAGAATTGTTGCCTCTTATGAAGCCTTATGGTAAGTGAAATATAGCAAGTGAAGAAATAGTTTTGAATTAATTTTGGCCCTTTTAAATGGGAAAATCTGTGCAGTCTCAGGCACTGCACCAGTATTTCAGTTTGATGTCATGCTGTAATGTGTTTGCTGCTATAAATATGTCTCTCCTAACTTTTAAATACATCGAGGTTTTCAAGAAAAAAAGTCAAGTAGATGAAAAACAAGCTGTTAGTTCCCAGGGAAGAAGGAAAAAACAAAGTAAATGAATTTTGGGGAGAGAAGAAACAGTGCCAACATTGCAGTCTAGTTCTCTTGTACTAAACTCAAGGATGACTGTGTTGATAAAGTCATTAACAGAAAGAATTAATTTCTGTGGTTTTTAAAATTAAATCCCCACATTCAGCACCAGAATGGCTGTGAAGTAGCAGGAAAGAGGGGAAATAGTGCAACATAATTTTGGAGATGATGAGTGATTTACTGATTCAGCTGACTTGTTCCTCTTACTGAAGTGCTGGGAGATAAATCCTTAAATTTGTGAATCTCTAGGTATTCTAACTACTGTGAGTGTACCTACAGATTGTGAGGTTGTTTCCTGGAGGTTTATCTGAAACTTTTGTAGATTCACACCTTAAAATACCCTCTGTAATGGAGTTTATTAGAAATAAGAACATTGACTTAACTCTGATCTTACAGGAGCTCTGCGAAACAACCCACCAAATTATTTTACAGGTATTCACCTGAGGAGTGAATCCAGAACTGTAGAGCAGCCCCACTTCAGTGCTGGGCTTAAAATGTGTAAAAATAATCGGTTTTTATTCTCTTTTCAGGTCGTGTGGTGAATGTCTCCAGCATGGTGAGCAGCTCAGCCCTGGGAGGCTGCAGCCAAGAGCTCCAGCAGAAATTCCGCAGTGACACCATCACTGAGGAGGAGTTGGTGCAGCTCATGACCAAATTTGTGGAAGACACCAAGAAAAGTGTCCATGAGAAAGAGGGTTGGCCAAACACTGCCTATGGGGTGTCCAAAATTGGGGTCACGGTCTTGTCCAGGATCCAAGCCCGGCTGTTAAATGAGGAAAGGAAAGGTGACCACATCCTGCTCAATGCCTGCTGCCCTGGCTGGGTGAGGACGGACATGGCAGGTCCCAAAGCCACCAAGTCCCCGGATGAGGGGGCTGAGACCCCCGTTTATTTGGCCCTTTTGCCTTCCAGTGCTGATGCTCCTCACGGCCAGTTTGTGAGTAACAAAACTGTCAGACCCTGGTGAGCTCAGGAAGGTGGGGGTGGAAAGGTGCCTGACATTGTTTTCCTGATTTCACTCCTAATTCCATCGTTGCCAGCCCTTTTCCCACTCCCCCTGGGAGGGATCTCGGATATGGAGCTGGGATGAGGAAGCAGGTGCCTTATCTCTTATCACAGTAGATCTTTCCAGGATCCAGAGCTGCTGCTTGAGGCTGCACAGGGTTTCCTAAAGAGGATGGGGTTGTTTTAGAGCTACTGTGATCTGTCTGGGGGGAGACTCAAGACCAGAATCACTGTTGTACAGACATTCCTTACTATCAGAACTAAATGGAATTAGGTGAAAATAAAAAATAGCACTGATCCACCATTTACAGCCAAACATAATCAGTTGGTTTTATTAATATATCGATAATTAATTGCTGATTTATATTCATCCAACTGGCTTATTCTGGTAGTAAAAACTTAGAATGTTTGAAAATATATTTTCATTTTCTGCAGCTAAGTTTGTGGCTGGAATTTGTGGTGTCTGCACTGAATCAGAGAGAATAAACTACAGACCTGGCACAACAAAGTGTTCCTCAGTTCCTTTATTGCACAGCCAGTTTCCTTAATAACATCTGAATTAAGTGCTCTCCACATAGCAGGAATAAGAACTGTGAGTGATGTGGAGAGTTCTACATTTGTTTTAAATGCTGCTTATTGCCTTTCACATGCTCAGAGTTGAAAAATTACCTCTTCTGAGGCTGAAGGAGCTGGAAACAATTGCCCATAAAGCTGTTGTTGGTAATGACAAATCAATAATGGGCTTGTTAATTGTTAATCAGGAGTCAGGGAGGCGATGCCAGAGAACCTCACCTGACTGGCTTTGACATTGGCCTCCCCCAGAACAGGTTGGATTGGGAAGCCTTGGAGTGGAAATAAATATTGGAAATTAATGTTGTGTGGGGTTATTAATTGCTTATCAGCACAGAACAAAGGGTGGTTATAAGTTGGTTTTTTAAGCATACAGGAGCATTGTTTTTGTGAAGAATTACCTCATCAGTCATGCCCCAGAGCTCCTTGAAGGGAAGGCCAAAAGTTCTCATGGTGATCCATTCTCTGGGAAGAAAAAACCTCAGAGGCCTTGGGTTTGGGGGAAAAATGACAAAATCTGTGTAAACTTTTGGCTGCTACAATGTAACTCAACCCTCCTGATGTGCCACAGAGAAAAACCAGTCTGTGTGTGCCCTCCCAGTTGTGCTGCTGGGATGTCAGCAAAACACAACGTGGCTCTTGGATTTAGTCAGAGCTTTAAGAGACTTAATCCAGCAGTGGGGAATCCAGCCTAATTTTTCATCCCTCAAATGCTGCCTGAGTCACTGAGCTTCAAAAGCTGTGTGTCCATCTGCTTGGCATCTCCAAACATTCCAAACACACCTTGCCCTTTGTTTTGTGTAAGGACCAGACTGGAAGAGTTCTTGACCACAGCCAGGTAATATCCAGTGCTAAATACAAATTAGTTTTTAACTATCCCCTGTGATCTGTAAAGCTCCAGCTCAAGTCTAATTCAGGATCTGCTTTGTTGGTTTGGGTTTTGTTTTAGTTTGAGCCAAATTCTACGTTTGCAAGTTTTACAAAAGGTGTTGCATTCATCCTGGAGAGTTTTGTTGAGCTGTAAAACTTTGTTTAGGACACAGCCTGGAGAAGAGAAGGCTCAGGGGTGACCTTAGAGCAGCTTTTCAGTGCCTAAAGGGGCTACAGGGGAGCTGGAGAGGGATTTTCCATAGGGACATGGAGTCAGAACAAGGGGGAATGGCCTGAACTGGAAATGGAGCAGGTTTTGATTGGATATTGGGAAGAAATTCTTTATGTGAGGGTGGTGAGGCCCTGGCACAGGTTGCCTAGAGAGGTTACAGACTCCCCATCCCTGGCAGTGCCCAAGGCCAGGATGGACAGGGCTTGGAGCACCCTGGGACAGGGGAAGGTGAACCTGCCCATGGATGGGGTGGCACTGGATGAGCTTTAAGGTCCCTTCCATCCCAAACCAGTCTGTGTCAGTTCTGTGCATTTTAAATTCTTCAGTTAAGCTCTTTGTTAAACCAACTTCCTCTGTGTCAGGGTGAGGAAGCGAAGTGGGAGGTGGTGGCTGGAGAGTCACTGTCACCTCTCAGGGAGGTGTTGATTACAAACAACTTCCCGTGGGCTGAACAGAAGGAAGGACAGGGGACAGATGTTTTCTCCACCTTTGCAGCTGTGGTGTGGGACTCAGGGAAGGAGAAGCAGCTGTTGGAGGTGGGAACAAGAGGCAGAACATATTGGTCAGGAAGGAGCGTGTCCAGGAGAAGCTGCACCCGTTCCCTGAAGAGGGAATGTGCCCTGGGAAGAGAGCTGGGACAGGGCAGAGTGCCAAGGGAGGGTTGTTTGCTGGCAGCAGGCTCAGGCCAGGCTGGGGCTCTGCACAGGGCTTGCATTGTTCGACCCAAATTTATCAATAATTTATTTCCTTTCTCTTTTTTTAAACTGCCTTCCCGTTTCTGTCCCAGCTCTGTTGTGTGGGAATTGTTTTGTTGCTCTCAGATTCTGGCAAGCTTGCTCAGTGTCATGTTTAAGAGTTAGGAAAGGATGAAATAATAATGAAATAATCACGGTCCGTACAAAACTTTTACAGATGATTTACTGGTCTTCTTTTATGGCACGTCCCTACCATTGAAGGAGAATCATGGAATCACGGAATATTTGGGTTGGAAGGGACCTTAAAGATCATCCAGTGCCACGCCCTGAGAAAGTAGCTGGAAAACATCCTAAGTAACACACCATATTTTAGGACATAAATGTCATATCTTAAGGAAATCACCAAAAATCCAAGTTCTCTGCTCAGTCAGGCACGTGCTCAGAAGCTCTGACTTGCACTTCCAAGAATAATTCTAAAATTTAGAAATTGAACCTTGAATTGGTGCAGTTTAGAAAGATATTCCTAAAATCTAGTTAGGAAGGGGAAAGGCAGGTGGTATCAAGAAAAGAAAACAGCATATTATTGTAGCACTTAATGCACTTTTTGTACTTAATGTAATGTAAATTAATATTTAATGTGCTACTTAATACTTAATGTAACTTATCAGGGGGTCATTGCTGAAACAGTATCTGTCCAAATCTCAAGGGTTTCTCTTCTCTCACCTTGAATAACTAAATAAATGCATTTCCCTTGATTTTTTTTTCCAGCTGTTTTGAACAACCACGATTTTCTGCCTGCGTGTTAAAAAAAAAAAAAAAAAAAAAAAAAAAGGGGGAAAAAAAAAAAAAAGGAAGGGNNAAAAAAAAAAAAAAAAGAGGGGAAGAAAAAAAAAGAGGAAGGGGAAAAGGGAAGTAAAAGGGGAAGAGAAGGGATGGCAAAGGAAAAAAATAAGGGAAGGGCAAGAAAAACCGAGGTAAAATAATAGGTTTCCACAATATACGAATCCTTTTCGGGCACGATCCTGTATTTTACTTCCCATGGGTATTTTGATTTTGTTTGTTTTGTTTGTTCCTTTTGTTTGCTGTGAGAGAACTAAAAATCCTCCAGCGCAATCACTTTCTGCCAAGCCTTTTGTAGCGAACAGATGGCTCCTTATATCGAACTCGAGCCCTCTATAAATGCGACATCCGACCTCTCGTAAAAACCATAAAAACTTCCCCAAAACGCCTCTTTCCTAAATCCGGCTGGACCAGAAACGAAGCTGGAAGCGCTGACTCTCCTTTACCTGCAGGGCAGGTCCCGGCCCTCGCAGCGCGGCCCGGCGGGGCGGGGACAGGTGATGTTGTCCTTATTTGCAGACCACCGGCGGGAGAAGGGAGCAGCTCGGGTGCGATGCTAAAGCTCCGGTGCTTGCCGGGGTTCTCCCGGTGCTTGCCGGGGTTTTCTTGGTGCATCCCGGGGCTCTCTTAGTACATCCCGGGGCTCTCCCGGCGCGGAGCGGCCGCGGGGGGAGCGCAGAGCCGCCGCCCCGCCCGCGCCGCCAGGGGGCGCTCAGGGCCCCGGCCTGCCCGCCAGG
>VXAD01001104.1:108346-173236 GCA_013399195.1 Dicrurus megarhynchus
GGTCCCCCCCCGCGCGGGGGGGGGGGACGAGGCAGGTGACGCGCTACGAGCTGTGGCTCTCCGCGACACGGCAGCGGTGACACCGGGAGAAGGGCGACAGCGACAGCGCGTGACAAGGACAGGGGGTGACAACGACGGCGGCCCCGGCTTACAGGGACACCCGGAGCCCTCCCGCGGCGGGCGATGCCTCGGCGCTCCCCGCGCGGCGCTCGGTGGTGCGGCCCCGCTGCGGCCCTGGCGGCGCGGGCGGGGGCGGTGTTCCGTAGGGCCGGCTTTCCATAGGGCCGGCTTTCCATAGGGACTGCGGGAGCCGCTCCCACACGCCGCCGCCGGCGCCCCGGGAGGTGCGGGGGCCTTGCGCAGGTACGGGGTGGCGGGGAGGGCACGGCAGGGGACCCCCGGCTGAGGGGGCAGCGCTGTCCCCGTTCAGCGGCCCCAGGACAGAATCCCAGGATCCCAGAATGGCTGGGGTTGGAAAGGAGATCACCCACTCCACCCCCTGCCAAGGCGCGGTCACCTGGAGCAGGTGACACAGGAGGGCGTCCAGGTGCGTTTGGAATGGCTCCAGATAGGGAGATCCACGGCATTCCCAGGGAACGGTCCCGGCCCCGAGGCTGCCAGAGCTCCAGGAGCGCTTGGACAGCGCTGCCAGGGATGCCCAGGCTGGGATTGTTGGGGGGTCTGGGCAGGAACAGGAGTTGGACTGGGTGATCCTGATGGATGTTCCCCAACTCAGCATATTCCATGGTTCTCCCTGGGCAGCTGTTCCAGTGCTCCGCCGCCTCCATGGAAAGAGGCTCTTCCTCATGTTCAAGTGGAATTTCTTGTTTTAATTTATGGCGATTGCTCCTCGTCCTGACCACTGAAAAGAGCCTGGCAGCATCAGTGCTGGAAGTCGATGAATAATTATTTACATCGGGATTTACTAAGGAAGTTTGTGACCTGGGATTTGGGATACGTGCCTAAAGGTCACTGGCAAGTGGCTTTTGTTTGGCTTTTAAAGAATTTTTTATTGTTATTTATTTTCCTGCCTTTGTGTCCCAGCACAAACCCAATCTATTGGCCTTATTTAGATTATTGGATTTTATCAAACCTTGCTGACAGCTGGCAGCTGAGGTGAAGGAATATCAATCCACACTAAATCATTACTTCCATCCCTGCTTTCCTGAGTGGAAATCAACTAGTTACCTGTCTTTTCACTGCAAAAATCCAAATTAAATATATTAAGACCTGATGTGTCCTGTCAGCAAACCAGCTCCCTGATTCTAAGCGATCCAGACAAATCTCTTCTTCATGGAAGTGGCAGCAGCCCTGGCTTGGCAGAGAGCTGCTGGAATAACTTCCCAGCTCCTGCTTTGCTCTCAGGAGTATGAAACAATCCCATGATTAAGATCCTTAGATGAGATGAGGGAAATAGGGTTCCAGTGTTTGTATCAGATTACTCTTAAGTTTTGCTGACAGTATCTTGCAGCTTTTCCACTTTGTTGGGTTTTATGGGAGGATTGGCTTTGTTTTTTTTTTTTTAAATCCTTGTTGGAACAAGAGGAGCTGGATCCCAGATAAATGTTATTCCCTGATTTCACTCTCTGTGCTGTGAGCAGCACTGCAAATCCTGATAAAAACAAAATTAAATCCTCTCTGTAGCCAAACAAACCAACCCAACCCAGCCAACCCAATCTGGCCCTGATGACATTGTGTGATAATTTTATTTTTCCATGGAGGTGGATCCAGGTTGGCTGGCACAGAGTGGTTTCATTGGCAATGCCTGAATCCTGCTCAGGAGACTGCAAAGGTGGCTTAAACCTGCACTTAAAATCCTTCCTCTTTTTTGGATACACCCAGCATTTTTCTGGTTTTGAGAGTCTCCTCCCAAAACCCTTCTATTGATGGAGTTACAGTTGTTTATTACAATATCTTTAATGTTGTAAAGGATGTGGAGGATGGCTTGGGTTTATTTTTGTGTCCTAACAGCAGGAGACTGAATGCAGATGTCTTTCAGAAATGTAAAATATTTTGTTACAGAGCTGTGATTTCTTTTCTGTATCAGTGATGCAGCAGGGATTGACCCAAACCTAAATCTAAGCATATTTAAAATATCCTAGATAACTGTTTTTATGTTTTCTAACAGAAGTGGTGTCAGAGGTAGCAAAGGAGACAAGGAAGGATTTTTAAGCAGACAAAATCCAACCATGCTTGTTTCCCATTGTTCTAAACCAGGTGTGTGTTGGATTTTCAACCTAAATGCCTTGCAAAACACAGAAAAATCAGGTCTGAACAGCTTATTTTTAAATATAAAAACATACAGATCCTTTTTGTTGAAATGCAGGAAGATTATAATGCATGGCTTAGCATTTTGGCACAACACCTTGGACTTGTACTTGAGCATCTGCTGCTGCCAAGTTGAGATCAGAGCTCTGAGAGCTCCTTCTGCTGCAGGCTGAGAGCCCTTTAGCAGGATTCCTCTGGAAAGCTGTATTTTGATAGGGAATATTTCCCATTCCGTGCTCCAGGTAACCTTGCAAAGCCCAGGTGATGAGTTATGAGAGCTATTTCCAGCTCCGTGGCTCCTTGGAGTGAGGCTTTGGAGTCCTTCCCTTTGTTATTGTGTGGCATCCACGTGCATGGGAGGGAACAACACGTTCCAGAAATAGGAAAAAGTGACTGCAAAGCTTTTGGAAGAGGCAGTGGGGAGTTACAGTCATGCCCGGGGAATTATTTTTAACTTTGTGTTGAAATTTTGATCTGGTGACCTGTTTATTGTGTTCTGTCAGTGCTTCTGCGTATTTATTGTTACCTCAGAACTGAGATTTGGGTGATTTTTTGTAACTCTTTGCCTGTTTTAGTTTACCAGGAGGTTTCACCTTGCTATGAGAACCCAAGATGGATCCAGAAGAGCAGGATTTACTTGGGGATTACAGATACAGGAATTATTCTTCAGCAATTGAGAAAGCTTTGAGGAACTTTGAGTCATCCAGTGAATGGGCAGATCTGATCTCTTCCCTTGGCAAACTCAATAAGGTACAGTGTGAGGGGAATATTTTGTTATTTGTTTGTGACATTTGTATTGTTAGGAACTTTTCTGTCGCTTCCAGCACTTGGAAAAATTGAAAATTCACTCAAGAAAAATAATGGAAGGAGCTAAGTCAGTATTTTTAATATAAATGTGAGAAGTTCTGGTGAAAGCAGCAGAGCTTTCCTGCAAATGGTATTTGCTGCCTTTCTACTGCTAAATTAATTTCATTTTTGCATCAAAGAAACCTTCAGGATGCTGCTACTCGCTCTAGAGTAGCCAAAAAAGCTTTTCTAGAAAACAGGAGGTGACAAGTTTTAGAATATTTTCTGAGGCAAAGCTTGTATTTAAAGGTCACATTTACTTGACTGTGCCCTCCCCTTAGATTTGGGGAAATTTGGTGGTGTCTTTTGTATGACCATGGAGAGAGAGACAGACAGAAAGAAATATTGGTTTGGAACAGGAGCTCCCCATTTCTGCCTTCACTGTTTCATCCTGATTGCTATTGAGTCAAGAGCCAGAGGCCTTCAAAATGTTTTTCTGAAAAGGGAAAATAGGAAATAATTAGAGTGAGAGGTGGCTTTGATCTTTTATCTTGACCTAGATGAACACACTGAACTGGTGAGCACCTACCTGAGACTCTTCCTCAGGTGCAGAATTGCCAAAAGATATGGCAGCAGAGGAGAAACCAAGGGAAAAGCTTTCAGCTGATCCAGCAGTCCATCTGCTGTGGGATTTTATGGATTTAATCTTTTTAGGAGCTTAAGAATTGGTGGAGAAAATCATCCCCAGTGTTCATCCCTGTCTGCTGTCTGAAAATCAGGATGATGTGGCAGGGGAAGGCGTTGCCAAAAGGAAGACTGGGAAATAAGATGTCAGTAATTATTCCCTGAACTCCTGGGATTACTTGGTCTCCTACAGCCTCAAACAGAAATATTCTTGTTGAGTTTTATCGGGGTTGGGGGAGGTGTTTCTGACAGAAAAACCTCGTTTTTCCTGCAGTCAGTGGGGGAGGTGGACAAGCAGGAGGGAGGAGATCAGCAGGATCTCAGTGAGAAAATTGTTTTTATTAAATTGTTAATATTAAAGATCCTAGGGGTCACTTGTGTGCAGGGATAACTGATATTAATTACACATGGAACTGCTGTGAAAGGGGAGGACAAAACACAAGAAATCAAGAAGTTCAGAAGTTCTTTCTCAGAGCAGTGTGAAATCTGTTCTTGCCTCTATGGGTGTGACATTTTCTGAGGCTTTTTCTCCTGCAGGCACTATTGAGACACACAAACACTCTCTTATTTCCACAAAGCTCAGTGGCATCACCCTCCAGGTAATCCAAGTCTGGAGGAAGCAAGATGGGCTCTTATTCCTTAAAAATGAGGTTAAAAAATGGAGGTTGGTGAAGAGAAACAACTCTGCTACTTCTCTGTTGTTACCTGATGATCTTAAAATTTCTTCCAACCGTGATGATTGTACTCAGGATAAACTGGAGGTTGGTTTTGAGTTACTCTGGTGCTTCCACAGCTCTAAATAATATTTCATGGGGACTTGGAGAACCAGGGAAGCACCATCTGAATGCTCAGCTAGAAGGGTCAGTTGGCAGATCTGGAGAGATTTTATTTCATCATTTAAGGGAGATGAGCTTTATCTGATTTGACACGACTTCAGCACAGACAGCTTCACCTTGAATTGTTTTTAGACAGGCAGAGGAATAAAAGGTTTTATTTTTTTGTTTTGTGACTCATCTCTTGCTTAAAGTAGGTCAGATGAACATTGTCCTAAAATGGTGTGTGTTCCTCATGGGTTTTATGGGGAGCCTGAGGTGAGTTACTGCAGTTTTACTCATGGTTTTGGCTGATTTTTGCATTTCTGAGGTCAGGTGAGATGAATTTCCCCTTCAGAGTTAAAGAACTGCAGGCACCGCGTGTGAGCGTGAGGGAATTGGCAGAATTTGCTCATTTATTTTACACCCCAAGTTGATAAGGGAAAGCTCTTGGGGGGTTATTTGGAATAATGTGGGTGTAATATATCTTTATGGCAAATGAGAAACAGTGGAAAGTAATATTTATAATAAGAATATAAAGGAGCAGATGCAAACAGGTGGATGAAACAGGCAGTAAATATGGGTGCCAATGTTTTAAGGAAGGTTTCAGCTTCATTTTCAGTGAGAAATCCCTTTCATACTTTGATAAAAAAGCTGCTAGGCTGGAGAAATGTGGCTTTTGAAACTTAGAAATAGGTGGTGGTTCAGTATAGGTGGGTCTGACCGTGAAACAGTTGCTTTTAACATTGTTTTTATATCCAAACTGCCTGTCACTGTATTCAGAGTATGAACACATAGCAAATACATATAAAATGTTCATGTAGTGGGAACTTCAGGCAATTAAGAGGCTAAAAATATGATGAATTTAGGAAAATCCAAATGCACCGTTTGCATTAGGGTTTTTAATCCAGATTATAAACAGAAATTTTCCATAAATTTCAACTCTAGGTGTAGGCAAGTAGGTAAGTGGCACAATTTGCAAGATGAAGAACTGAGGAGTAGAAAATACTGGATTTTTACATCCTGGTTTTATAAGGAAACAAGGAAAGGAGGGGGTTTAAAAAAATCTCTGAAATTTGTGATGGGGAGGCCCTGGCACATATTTCCCAGAGAAGCTGTGGCTGCCCCTGGATCCCTGGAAATGTCCAAGGGCAGCTGGGATGGGGCTTGGAACAACCTGGAATAGTGAAAGGTGTCTCTGCCATGGCAAGGGTTGGAACAAAATGATCTTTAAGGTCCCTTCCAACCCAATCCAATCTGTAATTTTAGTAGTATTTACTCTAAAAACAGCACTTTTAAACTGTTTTTTATCCTTGGACATAACACAACTCTGTAAATCCAAGTTTTAATCTTTACTTTGCAATTTCAAGTTAAAGTTTTTTAAAAAATTGAATTTCCAACAGAAAATAAATCTGTGACTTTTTAGTTCTGAAGGCTTTTCTTGCCTCAGAAACTTTGAGGTGAACCTGATCTCACCCAAATCCTTGTTCTGTTTGGAAGGAAAGGCAAAACAAGCCCCAAAACTCATTGCAGCTGCACATTCATTGTGGGAACAGCAACACTCAGTGTCACAATCTGTCTGTTCTCGAGGCAGAGAAGAGGAGGATTCTTCTCAAGCAGGGATTTAATGAGTGCAGCCATTAATTAACCACTTGCTTCATAGGAAAACTCAGACATCCAGGGCTTTAAACCAACTGCTGGCTCAGCTTCAGACTTCTGCTGAAGACAAACTTTATTTCTGTTTTTGAGAAGTTCCTTTATGTTTTCCTCAAACCCAAAGGACAAATGCAATGTGCAGGATTAGGGATATTTTATACACCTTTTTTCCCCCTTTTTTAAATACAACTCCAGCTCCAACCACCTTTAAAATTAATTCTATTCATGATATTTCTACGGAAGCTGGAGCTCTGTTTGGAATTTTTTTTTACTTGGAAAATGAACCAGTGGAAAATGGAATCACGGGTTCTCCTTCTCCCCCTCTCCTCACAACCACTGTTGTTTAAACAAGAATTATGGGATCTCCTAATTGAAGGTAATCTTAGAAATTGACACTGCCTTTTCCTGGAATTCTAGTAATGGAAATAAAAATATTTGCTTGATTTGCACCAGGTTTTTATCATTTTTTATAACAGGCTTCTAGTGCAGAAGGAATTAAACCAGGAACTGAGGAAATGCAAATATTCCTCTCTGTGTGTGGTTTAATTTTAAGGTACAGGTGCAAAAAATAGCAAATTTTCCCTTTATAGACAATTCTGTACGTTTTATAGCCCAACTTCACAGAAATTCTGAGCATCCTTATGTGTTAGTGTTGCAAACAATGGGGTGGGGTGGGATCTCAAGTTTATTCACCTCTCACAGCCAAAGTTGTCATTTCAGCATTCCTGGATCCTGCTTCTGTGTTCTTTTTTTCACTCGTGGAAGCTCAGGATATTTAAAAATCCATCTTCTCAACTTTGCCTGTCAGCTCAAGGAGATTATTTAACATTTAGAAACCTATTACCATGTCACTCTTATTTCAGTGAACACTTTGAGATCTCTCTGCTAATTCATGCCTTTCAAGCCTTTTAAAATCCTCAGATCTCTGCAATTCTGGGGAAGCTGGGAAGAGCCTGAACCTTTCAGCAAAGCAGCAGCCAGGGGCTGCTGGGAGGGCTCTTGGGGCAAGCACAGCCTTCTGAAATGTTGGAGTGTGGTTTAAAATCCCTGAATCTGCTGGGAGATCAGGGACAACTGGGATTTTTTAGCAAGATGGGATCTTGGGCAGGAATTGTTCCCTGGGAGGGTGGGCAGGCCCTGGCACAGGGTGCCCAGAGCAGCTGGGGCTGCCCCTGGATCCCTGGCAGTGCCCAAGGCCAGGCTGGACATTGGGGCTTGGAGCAGCCTGGGACAGTGGAAGGTGTCCCTGCCATCCCTGGCTGATCTTTAATGTCCCTTCCAAACCATTCCATGATTCCAAATGTTGCTTATTATCTATCCCTGATGTTTGGGGGAGGGAGTTCTTATTTTCTTCAAATCCTTAGGAAGGTTGGAGCCAAACCAGACATTTGCTGAGATGCCATTATTGCTGTAGTGGATCTGATTCTCTGTGTGATAAACAGCGAATGTTTCCATTTTCTGCCTGGCTGATATTTCAATTCAAACTGTTGGAATATTAAGATGGTATTTGTTCAGTCCGAACAGTGAGAGGGAAAATATTTACCACTGGCCTATTTTTTTTGTAATTAACTCCTTTTATATCTATAAATATACAGAGAGGGTGTGGGCAAACACAAGCAGTATAAATAGAAAGTTTCAAAGTCCAGCTTTCCAGAAATCTTCAAAGTTCTTACAAGTATTAAGGATTTTAATGTTGAAATAATATTCCTGGTGTAACACCTGGGGAAACACCTCAAATATAAAAGGTATAAAAAGGGTAACTCCACAAATATAACCTGCTTTAGTTAAATATGTGCAATATTGCTCTATTCTTGGATTCTGGTTTTATTACCCATTAAAATGCAGCTCTGCCCATCCTGGGGGAGGGAAGGAAGGAAATAAAGTGGCTCTAAGTGACATCTGTGTGTCTGCCGGGATGGGGTGACATTTCTGTTTGCTGTTGTTATAAACTCTCAACCTTTTCTCTTCTCGAATAAATTTACTGCCAGCTGCTCTTATTAAAAGGTGAGGGGTTTTATCTCCTCCCCTTCCGGCTGAGTTGTGTTCAGGGTTAAGTGACCTGGTTTGGGTTTATTCTAGGAAGGGTTATTCCACTTCCTGCTGGATGGAAGAACCTCAAGTTAAAAATAATAATTACATGGGATAAGGTCATGATTTAACTCTAAGGAGAGACAAGAATTTGTCTGATCCCGGGAACCTCCCAAATGTCCACGTTCACTGGAGCATCTGCTTGTGTTTGCAGATCGATCAAAGCCTGAAGTGCCCTTGACTTGCAACTTTTCTTTTTAATTGTCTCTGACTTGAAGAGAAAATGTATTTATTTCCCTGCTGAAATGCTCTGGTGGCTCAAGGAAAGGAGGAACCTTTCCCAAGAAGGGAGGCACAGTTTTTCCTAAAACCTGGCCCAGCAGCAAAACTTATTTAAGTATTTCCTGTCCTAAAGATCCTTTACTTGTACATCAATGCAGTGAGTTATTCAACTTAGTGAATGTAGCCACCCAGAATTCCAGAGCAGAGGGTTTTGTCCCATTTAATCATGTCTGCTTTGGTTGGAAGGTTTGTTATTTTTGTTTCAGATATTAGGAAAAAAATTCTTCCCTGGGAGGGAGGGAAGGCCCTGGCACAGGGTGCCCAGGGAGGTTGTGGATTCCTCATCCCTGGAAGTGTCCAAGGCCAGGTTGGACAGGGCTTGGAGCAACCTGGGATAGTGGAAGGTGTTGGAACAAGATGATCTTGAATGTCCCTTCCAACCCAAACCATTCCATGATTCCATTCATGAAATGAGAATTTGTGAGGAAGGACAAATCTTTAATTCTTTCTTTATTCCTTAAAAGCTGAGATTCTCTTCTTGTCACTTCCCTACTTCCCCTGGAGATAGGATAAGGATACCCTGTCCCAATCCTGTTCTTTTGACTTCCTTTTCCCTTCTCTAAGCAGAGTCAAACCAGGCTTTTCTAAATTTTCCATGGCTGATTTTATATAAAAAATCAAATGCAGAATTGTGCTGTTTCAGTGTAACAAAATGCAGTTAGGAGTTAAAACTCTTCTCAACATTCCTCTCAACCTTTAACATTCAGTCATTATATATTTTATATTTCACATTCTAACTATTTATTCTCCTCTCCTTTCTCCCCCAGGCTCTGCAGAGTAACCTGAAGTATTCTCTGCTGCCCAGAAAGCTGATCATCAGTAAAAGATTATCCCAGTGCTTGCACCCAGCCCTGCCCAGTGGGGTGCATTTAAAGGCTTTAGAAACCTATGAAATCATCTTCAAAATCATTGGCACAAAATGGCTGGCCAAGGATTTGTTCTTGTACAGGTAATTCAAATTTTTTTTTCTAAGGCATAAAATGGCTTGCCAAGGATTTATTCTTGTACAAGTAATTTACATTTTTTTTTCTAAGGCATAACCATCTCAATCTATTTTAATCAACTCTTTTTTTTTTTTTGTCTTTCTTTTGGATTTAAAGCTCTGGTTTGTTCCCTCTGCTGGCAAATGCAGCAATGTCAGTGAGACCTGTTCTCCTTGGGTTGTATGAGAAATATTTTCTCCCTCTCCAAAAGTCCCTCCTGCCTGGACTCCAGGCCTTTGTAATTGGGCTGCTGCCTGGTTTGGAAGAAGGATCAGAAATTTATGACAGGTAAGATTAATTATTCCATATTAATTGAAGCACTATCCAGAATTTTGATTTTCTAGCAAATTCTCGAGAAATTTCTGTCAGATTTCTATGGATAGAAGAGCTTCTAAAGGGGGATGAATTGTGGGACCTGGAAAGATGTTGAAGTAGAAAAACTCTTTCCCCTCTATTTTCATCCCAGGAGGAGAAGAGAAGAGGAAAAGGAGAGTTCAAAATAGATGTGCTGAGAGAAAAGAATAAGAGCTATTTCTTAAAGCTCCTCTGAACTCCTAAATAATTCACCTGACTCCCCAAAGCACTGCTCTGGAGATAATTTCCATTTGAATACTGTAACATGAGAGAGCAGCTGAATTCTTTCCAATATTTCTATATAACCTGACAAAAATATGGAGCAGGGAGTTAATGGGAACTGCAGATGAACTTCCAAGATCTGACCTCTGGTTTTATACCTTTTTTCCCTCTTTTTGATGGCATCATTTTCCTCTTTGCCTTGAGCAAACAGGATCACTCAGTACTGACCATATATTTCATAAAACTTGTGAAATGTTTACCTTAAAATTCATTTAATGAGGGGTTTTTTTTGTGAAATACAAATTTCCATGAGGCAGTTTTTCTTTTGTTTACTCATTGCAATGGTTCTGGTGCAAGAATATCTTGACAGAAGACGTGTTAGGTTAATTTTCAATTCTTTTTCTTGAGAGGCTCTCCACTGAGTGTTTTCAGAACCTTCAATTTTGAGGACTAAAATTAATCCATCTCCTGCTGTTCCTGAAAGTGAACAAAGTGCTGAGGTTGTGCTTCAACCTAGACACCATTTCCTGCTCAAAATATTCCTCAGTTTGTGCACCCACACACAGAAAATGGAAAAGGAAAACTGGTTTGAGGGATTTTTTAATAAAGAAATGGAAAAGAACATCACACTGGGAGGATGTTTCCTCTTCTGAGCTGGGCTTTTTCCTCTTTTCTCCATCTTGCATTCCTCACGTGAGGTTTTAATTCCTCCTTTATGGTAAAACACCAAAGTATTCCAGAGCAGGGAATGTGCCTCCAGTCACAGGACTTGTAGTGGGATGGCCTGGAATTCATTTCAGGGTGTCCTGTGTGCAAGGTGTTGTTTTATCTCATGGAATCATGGAATGGTTTGGGTTGGAAGGGACCTTAAAGCTCATCCAGATCCTCATATTCCAAGCCCTTCCAAGGCCAGGGACACCTTCCACTATCCCAGGTTGCTCCAAGTCCCATCCAGCTTGGCCTTGGACACTTCCAGGGATCCAGGGGACTTCACATCTCTTGTTTTTCTTCATCTGGTGTCTTAAAAATTAACCCTGTTGTTTTGAAAGTAGAAATTTTTAGGATAACTTCCAGCTCCCAGACTGATAAAATTTGCTTTCAGACTTCAGCATCTGCTTCAATTCCTTCCAATTTAGCATTTCACACCTCTGCCCATAAACATTTTGCAATCAGAGGTACTGCAATTGTTTGGTCAGAGCTAAATACTTGCAGATATTTCCTGAAGAAGTTTCCAGTGTATGAACAGAAACTTTGTTTTAGTGACAAAGAATTGAGTGGGTTTGACTGTTTTTGTACAATGAGATTTATCCACCATCACCTGGTCTAGGGGAAGCTTCCCTGCCCACGGCAGGGGGTGGAACGAGGTGATTTTTAAATTCCCTTCCAACCCAAACCATCCTGAGATTCAAATAAATCATCTCAGCTCTATATAATTGCATTCCCGTGGTATGAAATCAGCTAACAAAGGGGTTTTCTCTCCTGTGGGGTGGGTCTGTGTACAGAACAGATGCTCTGCTGGTGAAGCTGTCCCTGCTGATGGGCCAGGAGGTGTTTTATGGGGCCCTGTGGGGCAGTGTCCTGGGCAGCCCCTCCATCAGGCTCCCCGCTTCCCTCTTCGTTGTCAGCCACATCAACAGAGAACTCTCTGGCAAACAGCAGAAATTCATGCTTGGCACTGATTATAAACTCACTGTAAGTTCATTTTCCACTCCGTTATCCCAGCAGATTGGGTTTTCTCTGGATTAAATTGGGATACCGTGCAATTAAAAATATTTGGAGAAGAGAGGCTGAAAGGTGCATGATATGAAATTGCTTAATACATTTAATTTGAAGAGCAGCTTTTCTGGTTACAGTGTTTAATGTGCAGTTCCCAAAGTGTTTCAAGTTCTGAAATTTAGTGTCTTTTTATTTTTCCAGCAAAATGGAAATCTTCTGTAGGGAGTAATTCATGTTGAGTGATGCAATAAGTGTGAGATTAATTAGAGTACTTCAATATCTGCATTTTGGGAGGTTTTACATCTTGTAACTCTGGGACATTCTGTATTGTTACAAACCCAATATTAACAATGTTTTTAATAGCCACAAAAATTTGTTTTAACTCACTTTGGGTGCAGGAGTTAAATTGTAATTATCCTTTTATTTAAACAAAATATTGTTCATAGGTAGCCAGTTTTTCTTCCTTTCCTTCCTGTGATTTTTTGATTGTCATTTCAATGTTGTGTTTTCCTTTTACAGATAAAGTCTTTGTGTGTGTCAGTGCTGGATTCCAATGTCCTCGTGCAGAGGAACACTCTGGAAGCAATCCTCTTCTTTTTCCCATTTTATACAGCTCTGGTAAGGGGATTATTTTGGGATTGTCCCATGGAAAGTGTGTTCTGTGCAAGCAGCCCAGCTCCCCAGCCCTGTTATTGCCATATTTTGAATTTTGAACCTTCAAAATCAATACATTTTGTGGTTTCTTGTGCCCCATCAATTCTAGGAGTGGAGGACGCTCTGCTGATTCTCAAAGTCTTTACAGCTTCCAAGGCTGAGGATGTGATTTCACAGGGGCTTTTGGGGGATGATTGGGATGTGCTTGAAGTATTCAGGCCTGAGAAACTCATGTGGAAAAAACAGGGAGTTGAATTATTCAAGTAGGATTTTAGCCTTTGGAATTGTCCACATCAAGTTTTTTTTTGTAAAGACCAGGGGAGAAAATATTACTTAAAACAAAAGTTGTTCCTGTTGTTTCCTCACTTCCCTGTAGGACAGGCAGTGTTTTGGAGTCTCAAGGAGAGGAGAAGCTTTGGGGTGAGCTCAGTGTGGCCTTGCAGGGCCTGAAGGAGCTGCAGGAACCATGGAGAGAGACAATTTCCAAGGGCTGGAGGGCCAGGACCCAGGGAATGGCTTCCCAGTGCCAGAGGGCAGGGCTGGATGGGATCTTGGGCAGGAATTGTTCCCTGGGAGGGTGGGCAGGCCCTGGCACAGGGTGCCCAGAGCAGCTGGGGCTGCCCCTGGATCCCTGGCAGTGCCCAAGGCCAGGCTGGACACTGGGGCTTGGAGCAGCCTGGGACAGTGGGAGGTGTCCCTGCCATGGCAGGGGTGGGATGGGAGGATCTTTAAGGTTCTTCCCAACCCAAACCATTCCTGTGATTCCATGATCACAATTGTGTCAGATCCCTTGAAATTGTGTCACACTTCTTGAAATTTTTAGCACACAAACCATTTTCCTGTTGATGGTTTGTTACCTTTTTCCCAAAACATTGCTATTCCCAGGTAAAAACCCCACCCCATCACCGATTTGACTCCTTTCAGTGCTCACAAACAGCTGAAATATCTTTATTTTCCACCTCAGGACTGCAAGGAAAGCACCATCCTGCTCCGAAGGGCTGATCTGGTTTATATCCTGTCAGCAGCCACCCAGACCCTGCTGAGGAGAGACATGTCCCTCAACAGGAGATTGTATGCCTGGCTGCTAGGTACTGTACAACATCCAGGGATTTTCAATATTCTGGATACTTGACAGCAAAAAAAAAAAAAAAAATCAGTGTTTAAAATTATAATATGCTTTTTTAGCTGTTAATGACTGATGATAAAATAAAGTGGTGTTTATTTGCCATTTATTAAGTGCTTTAATACAGTGAAACCTTTGGCAAGCAGAGCTTCTCTTGGGGAATTTATTTCCCTCTGAATCCCAGGGTATCAGATAGATTCTGGTTCCACCCACAGTTTGTTGTGAAGTGGTTCAGTGGATAGAAGGAGTGAGGCACTATTTTAACCTTATTTTTCTGGAAGAAATAGTAATTCCCACATTTATCTGGCTTTGGTTTTGATTTATATGCTGTGCTGAACATCTGGATGCCCTCAAACTGGTCATTTTGTTGAAATGACAACGGTTAAAAATGCAGTCTAATTTCAGAATAAACCCCTGTGTTCAGTGCTCTGTGCTGCTCCCTGAGCTCCTCCTACCTCTGCTTTCTTGTAGGCTCTGATATTAAAGGTGGCACTTTTGCTCCAGACTCCACCACTTCTGAAGACCAGGCTGTTTATTTCTTTGCAAAATACTCTAAAGATCTTCTGGTTGAGGTTGGTGTCCATTTTATACAGATATATTCCAGAAAAATTCATGATCCTTTAAATTTTAGCACAAACTGTGTCCAGAATTATTCCCAGTTATTGCTTTGTCCTTCCCTCTCTGTCCCTGTGGTTACATTTCCATCCATCTCAAAGCCTCTGGGCTGTATTTATCCCAATATTGGATGTGCTTATGGAATCTAAGGAAACCAAAGGGAAGCATCTTGGCTGAGCTACCTGAATTATTTAAAAGTGTTTCTCTGGGTGAGTTCAGCCCTGAGTAGAAATGATGGGAAGATGGCATTGATTTGTTTACCCTGGATGGAAAATTGGAGTTCATTTGTAGTCAGTCCTAAACAAAATCAAATTTGGAAACACTTCAGCTCTTAATAAGAAGACACTCTGTCTCTGATGTATAACATTGGGATGTTTTCCTTTTCTTAGAGCTTGATTGTGATTCTGCATCAGAAATTCCCAGAGTCTGACCCAGAGGAGCAGCACCAAGCTTATCTGAAACCCTTCCGGATCCTTATCAGCCTCCTGGACAAACCTGAAATAGGTAAAGTGTTTGTCCCAGCTCTGAGTAGGACTTAACAAAACCCTGCACAATCCTTCCTAATCCTGACTCTGTTTTCTGGGAATGTGCAGGAGGCTGTTCCTTGCCTTGGCCCTGCTCTGGAAAAAATTCTCTCTTCAGGTTCTCTCTGGCTGCCTCACAGAGCCCTGCAGAGCATGGATGGATCCCAGTGAGGGAAGTGCACAAAATCTGTGCCCTCCTGCTGGGTCAGCACAACCCCAGGCTGGGGACAGAGTGACTTGAGAGCTGCTCAAGCAGGAAAGGCCCTGGGGGTGCTGGTGCCAGCGGCTGGACACGAGCCCAGGGGTGCCCAGGTGGGCAAGAGGCCCCTGGCACCTGGGCTGGATCAGGAATTGTGTGTCCAGCAGGAGCAGGGCAGGGATTGTCCCTCTGTGCTGGGCACNTGATCCTGTGCCCTGAATTGAGAGGGCCCTTAAAAAAAAAGCACTTCCACCCTTCTCTCCATATTCAGCCGAATTTGTTCCATGGAGTTTATCTGCTGGGATGCTCTTCCCTGTGCCTGTCCTGTTGTGTCCGTGCAGCACCAGAAGGATGAGGCTCTGCCCATCCTTATTTTCAAGGTCAAACTCACCTTTCTGCACTAAAGAATTAAACCAAAGTGACTTGACAAATTTATTAGGATTTAAAAATATTTTGGGTGGGGAGTGATGTTGCCAAAGAGGTTGTTTCCATTAGAAATGTATTGATTCATCCAATTTAGAGAGTAAATGAGAGACCTTGCCCTGCTGGCTGTGTTGCTTGGCTGCCTGACAATCAGCATTAATCTAAAGTAGGAATAAGGAGATGATAAATCCTTTTTAAATCAGGGATATTTAGCTAAACTGCATTATCCAGTTTAATCCTTTTGTTCCAGTCAGCACACAAAGTTTAACTCCTTGAGCCTTAAGCCATTAAGACTTTCACTCCCTTTGGAAATGGATTTAACAATGCAACTATTATTTAAAGGCATCAAATTAAACATCACAAGAATCTTTGACCTTTTCTGCTATTCTTAGTCACTTAAACTTGTTCTGTTCATTTTTAAAAGCACTCATTGCAATGCTTTATACACTGCTTTTTTCAAACACTATTTTAATTTTTAATTCTTCTATTTACTTATTTTAATTTTTTATTATAATTTTTTAAAATTAATATTTATTTAATTAATTATTTTAAGTTACAGGCATTGAAATTACTATTTCTTCACCCCCTCTGTAGACAACTCCTGGATTCTTTTTTCCCTTCCCTTGCAGGGCCACAGGTTGTTGGGGATCTGTTCCTGGAAGTTCTTAGAGCTTTTTATTCCTACTGCAAAGACACCCTGGGTTCTGATCTCAAACTCAGCTACAATCAAAGTGGCAACATCCTGGCAAGGTATGAGACAAGTTTTCAACTCTGAGCTGAAACTGGACCACTTTTTTTGAAGTTAAATTGGTAAAATCAAGCAGTTTAAGGAAGGTTTGGTTTGTAACAAAGTGACTTTCTGGAGAGAGGATCAAGTTTTTTTTCTGACTTCCCCTTTTCCCCACACACAGGGAATTTCTCTTGGATTAGCAGAGAAAAAATGAAGTTCCCTGCATGTGATGAGTGTTGAGTAACCACAGGGACATCAGGCTGCTGACAGAGCTCAGCCCTGTGATTTCCATCATCTGAAAGATGCTCCAACTCCAGCTATTCCAGAATGATTTACTCTTTGATTTAAAATAATCAGTGGTTTTTAGCTTGTAGAGAAAGGGGAAAAGAGATTTTAGAGTGCATCAGCTCATGGGATGTGAATCCTCACTGACATCTGCTTTTCTTTTCCTTTTCTTTCCCTTCCAGTGCAATCAAAGAGAACAAAAATGCTTCAGAAATTGTCAAAACAGTGAATTTGTTGATCACATCCTTAAGCACTGATTTCCTCTGGGATTACCTGACCAAATGCTTTGAAGATTGTTTCAGGTGTTTATGTTGTGCTCTCAAAAATGCCACTCCAGAGCTGTCTGTTAAGGATAATAATATTTACTGAAGCTTTTAAGGGACATCCCACATGGTAGAACCAGCCAGATCTGTAAGTTGTGTCCACAAATAATTCAGGAATGCAACCAGGTAAACAATTAGATGGAAATTTCAACCTGGGAACAAAAGAAATTCCTTTCAAATCAACGGAAAAAGGAAAAAGGGTTTGGCAGGGAGGTGGAGAGGCCTTTATAGAAGAAAAATAAAGACATTAAATGGTCTTTAAGGCCCCTTCTGATTCTATGATATCTCTCTTTTTAAAATTTTCCAACTCTAAGAAAGAAGATTCTGCTTCAGGTAGTGAGATTCAATCTGAAAATTAGCAGCTCTTCATCATCCCACACAGAGTTCAGGTTGTTTTGACAGAAGATTTTCTCCTGCTGTGTTAGAAGCCCTCTGGACCAAATTCCCTCTCCAGGTTCTGTCTGGCTGCCCCACAGAGCCCTGCAGAGCATGGGTGGATCCCAGTGAGGGAAATGCACAAAATCTGTGCCCTCCTGCTGGGTCAGCACAACCCCAGGCCGGGGACAGAGTGAGTGAAAGCTAACTCTAAAAAAGAAGATTCTGCTTCAGGTAGTGAGATTCAATCTGAAAATTAGCAGCTCTTCATCATCCCACACAGAGTTCAGGTTGTTTTGACAGAAGATTTTCTCCTGCTGTGTTAGAAGCCCTCTGCCTCAAAGCTGTTTTCAGTATTTTGTGCTGATTTTAATGAAGTTTTTTGGTTTTAACCAGAATTTTGCCATGAAAAAAAAAAAAAACACCTTACATAAGAATGTGTCTTTCACTACAGAAACAAATCCACGGAGATGAGATATCCTCTGGAACGTGTGAGCACTCCTCCTACCATTTCAGAGCTCTGCACCCTGCTGGTGTTCCTGCTGGATGTGATTCCTTTGGTAAGGCAGCCTGGTTTATCAATCACTGATCAGTGATGGATGAGATGGGATAACTCCTTTAAACATTCCTGATTTATTTCAGGAGCTCTACTCGGAAGTGCAGACCCAGTACCTCCCCCAGATGCTCAGTTACATGGTGCAGTCTCTCCTGGAAAACATGGAAGTGCTGGGATTGCCAGAACTCACCCATGCCCTAAAGACCTGTTTTAAGGTGCTCAGCAAGGTGCAAATGCCCCCTTCCTACCTGGACATCGAGACAGGGAGTGGGAATGGGGTAAGTGATTTTCAACCCCTCAGAGATGGTTAAAACCCTTCAAAACTCTTGGTTTCAATAACTTTGGGACATAATTTAAAATGCTGATTCTCCTTCAGCCTAGATGAGAACTGCACCTGGAGGGAGCCACAGGAAAAATGGAGAGAGACAATTTCCAAGGGGTGGAGGGACAGGACACAGGGAATGGCTTCAAACTAAAAGAGAGCAGGGATGGATGGGATCTTGGGCAGGAATTGTTCCCTGGGAGGGTGGGGAGCGGCTGGGATGGAATTCCCAGAGAAGCTGTGGCTGCCTCATCCCTGGAAATGTCCAAAGGCAGCTTGGACAGGGTTTGGAGCAGCCTGGAACAGTGGAAGGTGTCCCTGCCCATGGCAGGGGGTGGAGCTGGATCATTTTTAAGATCCCTTCCACCCCAAACCTATAATTCTATGAAACTTGTAACTGCAGCAATAAGGATTTTTTGAAACTCCCTTTCTTTGGCTCCTTCCAGAGCACTCTGATGCCTTGTTACTCTCACTGGGTGTTCAGCTGTGGCCCGTTTGAATTATTTGTGGCACTGAAGGAGTTCAGTCCTGTCTCAAACTGAGGCTATAATTCTGCCCCTGAGAAGGATGGGATGGAAATGGTTTTGGAAACAGAATGCAGTAGCTCAAACCTGGAGTTGCCCAATGCAGCCCAGCTTCACAGCTGGTTAGGTCTGCAGGGCTTTCATTTAATATTTCAGTGGAACACAATGGGGCATTGTTGGTGTGCAGAGGACCGTGCTAAGGAACGAGGAATAAATGGGATAAAGCAACCCCACAAGCACAGCCTGCCAAAGAACAAATACCTGCATTTGAGCAGAAATAATGCAACAGATGGAACACTGCTCCAGGGGGAAACTGCTTTGAGGGGAACACATCCCTCTGCTAAGTTTCTGTTTGATGAGTCAGTGGGTGAGCTTTATACAGACATTTGTTGGGTTTTAAAGGGAAATGAGTGGAGCTGCTTACAAACAACTGTGATTTTTGTAAACAAAATCTGGAAATCACAAACTGGAGTTTTTCCTTTTTCTGTCACTGCTGTTCTCTGTTGGGGTGCACTGTGTGCTGGAAGGCCCTCAGGGCCTATCTCTCTTCCAGCACACAGTGCACCCCAACAGTTCTCCACTTTCAATCTCCACTGGCAGTGCCACATTAACCACATCCATATCGCTGTTCCAGAGCCCAGTGCCAAAGGAAGATGTGGATATAACCCTGGAGACCAAATCTGTGCTGCAGGAGGAGGATGAGGCTCCCTTCCCTCCCCTCAAGTCAGAGGACAGTGGCATTGGCCTGAGTGCCTCCTCCCCAGAGCTCTCCCAGCACCTGGGGGTGCCCACGGTGACCCTGGAGAGGGATGATGTCTGGAAAAAAGGAGGGAGCATCCAGAAAACTCTGTATTGCATCCAGGAGCTGGTTGTCAAGTTTTCCAGCAAACACATTTTTGGGGTGCAGCTCCAAGAAATGAGTAAGGAAGGGATCGCAGCAATAAATCTGAGTGGGAAGGAGAAAAAGGAGAATGGCTACAGGTTACCTGAGAGTGGCAACAAGAAGAAGAGTCCCTGGGATGCCAAGCAAATCACGGTGCCTCAGGTGAAGCAAATGCTCTCAGAGCTGTTCTCAGCCCGGGGCTCACCCTTCAGGAGCAAGAATTCCTCTCCTCTCCTCTCTGAACACAGCTCTGGTCACAAAAAGGAAAAGGAGGAGGAAGAGTGGGACTTGGAGCTGGTGTTGGGACCCCTCAGAGGTGACTGCAAGGAAGCTTTCTCTGCAGCTTGTCACCTGCTGCTGGATTGCACCACGTTCCCAGTTTACCTGTCAGAGGAGGAGATGGAGCAGTTGTACCTCTCTCTGTTTCAGGGGCCTGGTAAGAAAAGCTTCCTTTCCTGGGCAACCTGAGCATTTTTAGGATACAAACATCCTAAAATGAGGTGAGAGCTGGGCTATTTTGAATGCCAGAGCCAGTAAAAAAGCCCTTTGACAGGGCTGAAGGCAAATTGTGAATTCAAGACTCTCCCACCTCAGCATCTGGGGTGTGTCTGGCAGCTGAGTGTTGCCAAGGTTTTTAAATTCACTTTTTTTTTTAAACTTCCACTAGAAAATTCGGAGCTGAAGGGATAAAAAGACCTCCTGGCCTGTGCAGCCTTGTATGGTTCAGGATTTTCAGGATATCCATCCCCTACTGTCCATGGGTTATGTCCCCCACAAAAAAAAAGGATGTTTTAGAGGGAGATGGGTGTAGCTGGAAAACTGGAGCTCTGAACCATAACAGAGGCAAAATCATCTGTTTTCCCAAACCCTCAGGATTCAAAGGAGTTCAATGTAACAAATAAAAATAATTTTGTATAACGTGGGGGGTCTGTTTGCTCTTGGAATTCCAGTTCATTCCTCAGCTTTAGCAGGAGCTGTTACTGGCCTGAAGGTTAACTCACAAAGAGGTTTGTAGGAAATGGAGAGGTGGGAAACTGGAAAATCGGGTTCTGTTCCTCACCTCACTCCATGTTCCTGCTGTCTGATGGTATTCCCATCATCTCTGTGGGTGAGCACGGCGTGGACATGGAGTACTTCCATTGTTCCCTAAGGAGAGGCAAAGATGGCTTGGATTGATGTCAGCCACTTCAGTTAGAAATTTATAAATCCTGAAATGAGGGGCCTCAGTGCCACTGGAAGAGCATCCATGGATCAGGAGCCCTCTGGAGTTGTTTGTGACAATGGCAGCTGGAAAACAGCAGCTGTAAATAATGGTTGGGAATAAATACAAACAGGAAAGCAGAAATCCTGTAATTATTTGGGTCCTACAAGAGCTTCCTGCTGGGAGAAGTAGGGAAAACATGGAGAGGTTGTGGCTTCCTCATCCCTGGAAGTGTCCCAGGCCAGGCTGGAGGGGGCGTGGAGCAACCTGGGATAGTGGAAGGTGTCCTTGCCATCTTTAAGGTCCTTTCCAACCCAAACCTTCTGTGATTCCATGAGCTATTGATGATGTCAGCACAACACTGGGATCTGTCATTTTGGTCCTGTGACCTTGATTAAAGGATTTTTGGGAGTATGACCCCAACCCTGAGGTTGTTTCAAACCCTTTCTGTCCCTTCCCTTCCGAGCAGGAGGCGATCCCAGCTTCCCTCTGTGGCTGAAGTCCCTGATGACCATCTGCTGCTGCGTCAACGACTGCTACATGCAGAACGTGTCCATCTTCACCCTCCTGGAGGTCATCAACCATTCCCAGTCCCTGGCACTGGTGATTGAGGACAGGATGAAGAGGTACAAAGTGTCTGGCCACAACCCTTTCCTTGGGAAGCTGCAGATGGTCACCCTTCCTCCCATTGCTCCTGCAGTTCTGAAGATGATCTCGGAGAAAACAGATTTCTACCAGGTGTCCATTTTCTTTTCCTTTTTAACTGTCCAGCTACACTGACCCTCTAACTCACAGAATCCTGGGATTCAGGAAGCCAGGAAAGAAATGGCTCTTATTATTAATATAATTATTGTTAATTATTGACATAAATATTATTCTTTTTCCCTAGAGAGTTGCCTGTGTGCTCTGGAATCAGCTGAACAAGGAGACCCGGGAGCACCACATTGCCTGTGTGGAATTGTTCTACAGACTGCACTGCCTGGCTCCATCTGCAAATATCTGTGAAGACATCATCTGCCAGGCCCTTCTGGATCGGGATAAAGTAAGTCCTGGATCCACTGAAGCCCCTCCAGCATTGTGGAATTGTTCCAGTGCTTCCCAAATTTCCTCCTGTTCCCTTTTCCATGTCTTGACTCCTGTGGTTGTTGTGTCTGACAGGCTCTGTCCATGCTTTTACAATTCCCTGGGATTTGTTCAGCATGGGATTAGTGCTGGACTTAATCCCTGGATACAAAATCTGTCAGTAGATATTAGCTGGAGTTTTTAGTTCAAGCCCAAATCCTGTAGTGTCTGAAAACTTGCAGCTTTTGTCCGTATTTCCCACTGCCCCAGCTCCACCAAAATCTGTAAAAATACTTTATTTTAACTTGATTTTATAGTATTTGGTTTCACAATAAGATGTATTTTAAGTGAGCCAGTTATGAATTAATTTCCTTTCCTTTTCCTTCCCTAATTTAATGACAGAGCAGTCCTTTAACAACCCACAGTACATTTTGCACAATAAAACTTCAACCAGCCGCTTCCAACCTTTGCTGTTGTTTTCCTCCCCTTGCAATTATGAAACATAAAAGTTTGGAAACCTTTTTAAAGCTTTCCACCAATAACCACTGCCTGGATACAATGTGTTCCCATTTTCATCCAACTTGGAAACCTCCCTAAGTCTCCCTTGTTTCCTTGCCAAGGGGACAAGGCTGGAAGCTCTGTTCAGATTCTCTGTCATGTGGCACCTGACCAGAGAGATCCAAGGCAGCAGAGTGACTTCCCACAATCGCTCCTTTGATAGGTATTTCCACTTCCATTTGCATTTTTATATTGAATTATATCGGGCTTTATTCTCTTTTCTGAGGGGGGGAGGAGTTCTCTGTAGGGAGAGTAAAAAATGAGCAAAAGCAAGATCTGCCACTTCCTTGGAGTTTGTCTTTGCAGGACACTCTGTGCATGCTGTGGTTTTTTGGGTGAAGGAGGTTGCTGTAAAAATAGAAAGAGCTTCTTAAATGAGGAGTAGCTTTTCTGGAGAGCAGCTCTTTTTTATCTTGGAGTGAATTAAATTTGCCTTCCAAAGGAAATAGCGCCAGCTCCTTGTGAAAATAAAAATCTTACTTTAGTTTTACTTCCTGTGGGATAAAATGAGATAAAAGCAAATAAATATGGGAAAGAGCTTTAAAATCTGCTGCTCTTGCAGAGTGGGAGGATTTGTGTGGCAAATTCCTGACTTCAGTCCAAGAAAAAGTGCTTGGCCAAAGCTGTTGGGAGCAGACCTGAGCCATTGGCTGGCGCTTCCTTGAACACACTCTGGGTGTGTTCCCTGCCGGGGTTTTCTTGCTCGATTTAACTTTTTTTTTTTCGGGATTTCAGCTGTCCTTGGTGCTGGTTTCTCCCTCAGGTCCCTGTTTGTGGTGCTGGACAGCCTGAACTGCTCGGACGGGGCCATCGGGGCGGCGGCTCAGGGCTGGCTCATCCGGGCGCTGTCCCTGAGCGACGTGGCGCGGATCCTGGAGCCCATCCTGCTGCTCCTGCTGCACCCCCGCACGCAGCGCACCTCCATCAGCTACATCAAGCACAGGAACTCCCCAGGTACGGCTGGCATCACGCTGGGAGTGCTCACAGAGCTCCTGCTCAAGGGAGCAGTTGTTCCCCTGCATCGGATCCATGGATTCCTGCTCGTCCAGTCCCTGTAGGGATGCCTAAGGCAGAGTTCAGGACTAAATTGTTCTGATTGAAGAAGCATTCCTATTCTGGTGGCTGCACCTCCCCGTTGGTTTGGATTGTTCCCTGCTTTGCTCTGGGATCTTGTCCCACACTTCTCATTTTATTCCCAGATGATCCACACTGTCCACTGTTTTCAGGATCTCTTCCAGAGCAAAACTAGGTCTGCAGCCAAAAGGAGTCCAGGAGCAGTTGGGTGACTGTGTGAGGAATATCTTGTTGTTTTAGGTGCGCAAAAACAAACCCCTTCCCCATCCTGCTGCCTTCTGAAAATTGAAATATCTGTGTCCAGAGAAGATCTGCTTTCATTCAAGAGCAGAGCTCAGCCTTTGTGGCAGAGGTATCCCAGAGCTAGGATGTGGAAGCAAAGAGAGATGTTTGGAATTGAAGATGAGCTCCAGCCACCCAAATTTAAGGTTTGGGGTTGCTGGAAGTGGAATGGATGTGAGACACTTGCACCATGGGCTGAGGCCAACGGTGTGAGGGTCAACCAGGCCAAGTGTTGGGTCCTGTCCTTTGGTCACAGCAACCCCGTGGAGCTCCAGGCTGGGCAGAGGGGCTGGAGAGCTGGGAAAGGCCCTGGGGGTGCTGGTGCCAGGGGCTGGACACGAGCCCAGGGGTGCCCAGGTGGGCAAGAGGCCCCTGGCACCCGGGCTGGATCAGGAATTGTGTGTCCAGCAGGAGCAGGGCAGGGATTGTCCCTCTGTGCTGAGCACTGAGAGGCCCCTCGAGGGCTGTGCCCAGTTCTGGCTCCTGCAGGAGAGCCCTGGAGGGGCTGGAGCGTGTCCAGGGCAGGGAACGGAGCTGGGAAGGGGCTGGAGCCCCAGGAGCGGCTGAGGGAGCTGGGAAAGGGGCTCAGCCTGGAGAAAAGGAGGCTCAGGGGGGACCTTGTGGCTCTGCACAACTCCCTGACAGGAGGGGGCAGCCGGGGGGTCGGGCTCTGCTGCCAGGGAACAGGGACAGGAGGAGAGGGAACGGCCTCAGGCTGGGCCAGGGGAGGCTCAGGGTGGAGATTGGGAGAAATTTCTTCATGGAAAGGGTTTTAAAGCATTGGAAGGAGCTGCCCAGGGCAGTGGTGGAGTCACCATTCCTGGAAGTGTTGAAAACCATGTGGCTGTGGCACTTGGGGACGTGGCTCAGTGCTGGGTGATGGTTGGACTCCGCTCTTGGAGGTCTTTTCCAACTTTAACAATTCCGGGATTTGGCCCAAATATCCAAGTTTTTTTCCTGGAGCAGAGCAGGAAATAGTGGAGAAGTTTCTGGGAGTTTTAAATACATAAAGTTGCTGGCACCTGTGCCGTGCCTGCTCCCAGGCTGTGCTCTCAGCATCATTTTTTGGTGTCAGTTGGCAAATAAATGTCACACATTTACAGCATCCACAGGGATGCTATAGAAACACAGAGCTAATCTATTCCTTCCTTGTTCCACAGCATTTAATCAAGGAAAACATGAGCTCTTTAATGAATTAATTAATCAATCAGTCCCTCTGTTGCCATCCTTCTCATTTCCCTCCTGATCTCCAGAAACATTAAATGTTCAGGAAGCATAAAAAAAACAACTGTCAGTCCTAGGGAGTCTCAGCCTAAAAGTGTTTCATGTTTTGATCCTGTTCTCTTTGCAGTAGGTTAGAACTGCTCTCTAACCACTTTAAAAGAGAAATAATTCTTGCCTTAAGAATAATTCTTGCCCATTTTTTTAGCCCCACTCATTACAATTAATACAGGACTGGAGCAGAGAAGTTTTACAAACCTTTTTTAAAATGATTTATTGAATATAAAGCACGTTGTGTTGACTAAATGACCCTTAAAGGTCCCTTCCAGACTATGATATGATTTTATGTGTGAAATAAAAAATTAAGTGAAAAAAAAAATCTTTTTTTCAGACTATGTTCGCGATTGGCTTTGCAAGAAAAAGGCTCCTTTGAAAGAGCCTGGCATCTCTGAGAGCAATTCCGAGGAAAACCTTCCCTTGAGCCAGTTCACTGCTGTGGATAGAGAAGCAATTTGGGCTGAAGTGGAAAATGATCCGGAGAAAGCAGAGCTGAAAGCTGAGCAGCCTGAAAACGATGGCTCTTACCAGGACGCAGAGGCTGACCCAGACAACAGCGAGCACACGGAATCTGCAGACACCAGCACAGGCCACGACAGTGACAACACCTCCTCCTTCTCCCCTTCCCTGGAGCTGCAGGAGCTGAGCAACGAGGACAACGAGGCCGCAGCCGACGGCAGAGAGGCCCCAACCCACGGGAATTCCCTCAACGCTTCCCTGTCCGAGAGCTCCAAATCCAGCGCGGGGCCCAACCTCGTGAGGGCCGACTCCGAGAGGACTCAGGCCTCGGAGTCTCTGTCCAGTGACGAAGAGGTGGACTTGGAGCTGCAGGAAATCACCCAGTGCAGGCTGCTGAGGCAGCAGGAGAAGCAGGAGATGGCAGAGGCCCTGTTCAAGCACATGCTGCTGTATTTGCAGCCCTATGACTCGCGGCGGGTGCTCTACGCCTTCTCCGTGCTGGAGGCGGTGCTCAAAACCAACCCCAAGGAATTCATGGAGGCCGTGGCCACCACCAGCATGGACACCAGCTCCACAGCGCACCTGAACCTCATCTACAACCTCTTGGCTCGCCACCAGGAAGCTCTTGTAGGGCAGAGCTTTTATGGGAAGCTGCAGCCTCAGTCGCCCACCATGTGTCCCCACTCGCTGCTGATCGAGCTGCTCACCTACCTGTGCCTGAGCTTCCTGCGCTCCTACTACCCCTGCTGCCTGAAGGTCACCCACAGGGACGTCCTGGGCAACAGGGATGTGCAGGTGAAAAGCGTGGAGGTGCTCATCAGGATGATGGCCCAGCTGGCCACCGCGGCCAAGGCGGCCGAGACCAAGAACGTGGAGCTGATCCGCAGTTTGCTGGGAAGGTGCAAAGTGCAGGAGTTTGTTCTGCTCTCGCTCTCGGCCTCCATGTACGTCAGTCACAAACGCTACGAGCTGCTCGTGGCCGACGGGGCCGACCGCGGCGCCGAGGAGGAGCTCTTCGAGGAGAGCCTGATCAATTTTGGCCACGATCAGATCTGGAGCGAGCACCCGCTGCAGATTGAGCTGCTGAAGCTCCTGCAGGTGTTGATTGTCTTGGAGCACCACCTTGGCCAGAGCGCTGAGGAGCAGGAGAACCAGTCTGACCTCTCCAAGGAGTGGCAGCAGGCTGTGAACTTCCAGCAGGCCATCGGGGCCATGCAATACGTGTATCCCCATCCCATCACCTCCCAGGGCTTGTTTGTCTCCGCTGTGGTTAGGGGTCTCCAACCGGAGTACGGCCACGGGATGCATCCCACGTGGGTAGGATTGGTCACCAGTTCCCTGCCCTATTTTGGGAAGTCCTTAGGCTGGACCGTGGCCCCGTTTGTGGTGCAGATCTGTAAAAACCTGGATGAGCTTGTCAAGCAGTATGAAAATGAAGCTGTGAAAATTTCTGCCAAAACATCTGCCAGGTAAGAGCCACCGGCGGGGATTTGTTATCCCGAAAATTCCCCTCACCACAGGGCAGTGAGTGTGTAGGAACTCCCTGGGTCAGCTCTATGGCACCCAGAGTTTGATCCTTAATTCCTGCTGCACCTGTCCCTGGAGTGCGCTGGAAGCAGGATCGTTGCAGCAGCTGGAGGAAGAGAGGAAAGAGGAGCAGCAGCTGTGATACTTCTATCCCCCTCTGCCTTCCATCCAAGTATAAAAATTCCCAGTTTTACGGATTCCTTTGTTTTGATTTTCCCGACCTGATATTCCTGATATCCATTCCAGTTTTAGCTATGAAATAGAAACAGGAATGGAATTTTTAATCAAGGAAATACCTCTTGGCTTATTAACCTGTTTGGGTTTTTTTTTCCCCCTCCAAAGCTTCTCTTCTAGAAGAGAAAATGTGACTCCTGATTATCCCCTCACCCTTCTGGAAGGGCTGACAACCATCGGGCACTTCTGCCTTCTGGATCATCCCAATCCAACAAAAAAGGTACGTGGGAATCCCCTGACAACAGAGGCACATCCCTTTTCCTTCCAGGTGAATAGAAGCAGTGAACTGTACAAGAAAATAACCTCAGAGAGGCCTCATACCCGAAGTACCAAACTGAGTCAAAGTGGAAAGACTGAGCTTCCTTTTCTGTATTTGAAGCTTGCAAAGTGAATTTTAAATCATTATTCATGAAGATCTTGGTGATGCATATATCAGTCCTCTGTCACCAACAAACTCTTTTATTTTCTTTTGAGTTGATGTTTTGATGTGTTCCCTACAATTTTTAGGCTCTTGTGCATAATAAATTATTTTAATATTGGTATTTTCGGGTTTTTCTCTCAGTCATCCTGTTTAGCTGAAGCTGCCAACCTGAGGAATGCCAGGAATGCCATCCTGGAAGAGCTGCCTCGCATTGTGAACACCATGGCCCTCCTCTGGAGTGTCATAAAGAGGGAAGACTCCCAAAAAAGACCAACTGACTTCTTTGGGACAACTAAAGGCTCCTCTTCAGTCTACTTTAAAGCAACCAAAGTAGGAGCTCTTTTCAAATGCTGATTTTTAATCTCCTCATCCTTCCCAGTGCATTTTACACAGAGTTCTCTTGTTGTTGTTTATTTTCTGGATATCCTGGGAAAAGAAATAATGTTTTATAAGATAGGATATGGCCTTTGCCTTACATTGATAGTTATTTTTCCCCTCTTTACAGACACTAAGAACAAAAATATTGGATTTCCTGAATCCCTTGACAGCACAACTTGGAATCCAGCTGATGGCAGCAATTGCAGCAGTGTGGAACAGCAAGAAACCTCACAGGAGTCACAGTAAAACCAAGGTGAAACTAAAGAAAGGCACCCTTCTATTTCCTAGATAAAGGCCAATGTTACATTTATATGATCAGTTCTCAGCTCTGTAGATTCTTTGGGGTTTTTCATATATGACTGAAAAATCGGAGATGTTTTTATTTAGAAAAAGCATCAGGACTACAATTAAACCTCAATAACTAATCAAATAAAACTCACACTGTGGCAGTCTAAATCTGAGAGTAAAAGCCTTTTTTTTCTTCAATACTGGATTGCAATTGGACAATTATATTTTAAAGACCATGAACAGCTCAATTTGCAGAGAAAAGTGAGAGCTGTGTTCTCTGGAACTCATTATTTATTCTGGGCAGAACCTTTTTCTTTCCTGCTTTCATTGGAGCAGAATCCCAGTGTTTCCATAAGGTGTTGGGAGAGGATCTTTATATGGCAAGGGCCATGTGTTTGATTTAACCTCTGTAATTTACATTTAATTTTGATATTTGGGTAATCACACAACCAGCTGGTTTGGTCTGAGGGATGTGTCTTCCATTTTGTTCTCTTTTGTCAGATTCTCCCAGTGGCCAGTGCATCTCAGCTCATCCTTGTGGACTTAATTTGTGCCCTGAATACACTGAAAATTGACACCATATTATATCTGGTCAAAGAGGTGGTTAAAAAACCAGCACAAATCAAGGGGGAAGAGGTAACCAGGAAGATAATTCCATTTTCTTAATGTATTCCAGCCTGGATCTGTTCCAATGGGTCTTTGAAGTATTGTTAGAAGGGTTTTCTTTTAAATGTGGGATTCTCTTTTGCTCCTGAACAAGTTTTGTTATCCACAATGTGGTTTGATCCACAATGTGTAGGTTCTTTGGAATGTATCAGGAGATGGTGATGGGACAGGGGGAATGGTTTTAAACTATCAGAGAGCAGGGTTAGATGGGATTTTGGGAATAAATCCTTCCCTGGCAGGGTGGGCAGGCCCTGGCACAGGGTGCCCAGAGCAGCTGTGGCTGCCCCTGGATCCCTGGCAGTGCCCAAGAGCAGTTTGGATCTTCTCTTTCCTTCTGATGTCAAATAAGTGTGGGTTTGCTTTTCTTTTCCAGAAATCTCTCGTGGATATCCCAGTGCTGCAGTTCAGTTTTGCTTTCATTCAGAGGTAATTCAGTCCTGCTAAAAGAGAATTTTCTGTTTGACTCTGGTGAGGGAACAGCCAATATTGCCTTTTCTGCTTTCCTTTGATCTTCATGTCCCAGAACACTTCTCTGCAGGAAATGTGCTGTCCCTTGGTTGGTGACACACGGACACAGAGTGCCAGGGCTGTGACACTGGAAGGGGAAGTGACACTGACAGTCAGCAAGGACAGGATCCCAAGGACTGATCCTGAAGCTTTTAGGCCTCCAAGTTCCCCCTGTGTGCTGTTTTTTGTTCTTTTCCTAACTCCACCTTCACTCAGGTGTGGTTTGGTTTGATCTTTTTTTTTTTGCAGACTCCCTGTCCCAGCTCTGCAGGAGAACTTCCAGCCCTTGTTAGGGCTCCTCAGAGAGTCTGTGCAGTTGAACTTGGCTCCTCCTGGACACTTCCTTCTCCTCAGGTACTGCATGAGAGAGGAGAAGTTTTACAGAGGTTTTACACTCTGCAGTTCTTAACTCAGGGTGCTCTGATCTCCCCACAGCACCCTGAATGACTTTGTGACAAGGACACCCACCCTGGAAAACAAAAAGGACCAGAAAGATTTGCAGGTACAGTGGGTCCATATTTACCTTTGAGTTCCTAAACCTGGCACTGTTCAGGTAAGGAAAAGTGGAGATGACCTGATCTGTCCTTTGTACCTGAACTCCTGTGCTTTTGGGAATGCCTGAACATGCATCCACACATTCTGGCTGAGGCCTGGTGAGCAGGGGAGACTCCAGCATGAGAGACAAACAGAATTTTGCCCCCAAATACCTGAAATCTTTTCCAAGCTGTTTTCACTGTGCAATATTATGATCTTTCTCAGAACTGAGCTCAAAACACAAGTGGGATCTCACGAGTTCATGTCCTGTGTGTGAATATTGAAATCTCCAAGCTGTCTGGGAAAATTAGTGCCCTAATTATCCTTGGAGCAATGGGAATGACTGAGCTCAGCTGTTGTGTAAAGAAAGGGTGGAGCAGAGCAGGATTCTCCCCCTGTACTGCCTGATTTCACCAGGACAGTTTGAACACTGCTTACCTGGCTGGTTTTGGCTGTGAGGAGCTGTTGTGGTTACAGGACTTTCATGTGCCAACAGAGAAATTCAATCTCCCCTTCTGCTTCAGAGTCCTGCCAGCAAAATGGCAGCAATGGCAGAAAATGTTGTCATTTTACAGCCTCTGCTTTGCTTTGGCTGGATGGGATTTGGTTTCATTGCAGCTCCTTTCTTCCCTGGGAATTAAATACACCAAATGTTCATCTGATGCCACTTTGGTTATGTTACAGGAGGTGACCCAAAAGATCCTGGAGGCTGTGGGGACCATTGCTGGTTCTTCACTGGAACAGACCAGTTGGCTGAGCAGGAACTTGGAAGTGAAAGCTCAGCCTCAGATTTTGCCAGATGAATTCAATGTGGAGGATGTGAATGGTAATGTGGCTTTCCCTGGCTCCAGCTGCTCCCTCTCCTCTGCTGGAGGCACTGAAGAGCACGAGGGGTTTGATGGTGTGGGCTTTGCATGAGTTTACATTTCAGTGCAACACCAATGTGCAAATAAATGTTCTCTTTGGGCAGCAAATTAGGAAACAGCAACATTTAGACCTGTCTGAGGAGAAAACCTTCTTATTTTGCCTCTTTCAGATACAACAGTGGCACCATCCTCCATGGTTTCTGCCTCTGCTCCTTCCATCTACAGTGTCCAAGCCCTTTCTCTCCTTGCAGAGGTGAGACCCTCTCATCCAGGGGGATATTGGGGTTATTAAGCAGAGGAAGATTCTCCTGGTAGATAAACTGGGAGTGTAAATCTTTTGGGGGCCATTGCATTGAATAAACTTCCAGCCTGAAACATGGCAGGCTTTCTCCTTTGGCCAGAAGTGCCAGCTGTGGGTTTGCAGAGTTTCCCTTTGCCTTTGGCAGCTCCTGGCCTCTCTGCTGGACGTGGTTTACCGCAGTGATGAGAAGGAGAAGGCCGTGCCCCTCATCTCCCGCTTGCTCTATTACGTGTTCCCGTATCTGCGTAACCACAGGTGAGCCTCTCTCTGCTCCTGGGCTTTTCCCTGCCTGATCTTTTGGACTTTTGTTTTTCCTTGTTTCTCCATTCCCTGTGTCCATTCTAACAAGGTTTCAGCTGTGTTTCCCCAGGAGCTGAACCTGTTGTTGTTGGAGCTCTGTGCCAGCAGTCTCTGCTCAGTTCTGGGGGTTTCGCCACCTGGGATTCTGGGCTTCCCTCAAAGCTCCCTTTCTGTGCCTGTCAGGGAATGGGGATGGGGCAGCAGGGCATGGGCAGATCCCAGGATCCACCAGGAAGCAGGGAGAGAATCATCTCTCCCTATCCCTTTCCTAGTTTTTCACCAAAAGCACAGGTGTGGGAGAGATGGATGATATCCAGTGGAGACACAGGACATGGAATCCAGACTGGTTTGGGTGGGAAGGGACCTTAAAGCCCCTCCAGTGCCACCCCTGCCATGGCAGGGACACCTTCCACTGTCCCAGGCTGCTCCCAGCCCCAGTGTCCAACCTGGCCTTGGGCACTGCCAGGGATCCAGGGGCAGCCCCAGCTGCTCTGGGAATTCCATCCCAGCCCCTACCCACCCTCACAGGGAAGGATTCCTTCCTAAAAATCTCATTCAAACCAACCCTTCTGTCAGTTGGAATCGATTCCTGAACATTTTTGTTCTCTTCCCCAGTGCCTACAACATTCCCAGTTTCCGTGCTGGTGCTCAGCTGCTCAGTTCCCTGAGTGGATACGCCTACACCAAGAGAGCTTGGAAAAAAGAAGTGCTGGAATTGTACATGGATCCATCTTTTTTCCAGATGGACACTTCATGCACTCAGTAAGACGTGGGGTTGTACCACTCCAAGCTTGGATTCTGAATTTGCGAGGAAAGGATTTAAAGGAGAGGACTAAAATTGGGAAGAAAATTCCATTTAATGCTTTCTTATGGAATGGCATAATGTTCAAAATGGGTCTCGCCACTAATTCTGCTCCATTCATTATTTGTTAACCCAGAAAAGAGTCTGCACATGAACCCTGTTTGGAAACTGTTGCCTTGTATGAAAAGTTCAACCCAAATAATTTCTGAGGTGAACTCACACCACAGCTTTCCCTGGATATCTAATTCCTTCTTTCTCTCCTGCAGCTGGAGATCCATCATTGATCATCTCCTCACACACGAGAAAACCATGTTCAAGGATTTGATGAGTAAGTATCAGCTGCTGATGATTTATTTCTACCTCAATTTGGAATCTTTTTGCATTTGAGCCACTTGGGTGCATTTTTAATACCCTGCTGTATCCATAAAGTGCTGACTGTGCATAATTGACCATTTTGTTAACTTCATTCCCAGCTAAAGCTGAGTTCAATCTGGATTTTGGTCATGTCTAAAACGCAGCAGAGGAGGCTTTGCTGTAGAGGTGCTTCTGTTGGGCTCCCACATTCACATTTTGCCCTAATTTTGAGTTGTCCAAGTGTGACCTTTCCCAGAAGGAGACTTTGGCAAACTCTGCGCTAACTCTGCAGGTGTCTGCCGTGAGCTGCAGGAAGGTGGAGCAGCAGTGCAGCAAACCCTGGATTAATGTGCTTTGACCTCTAATTCAGGTTTGAGGAGAGCGTGGAAGAACAAATCCTGAGGGAAAGGGTGGGATAGGACCCCTTAAATTGGCCTCAAGCAGCTTCAGTCTCATTTTAAGCCTTTCTAAAAGAATAACGGAAAGGTTACAACACAAACTCACGGTCGGTGACCCCGAGAGAGTTTTCCTCTGCAGCAGACTTCAGGACACAGCGATTACTCTCAGCCCCAAACCCGAGCAGTTTTTCTGGGGTAGCTACCTCTGCTCTGTGTTGCAGACATGCAGAGCAGTGCCCTGAAGCTGTACCCCAGCTTTGAGCAGAAGGCAATGCTGCTGAAGAGACAGGCGTTCGCTGTCTTCAGCGGGGAGATGGACCAGTACCACCTGTACCTGCCCCTAATCCAAGGTGAGGCTTCATCCCTGCCCTTCCCTTCCAGCTGCAACACAGATCCCTTTGTCCAGGGAAAAGTTCCTGGAAGTGTCCCAGGCCAGGTTGGACATTGGGGCTTGGAGCAGCCTGGGACAGTGGAAGGTGTCCCTGCCCATGGAACTGGCTGATCTTTAATGTCCCTCCCAACCCAAACCATTTCATGGTGTAAATTCTATAAGAAAGGAAAGTCAGCTCTTTTCCAACACATTCTTCCATTTCTTTTAACTTTGAACAAAATATGTGAATCTCTGAATTCCAACAGATAAATTGTCTCAGCAAGGATAGACAGGAATCTTTATTTCAAGGCCTTTGGTTTGGAAATATAACTGGGAACATGATTATTTCATGGCAATCTTCCAGCCACTCTTGAGCTGTTGTTGTTCTCCTTAAATGTCACTTTGATCAAAGTTTTGTGCACTATAAACCCATTCAGGCTGTGTCTGAATTTCAATTTAGTTAATACAATGCAAGGAACTCAGCCCAAAACTGATGATAAAGTAAAGAATTTTGTTTTGCCACATTCTGTAAGGTGGAGAGGGACCTTTCACAAGGGGTGGAGTGACAGGACAAGGGGAATGGCCTTAAGCTGAAAGAAACAGGGCTGGATGGGATATTGGGGAGGAATTGTTCCCTGGGAGGGTGGGGAGGGGCTGGGATGGAATTCCCAGAGCAGCTGGGGCTGCCCCTGGATCCCTGGCAGTGCCCAAGGCCAGGTTGGACACTGGGGCTTGGAGCAGCCTGGGACAGTGGGAGGTGTCCCTGCCATGGCAGAGGTGGCACTGGATGGTCCTTAATGTCTCTTCCAGCCCAAACCATTCCATGATCCTACACTTCAATTTCCAAAACAACACCAAATCAGGAAAATGCTACTTTTATTTAGTTTTTTCCCTTTTTTTATGCTTCCTCCAGAGCGCCTGACTGAGAACCTCCGTGTGGGCCAGACTTCTCTGGTGGCTGCCCAGATGTTTCTGTTCTTCAGAGTTCTTTTGTTGAGGATTTCTCCCCAGCATCTCACCTCGTTGTGGCCAATCATGGTAACAGAATTGGTAAGGAAGAAGTTTTGAAAAAATAGATGAAATATTTTTAATACATTAAAATTATTACATTTTCATTTTCAATGACAAATATTTTTTAAATATATAAATATCTTTTATATTTCTATTAAATAGAAAAATATATTTGTAAAAATCAGCCTGTGGGTTTTCCCAGTTTACCTTCCTCCTCTTCCCTGTTTGGAAAAGTTTGCACAGTTTTACATTAGTCTGATAACGGATAAATTGTCATTAGAAAATTCCTTTTGGATCAAATTCGTTGCTGTTAATGAATCTCTTGCCTGATTTATTAATTTGTTTCAAGTCATAAAGGTTCCTTTTCAATGTGAAACATCGCTTTTAGTTAGGATTGAGTTGTGTGAATATTTCAGCATCTCCAAAATTACTTCTTTAAAGATCCAGACATTTCTACAGCTGGAAGAAGATTTGACTGAGGAAGAGGAACCATCAAAGTAAGAATTGCCATTTGAGAGATTTGTTTAAAATTAATTAATTTAATTAATTCTCTGGGATAGGGCAGAGCCAACAGGATATTTTGCTATTGCACTTTTATATTTCTGCTACTGATAAATCATAATTTAGGGATATTTTTAGCAGCTAAAATAGTGATATGCTTAAAAATATAGGTATTAATTATTGGTTGTGCACAAAAATAAAGTTAAATGCTAAGTCAGCAGTTGGATTTTTTTAACATGCTGCCATTTTTTGGTATATTTTAGATTCTTTTGCTCCTACAGAATAAAAATAATTGAACAAGAGCTCCTTTGTGTAAATGTGGGCATTTCTCATGTGCTGACTGAAAAACCTTGGGTGGATTTGTGTTTTAAGGGGACATTTTTTAACTTGAACACAGGAGCAACAGCAAAATGAGCAAAGCCAAAGGCTCTGGGGATGGCAGTGGGGCTGAGATCCAGCCCAACGAGCTGTGCCTGTACCTGGCAGCCTGCAAATTCCTGGACACAGCACTTTCCTTCCCCTCTGACAGGATGCAGCTCTTCCAAATGTAAGTCCCTCTTTTCCTCTTGTTCCCTTATCCTTTAAAGGAATTCTGTTTTCCTCAGGATTTCACTTTGCCTTTCATCAGTTCCTTTTGCAAGTGGTGATATTGACATAAATGGAATTTAGGGGATTTGGGAGAATAATTTGGTCTTGGCATAGGAGGATTTCACCATCCTTTTTAGGGGATTCCTTAACTTGGAAAATGGGGAGAAGAGAAAGGTGGAGATTTTTTTCCATGTGCACACACCTGGAAATGTTTTGGAGCTGGTTGTATTTAAATATTGAGAAATTAGGAATGCAATAGCTCATTAATAACAATAGAGAACATTTATGACAGATTTTTCTAGAAACAACCAGTGCTGCACTACACCAGGCATGATCCAAACAAGGATTTTCATCTTCTCAAGGAATCAATCCATTTGTTCCAGGTACAAATGGGCCTTTGTGCCAGAGGTGGACACAGAATCATCTCCTGTGACCTCTCACCTGGTGGAAAACCACCAGGAATGCCGACCCCACATCGTGAGGATCGTGGATCTGCTCAAGATGAAATATGGGGTAAAGAAACTTCTCCTTTTTTTTTCTTTAATCCATTAATTTACTTTTCCAAACACAAGATTTAAACTCATTCAAAGGATTTTTAGATATTCCCTGTGAGGAAGGGGAAAGGGCTGCCCAGAGCAGCTGTGGCTGCCCCTGGATCCCTGCAATGTCCAAGGCCAGGTTGGATGGGGCTTGGAGCAGCCTGGGATAATGAAGAGCTCATGGATAACCTTTCAGGTCCCTTCCAACCCAAACCATTCTTTTTCATTTACCTTTAGTAAATCCCAGATTTTTTTTTTTTTCCCTTGCAGGACCCAAACCAGCCAGAGGGAATTCCCAGGAATCCCAGATTCCCCCTGCTGACCCTGCGCTCTGTATCCAGCATCACCCGGCTGCTGCCTTTCTTCCAGACTCTGTGCTGGGCATTCACAGCACGTGGCAGTGACTCCCAAAATTCCCAGCCCTCTGCAGCTGTCTCCATGGATTCTGTTGGCAGCAATGGCATCAGGATCCTGCAGCAGCTGGAAGACAGTGTGGAATGTGACTTCCTGGAAAACATGGAAAGTTGAGCCTCACGTGGGACACTCGTGGTGGATCAACGGCAAACACAGGGAAAGCTTGGCTGAAATTCCTGGTTTTCCCCAGATTTCCAGCTACGTTTTGGGAATTCTCCCTGCTGTTGCAGAGTGCTCTTCAATTATCTAGGAGCTGGTGGTAAAAAGCAGGAATCTCCAGTTCCTGTGGTGGGGAAAAAAGGGCAGTTTGGTGGGAATTTCTTAGAGTTACTGTATTTTCCTTGTTTTCCATGGGAAGGATTAAAGACATTTTGTAAATACGGGAAGAATATTTTTGACTTGGTGGAAGTAGCAGCTGCCCTGTGACTTCTCCAGGGCTTTGAAGTGCTTTTGAAACTGTGTTCTAAAGGAAAATTGAAGGAAAATCCAATATTGCATGTCAGTGTACAATCAGTTTGCAGGTGAGTCATTTCCTGAGGTGAAAGCCCCTTAATTTGGCCTAAATTGAGCAAATCCTAAACAAATCCCCCAAATTCCTCACAGGTGGATTTTCTAAGTCTCAGCATTGTGCAGAGAACTGCAGCTTTGCCATGTCTGTAATTCCAGCTCTGTGCTAGAACAGCATCTTCAGGCTTAGCAATTCCTAATAAACAGAAATGTGCATAAATCACAAACCTATGCAGGGACACTTTGTAATCAGCAGTACTTGAGGGGGTTTTGATTTTAATTAATTGATTAAAATACTAAAATTCATTATTTGAAATGAAAAACCTTGGTTTTTTCAGTGACTCAGGTCGCTGCAGCTTCTGAAATGCAACTCAGTGAAGATAATGCTGTAAAACCAGAAACTGCTGTATTCCAACAGCTAAACTAAAATGAAAATAATATTATTTTCTTTTTTTTTTCTTTGTGAAAACACTTTTTATACAAAAGAATGTATTTGGCTGTTCCTGGATGGTGAGAGAGGTAGGGGGATCACCCCAGTGCTTTTGCTTAATTAAAAAGCATTAATTAAAAGGGAAATGTGTGGTTTAGTGTCAGCAGGTTGGGAGTCAGGGATTTATTTTTCCCCAACTCCCAGAACAAACAGGGGAGGCTTCTCTGCAGTGGCTTTTAGGTACAGATGGATGAGGTTTTCATCTTGGGATTATAAACTAAAATAATGAAACATCCTTTACGCTGCTAATAATGGAATACTGCACAAAAATAATGACACAACAGGCTTATGCTAAACTTATTTAAATTCTTTATGCTTTTACAGTGAAGGAAAGTGGTGGACTGAGGTGTACTCATTAAGAATGTGAATTATTTGTATTAATATAATTTATTAACGGTCTCTAATGCTGATGGAATGAGCTCAAGTGAAAAGTTACCCTTTGAAAGCATTACTTGAATATTGGAGCAGGCCACTTTTTAAAATGTTGGTGTTTATTTCCAACCTATCTTCAATAATTTTAATGGATAATCTGAATACTAAGGAGGATTTGGTAGTTTTATTTTCACTTTCCTGCTGGTTGCATTCCATACTTGGATATTTCCCTTAAAATGCTGATAAAGAAGGGCAGGGATGGATGGGATATTGGGAAGGAATTGTTCCCTGGGAGGGTGGGGAGAGGCTGGGATGGAATTCCCAGAGCAGCTGGGGCTGCCCCTGGATCCCTGGCAGTGCCCAAGGCCAGGCTGGACACTGGGGCTGGGAGCAGCCTGGGACAGTGGGAGGTGTCCCTGCCATGGCAGGGGTGGGATGGGATGGGCTTTAAGGTCCCTTCCAACCCAAACAATTCCAGGATTCCATGATTCTATTATTCCATGATTTTATCAAATGGCTAATTAAAATCTAAGACAATTTTCTGTCATGAAAAGTTCTTTAAAATTTAGTATCTAAACAGATCTTGTATAATTATTAATAGTCTGGGGATAAGGAGGAAAGGTCTCTTAACTAAAAATGTCCTGCTTGAGTGCTGGAGGGGCACAGTTCCACAGGCCCAAAGGGGAATATTTTACTCCTTTATTCCATAACTTTATTACATTTACATGTGGGACTAACTGTAGCTGTTTTCCCCTTATGCTCCTACTGATAAATCCACTGAGGAAGGGCTGTCCTGCTCTAAGCTGGTCCTGCCAAAGCAGAACTTCACTGTCCATGAATCTGGAAAAGTTTTTGCCTGGAACTCCAGCCCAGGAGAGGGAATGCTTTTGCTTTGCTGTGTTTTTGCTTTTCGGTCCAACCAAGCTCAGCTTTATCTTTTGGATACTTCAGCTCCGATACAGCAGAGCCACAGCGCACAGAGGGAGACTTTGAAATATTCCAAAGGATTTCATTTCCCTGAAAGAAAAAATTAGAAGGTGCAAGCAAGGTAAATTGCTGAAGAGCAGCAGGATGTGAAGTGTAGAGCATTAAGTGATGGTTGTGTATCCCATACCATATATGAATGTAATTCTTCTAATAATATTAAATGTTATTTTGCAATACCTTTTTAAATGCAGTTTTTATTTTTCAACCTGCCTTCACTGCTCACTCATCAACTTACAATTTTTGTCTGACTCTGGAAAAGCTCCCAAATTCAATCCCAGAATCATTGGAAAAGATCTCCAAGATCATCAGGTGTCTGAGCTGTGCCCGATGCCCACCTTGTCCCCAGCCCAGAGCACTGAGTGCCACCTCCAGCCCTTCCTTGGACACCTCCAGAGGTGGGGACTCCAAACCTCCCTGGGCAGTCCCTGCCAAGGCCTGACCTCCCTTTCCATGGGGAAATTCCTCCTGAAAATCCCATTTTAGGGGATGAGGGCTCTGGATTCCATCAGCAGGACTCACTGCTGGCCCCTGCCTTGGGGATGCTTTGCTGCTGCCTCCCTTCCCCTCTCATCACACGGCCCTGCTGCTCCACCTCCTGTATCCCTGCTTTTACACCCCTGGAATTCCCACACTGAGATCCCTGTCCCTGCTTGGGACAAGCTTTCTGTTGTGTCTGGAACATGGAGCACATGGAGGCAGCTGCTGCTGCAGGGATCATGGATCCTGTACGGAGGGAGAGCCTCTTACCAGGAAATCGGGGGCTGCTGCTGCACAACTCCAGCCTGAACATTTTCACATATCCGAGGGAAATGCCCTGGAAGTGCTGCCTTTCATCCAGAGGGAAGAAAACTCTTGTGTACCATGAGCTTTAACAGCTCAGGCTGGAGCAGTGTGGTTTAAATGACTCTGGGAAAGCTGCTTTTCAGATTTCACCCTTCCCCTGGAACATGGCGTGAGGGATTGATGTGGATGTGCCAAACACCGAGAGCTGTGGAGCCATCCAAGGATTGTTGGTAAGGATGCACTGTGAGAAAGAACAGGATGTCCGGGGAAGGGGCCATGAGGAGGTGGGGCAGCAATTTCTGGGATAAACATCCTTGTTCTGGCTCCTGGAGATCAGCACAGGCACAGGGATGAGGTCAGGGGAGCAGGTAAGGACTGTCAGACAAAATTCCCAGACGCTCCTCCAGGGTCACCCTGCTCTTCTCCAGGAGACAACCCTGGCTGCTGGGGTCAAAGAAGAGAATCACAGAATCATCAAGGCTGGAAAAGACCTTTAGGCTCTGTTGATTCATTAAATCTCGGTATCCACGGACGAAAGACCCTTTAACTAATTAAAGTTAGAAAGTGGTATGTTTATTCAGGCACTGGTGGGCGGCATGGGAGTAGCCTCCTAAAGACATGCCAGCAACTACAAGGTTCTTCGTTCCCTATTTATTACTCAAAGTTTTACATCCTCTACATGCGTATGAGCCCAGCACCTCCCATTCCCCGCTCTGAATTAAAATGAGATCATTAGTCCTTCACACGTGCGCAGTTTCTCTCTTGAATTGGGTCGGTGGTCCTGAAAGATGAAGTCAGGAAAGTCTTCTTCACAGCGACCTTTTTATCTTCTTACCGTTGGCAGGCCTTTGTGACCTTCTGGCGCAGCCCAAGACCTCCTACTTTTGATTAATTATTATGAAACCCAGGTGCTGTTCTTGGTTCTATTAGTTTCAGTTTGTTTTGATGACAGTTCATTTATTCCGTTTCCTTCTATAAACAAAACTTAAGAATATAATGGCAAATAATACATCGCTTAGCTCTAGCTTAGGCATCCAATAATCATTAACTGATCTTTTGTTTTTCTACCTTGCATCCTAATCAATACAAATTGCTTCTAACCCTTAGCTAAAAAATTAACCTTTTAAAACCTTGACTCACTGGCATGGTCCAGTTGTTAAAGTTCTTAAAAATGCCTCTGCTTGAATTAAGGTGTAAATGATACCATATGCCAGTGACAATAGCATGGGGTTTATGTGATAGTAAATATGAGAGAGAGAGGGGAAAGAAAGAGATAGAAAATGGGGGGGGGCAGAAGGAGAGTGACAGAGACAAAATAAAGAAAATATCACCATCCGTGGATCCCAGTGATGTTCCATTGATCCTCTCCAGCTGGACTTCTGGTGGTGCTGGTCCCACAAAAAGCACAGAATCCCATGGGTTAGCAGAGCTCAGGCCAGGTGGGATGCCCGGGTATGTCCCCGGGGGTGCGGGGAGTTTGTCATTGTCACTTGCAGCAGACTCTGGCTGTGTTGCATCCCGTGCAGGTCTGGGATGCGAGGCCTCTGGGGAGCGCTTTGGGGGGTCTTTGATGGATTCTGCCACCCCCTCAGCTGCCTCTCACGTGAATGTCCCGCGGATGTGGCCTGTGGGGTTGGGGGTTGCACAGCTGGGCCGGTTTGTGTAAGGGAGGATGGGTGTTCGGTGCCTCCGAGCAGAGGCTACACCCGAAACTTCCCCGCCCTCTCTGTGTAAACCTGGCCTCTGTGGGCTGTGGTCCCCACACCCCAAACCCAGCCAGGGAAGAATCTCCGCTGCGTTTGGCTCTTTTGTGGGTGCATTCCTCTCCCTCAGCCTTGTTTGTTTTTCCCCAGGCTGGGATGACTGAACAATAGCGTATCTAGGTGGCTTCACCAACAGTCCAAAGCCGCAGTCAGGTATCCCCAGGGAGGCTTCTGTGGTTGTAGCTTCTTTACACAGTTTTTGTTATAATGGGCAAAACTCTTTCATAACAATGTTTAAGGCATGAACCACTTCAGTCCCTGTCAGGCCCGTCAAGTCCAGCCATTACCCCAGCACCACCATCATGTTCACTGTTAAACCCCGCCCTCAAGTGCCACATCCACAAGTTTTTTGAAGGTTTCCGGGGATGGTGACTCCACCACATCCCTGGACATCCTGTTCCAACGCTTTACCACCCTTTCCAGGAAGAAATGTTTCCAAGTATCCACCCTGAGCCTCCCCTGGCCCAGCCTGAGGCCGTTCCCTCTCCTCCTGTCCCTGTTCCCTGGGAGCAGAGCCCGACCCCCCCGGCTGCCCCCTCCTGTCAGGGAGTTGTGCAGAGCCACAAGGTCCCCCCTGAGCCTCCTTTTCTCCAGGCTGAGCCCCTTTCCCAGCTCCCTCAGCCGCTCCTGGGGCTCCAGCCCCTTCCCAGCTCCCGGAAGCAGCAGAAATGGAGAAGCAGAAACTGCACTGGGGAGCCAGACAGGAACACGCTGAGAGTCTGCCTGGAGAGCAGCAACGCTGTGGGAAAGCGCCCCAGTCGGAAAAGCCCTGGGGGTGCCGCTGACAGCGGCCGGACACGAGCCCAGGGGTGCCCAGNCATCGGGAACAGGCTGGACTGGCTGATTTTGGAGCCCTTTTCCAGCCTGAACAATTCCCTGACTCCCTTTCCCCGCCATCTCCTCACACCGCCCTTAGCCCCAGCCCCGCGCACCGGGGAGGGGGGCGCGGCCTCGCTCCAAGCCCCGCCCCCTCGTGCGCGCGCCCGGCGCCGGAAGCGCGAAAGGGCCCCGGGGAGGCGGAAGCGCGCGCGGGGCCGCGGCCTAAAGATGGCGGCGAAAACACAGGGAGGGATCCGCCTGAGCGCGGTGAGTGTGAGGGGGCGGCGGGACCGCGGCCGGCCGGGGGAATGGACCTGAGAGACCAACTCATTCCAACCCGCTGCCATGGGCAGGGACACCTCCCATCATCCGAGGTTCTCAGAGCCCCGTCCAAGCTGGCCTTGGACACTTCCAGGGTCACTCCCTGAGCGAGGGCGGGGAGCGCCGCCTCGTCTTTCCGGGGGGACGTGCGGCCGGGGGCTTTCCCCCCCTTATCGCGGCTCAGATCCCGGAAAATTAAGTTGTGTCGGTCCGGCTGGGCTGTGCCGAGGGGACGGTGAGGACTGGGGGTGGGTTGGGTGTTGGGGGCGGGATTTCCCAGCCTCTGGTGAGCGCCGTGACCTCTAATTGTCAACTTGTAACTTCAAATCTTAACTACTTTTATTGCAAGCGGCCTAATTACTTTTTAACCCTAATTACATCTAAGGGGGATGAGTGTTCACGCAGTTAAATGCTGCCGTGTTGTGCTTTTCAGTCGCAGTATTGTTGCCGAGCTGTTGTGGCAATTGGTCGTTTCTTTATTTGTGCTGATATAAATGAAGTTAAAGCTGCTTTTTCAGATGAAACAGGAGGGTTTTTTTTCAAGTGAATGCCTCTAAACCTCACCTAGAGCTACACCTGGCTCATCACCTTGCTTATAGAATGATGGAAAGAAACAGGAGTACTGCGATGAGTAACTTAGCAAGTATTTGAGTGAAAAAGGTGTGTTAGAATATGCTCAGCACTGCTGGAATTACAGAATCATTTAGGATGGGAAGGACCTCCAAGATCATTGAGTCCAACCTCTGTCTGAAATTTTATCACCTGATATCAATTGATGTTATCTTAATATCAGTTTATATTATCCTAATAAAAGTTGCCATGATTCTAAAGATCAGCTCTAAACATCACCTTCCTGAAGTTCAAAAGTTACATTTTGATTTTGATTTCAGGTCTTTAATTCTTGCAAGTATTGAAAATCCACAGATTGTGTGATATTTTGTTGGAGCTGTGTTGTCCTGCTTCTTTAGATAAAGATTTTGATTTATTATTACTTTTTGGACATATTATTAGTCTTCTTGAGAGGAGAAAGTATCAATAATTAGCCTTTGCATCTGGCAGTTCAGAGTTTCAAATCATTCTCAGGTTGAAATCACTTTGGCAAGCTGCACTCTCAGAGGTACAAACGAAACAAGATGTACTTGGTAACTTTCTGAATTATTTTTAGGCTGCTCTTTGGTTTTGTCTGTCGCAGGCACAACTGAGAATTTGCATTCAGTGGCTTTCCAGTGAAAGCTGTGGGTTTTGTAGGGTTGGTTTGTTTTTTTTTTTTCTCAGGTGAAGCAGCTGATGCAGTTTGGACCAGGTTTGTAAAAGGCTTTGTAATCCAGAGAATGGTGAGGAGAGCTGATGGTCCCAGTTCTTTAGGAATATAAGTATATATATAAAGTATAAGTATATAATAAAGTATTATATAAAATATAAGTATATATAAAGTATTTCCCGTGGTTTCAGAAGCACTTCCAAACAGCACAGGCACTGGGAGGGCCTGGTAACTCATTCCCACGCTGAAATTTCTCTCCTGCTGTTGCTCTGGCAATATTTTTGTCCAGTTGAACAATGAAGCAGCTGAGGGAAGTGATCCAGGTTAATATTTTAAGAATGGTTTTTAATTTGGATCGGTCCCTTGATGTGGTTCATTGCACAGTTGTGGAACTGGGATTGTGTAGCTGGGAGGGAGAGGAGGAAAACTTTCAGGAAGTTTCAGGAGGAATTTCTTCCTGGAAAGGGAGGTCAGGCCTTGGAAAGAGCTGCCCAGGGAGGTTTGGAGTCCCCATCCCTGGAGGTGTCCAAGGAAGGGCTGGAGGTGGCACTCAGTGCTCTGGGCTGGGGACAAGGTGGGCATCGGGCACAGCTTGGGCTCAGTTGTTCAGGTCTAGGAGGGCTTTTCCACCCTAAACAATTCCATGAAAATGGCAGTGTTGTTCCCAAGAAGTTGTTAAATAAGTGGAGGATAAACCAACATGGATTTTTCCACTCAAATGCATGATAAGTTACTGCAGTGATGCCGTGTAACAAAACAAATTTATGTGCAAGCAATAAGTTGCTACGATGAGGCAAACTCTGCAGCGGTTTCGGATTTGTGCACACCTTAGGATCTGCAAGGGATGGGACAGTTGTGGTTTGCTTGGAAAAGTAAAATTCCCAAAGCTGCCTGTCATTTTTGAGAGATAAACTGCTTTATTCTTCAGTATTTGCTGTAGGAGATGCTCTTCTCAGGACAGTTTAGTTTCAGATATGCCCAGTTGGAAGAAGTGGGATATTTGAGTTGTATTTGGCTGCACTTGGTCTTGGGAGGAAAAATGAAATTACTAAACAAAACCCACTTAGTAACGAAATATGTTTGGCTTAGTGAGCAAAACAGCTGGATTGGCAAAGTGAGTGTTCAGCAGGGGACCAGCTCTTACTGAACCTCAATTAATTAGGAGCTAATTAAAGCGGTGCATTGATGAATGAAGTGTAAGGGGACAAAAGAACTTAAATATTTCCTGATGAGTTCATCAGGAATTAGGGAGTGGTTGCTGACAGCTGGATTGCTCTGGAGGAAACTACAAAACTGATGGCCTTAAACCACTTTTCTCCTGTCCTTTAATCTGGTTTTGTGCCCTTGTTTCAGTGCCTGGCATGATGAAGGCCAGGCTGGATGGGGCTTGGAGCATCCTGGTCTGGTGGAAAGTGTCCCTGCTTGTGGCAGGGGTTGGAACTGGGTGATTTTTAAGGTCCCTTCCAACCCAAAGCATTCTGGAATTCTGTGATCAGGTGATGCTGTCTGCTCTGAGATAACTTTCCCACAAATTTCCTGTGGAATACTTGCTCACTTTTTGCTGAGGGATGCGAGATGTTAGAGCCAAGACCCCATTTGTTCCAGTTCCCATCTTCCAGTCCTTCAACTACCTGTTACAATTCCCAGTCCTGTGAACCACCTTCCAGCCTTTCTCAAACCCTCCCCCAAGCAGTGATCCAGAGAATATCAGCACAATTCCAGTAATGTTGTTTTCAGAATTCCCAGTGGTTCACAGCAGTGAAATGAAGCGCGTGGAGCTGTTGTGTTACACAGTAAGGTTTTATTTCTGTGCACACTGAATGATTTGGTTCACAGGGAAAAAAGGACGTTTACTGGTGATGATGCCACTGTGGGTGACACTGAGGTTCTTTCTGTCCTTCCTCAGCATTGTCTGATGGTCAGGGCAGGTGCTTCTTCCTTTTCAGGAGGAATTTCTCCCCGGAAAGGGAGGTCAGGCCTTGGCAGGGGCTGCCCAGGGAGGTTTGGAGTGCCCATCCCTGGAGGTGTCCAAGGAAGGGCTGGAGGTGGCACTCAGTGCTCTGGGCTGGGGACAAGGTGGGCATCGGGCACAGCTGGGACTCCATGGGCTGGGAGGGATTTTGCAGCCTCAGGGATTCCATGAGGTTCCCAAGTTGATGCCTCTGTCAAAACCACAGTCAGGACTTCTTGCCAGGTCCGTATTGCTGAGATTCCAGTGCCAGCAGGGAATCCAGCACTCCCAGCCTTCTGTGTGGCTGGAGTTGTTCAGTGTTTCAGCAGGGAGCTGAGCAGATGCCAATCCCTGAACATGCATCCCTGTGGTGGGTTGGGATTTTTAAATGTGGTTTTGTTTTGCCAAGGAGGGACTTCAGGTGGGAAAAACCCCACCAGTTGTTTCTGGTGGATTTTGATCCCAAAGCTTAGAAAACAAAGGAGCAGATGCTGCCAGCTCTGTGGAAGTGAAGACAATCACCCAGGAGTCTGAGGTTCCCCTGAGTTCCTGTACAGCAGAGGGAGAAATCCAAAGATCTTTTTGCCCACGTGCCACGGCACGTGTGAGGTTTCCATTAATAGCCCAGAGGAATTTTGTCTTGGATTCAGAATTATTTGGAATTATCTGTTGGAGGTGCCCTGGCTTAGCCTGACTCAGTGCACCAGATTTTGTAAGCCTGGAGCTCTGCAGCACAGATGGCAGTGAGGAACGTGGTGTCTGTTCCCACTTGTGCTCCATGGAGAAGTGCAGGGATTAAGTTGCAGTTGGAAGTGTGTCATGTGCTGCTGTGACCTGAGAATCAAGGTGACGTTTCTGTTGCTCTGAACCAGGGGTGGTGCTGCTGCTCCCTCTGCCTTCCTCCTGCTCTGGTACCTGGTTTGTGGCTCTAGGATTTGCTTTTAGCATCATTCCTTTTCAGCTTGGAGCCTTGAAGTGGTTGCTTGCTTTTATTTGCACTTTACTTTTATTTACACTTTATACCATTATAAAAGTGCTTGTCAGTGAGTAACTGTAAAAATTTAGTGTGGATATGTACACAGTATTTTAAAAGATCTTTCTGGTTTTATATATATGTATAATAATGTGGATTATATTCTGGTTTTTGTGTAACTCAGTGGTACAAGGGCTGTTTTCAGTGTTATGTGTTCAGAGGTGCTGCTTTTTCTGCCATCACCACAACTCTGGCAGTGGGGTTTGAGCAAATCGGTGCAGAGGGGTTTGTGTTAAAGGCCTTGTGAAAGTGTAACCACAGATTTCCTCAGTGATAATGCAAACACAGCTATCAGTTGCAGCAGTTAAAATTTCTCCAACCATTGCATGGACAGGTCCTTAACTTACATGGATATTTAGTTCTGGTTTTCCTAGTCTTGAAGTGGATATATGTGAACCTAGGCTGGGGATGCTTGGCAATGCTTTTGTCACTAAGTTACATCCCATAAAGAGGTGCTTTATTGCATATTCCCACCTAATTCTGATAGTAGCTGTGCCTTTGGTTACATAAAATGTGTGAGATCCAACTGCTGAAAGCACAAAGCACCCCTTGAGAGGGTCTGAGAGGTGATTTTGGTCACTGTGGGCACAGTGACCCACAGAGGGTACTGGGTGCTGCTCACTCTTGGCATTAAGTTAGAATCCTCCTGGTTTAAGATGTGAGTTTTTAACATCTGAGAGCTTCTGTTACTGTATTTGGACCATGGCTGTGATGTTTTCCGTAATCCCTGGCATCATTATGTAGTAATAGTTCCTTATATTTTTATAAAGATGAAGACTGCTAGGATGACAATATAACCCATGCTCAGAATATGCCGAGACTGTGCTGAACTTCCTCTTCAAGAGCTGTATCAATGTTCCCTGCCAATATTCAGAAATAAATTCAATTACAGCCTTTTGGTAGGGTTGTCCAAAACAGCTTCATGGACTGTTCCTTTATTTAACAGACTGTTTTCTGCCGTGGAGAGCACAAACTAATGCCCTTGCTTTTGGTTTATTCCAGCTGTGCCCGAAGTTCTTGCACACCAACTCCACCAGTCACACCTGGCCCTTCAGTGCAATTGCAGAACTCATAGGTAGGTGATCAATAGCTTGGAATGATTTCTGTTCCTTGTTACGAAACCTTTTTCCTTCAGGTAGAGGAAGACCTGGTTGAAGATCCTCAGTGTTTTGCTCTTTGTTCTGGTCCTGTTACCTGCATTAGCTGGGGCTTGTGCATCTCTTCATTAGCTCCTGTTGATCACCTTGCCTTTGATTTTGAACAGAAGTTAACTGGACATGTCCAGCGTTCCTCTTTCCCACAGTCAGGGAATGATGAGCGGGCTCCTTGAACTGGTTCCTCACAATAAAGGTGTGGCTTGGGACACCAGCCAGGCTGACTGAGCACTTTACAGCTGCCAAAGGGAGCAGCTCCCCTGGTCACACATTCCTTGCCTTCCCTGCACAAGTTTTGCTGTGCTAATCCAGAAAATTAACCTGACAAAAAAAAAGAGGGATTTTTCAGCTGGATAAGGCCAAAACTGTAGTAAAGGAGGAAATCAGAGCCCTGTGGTTTCTGTGGAAAGGACTGGCTGTTTTGGGAGTAAAATACGTTTAATCATTTCAGCTCTTTTGACACTCCAAATACTTCCAAAGTTTCAAATGTACCTGTACATCCTCTTTTGTGATGCTGAAATACATTTACGAAATATTTCACTGTGATGCAATTTGGACTTAAAGTTTGTAGGAAGGAACCTGCCAAGCTGTGGTTCCTTTTATTGTCTTGAGCTGTTTTATGTCTCTCAGTTGAACCTGCAGAACGGGCAGTGAGGCAGAGGTGCCATCACATCCCACCTTTCCTCCCTCCTCACAAATCCCAGGGGGATGGGGGGAAGAGATGGAAGAAAGCGGTGTTGGGGCAGACGGGGTTGGGCCTGGCTTTGCTGCCAGGAGTGGTTTGTGGTGCTCTGGTTCCTGTTGCACTCGTGTTTGACTCTTTCACATCCTGTAAACACAAATTTGAGTCTAAAGCATTTTGCAGTTCCCCTCTGCAAGAGCTGAGAGAAAGTAAACATAGCACCAGTTGCTCTGCAGGCAGGAAATGAAACTGGAACCTTGTCTTGCTTTCATTTTCTGTTCTCATGTGAGCTGCTCACCTCCAGCTACGCTTTCTGCCTCTGTGTTGCTGCCATTGATAATCTGGGGAATTTTGTGTTGCTGCCATTGATAATCTGGGGATTTTTGTGTTGCTGCCATTGATAATCTGGGGAATTTTGTGTTGCCTTGGGTGAGGTTCTCCTGGTTTGGATGCAGCTGTTCCATCCTAACATTCTGAATTACTTTAAAATGTGTTTGCACTTAAACAATTGAACTTGTGCTGTTTAGTCTCCCACCCTGTGTGCTTTCCTTGCCCTCAGATAATGCCTATGATCCAGATGTGAGTGCCAAGCAGATCTGGATCGACAAAACCGTCATAAACGACAACATCTGCCTGACATTCACTGATAATGGGAATGGGATGAACTCAGAGAAGCTGCACAAAATGCTCAGGTAGGCAACCTCTTTACCTGTGTTGTGCAAATTCCAGCTCTGGTTCTGTTACTGCTCAGTTTATTCCTGTTTCTCATATCTAATTCACTGATTTTGCTCATAAACTCAGCATTTCTGAAGGTAAGTGAATGTCCAGGTGAGACTCCAGAGCAGACAGATGCTACTAAAGCTTCCCTGTAACTTTGTCAGGAAACTTTTACCTCATAATTTCCTTTTATCCTTTCTCTCAGTGTTCCCTTTATGCTGTGGAAACTCTCTGTAGTGCTTGCTAGTGGAGATAAGGAGAATTCAGATTTTTTTCTTATTACTATCATCATAATCATTATTATTATTATTATTAATTGCTTCCGTTTAAGTTAGTGAATGAGAAAAGAAGGGAGATTCAGCTCAAACCCCTTGGACTATTAATAATAGAAGGTATTGCAGAAGTTTTAATGAATGATAATGTGACTTATCTTTTTATCTTTAAATATTCTGTAGGGTTGGAACTGATTTTTCTTTCAGTTTTACAGTTAGCAAAGAGCTTTCTGTCCAATTTCTCTTTAATGTAAAAAAACTGCTCTGCCTGCAGGTTTAAATTTGAGTAAGATTGAGTTCAAACTGTTATTTTCCAGTCAGATACCATAATTAACAGCTTCCTAAATTCCATATGTAGTTCCCTGTTTTACTTTAAGTGTGATGTGTAAATGGAAAACCTGTGGATCAAACATTTTCTAGGAAGTGGAGAGAGGAAAAAGACAGCGTTAGGGGCTTTTTTTAGAATCCCATAAGAACGCTTTTACACCTAATTCCAGACAGATGATATTTCTATTCCATACTTAAAAGCTGGAAGTAAGATTTTCCCAAGTTTTTGCTGTGTGGTTTTAGCAGCATCGTCCAGGTGATTTTAGGATTTAATTGTGCACGAGTCCCTGACCTCTGAAACAAGAGAGGAACTCGTTGGGTTATGCAATTTGACAAGACCTGCACATGCATCTCTTGAACTCTCAAGTTTTCCAGGGATTTTTCCACTCTCCTCACGTTTCCCCTGTTTCAGCTTCGGCTTCAGCGAGAAGTCGGTGATGAACGGCCGCGTTCCCGTGGGACTGTACGGGAACGGCTTCAAGTCGGGATCCATGCGCCTGGGAAAGGATGCCATTGTCTTCACCAAGAATGGGGAGACCATGAGCGTGGGGCTGTTATCCCAGACTTTCCTGGAAGTCACCAAAGCAGAGCACGTCATGGTTCCTATCGTGACCTTCACCAACCAACATATCCTTTCAGCATTCCCAGTGAAGGGTTTTGGGCACATCCCACATTTGGGGGATAACGTCACCAAAGGAAATCCTTGGCTGCTTTTATGGATGTTTATATCAAAATTTTCTCCTTGGAGAGGAGTCAAAAGCCAAAAAATTCAGTGAGATGCTATAATTTGTTAAAACCTTGAAGTTTGTAGGAGCTCTGAGATGTGGAATGAGACGCTGGGAAGTGAGTCCAGAAATTTCCTCGTTTTTTGGGATCATCACTCCATTCCAAGTCCCTCTCCTTAACACAGTGCCCACGGCAGATCAGTGATCCAGCAGAATCCAAGAACAGCCTCAAGGCCATCCTGACACATTCCTTGTTCTCTACTGAGGAGAAATTACTGGCAGAGCTGGATGCTATCATAGGCAAAAAAGGCACCAGGATTATCATTTGGAATCTTAGAAAGTAAGATAAATCCAGTCTCTTACCTCTCATTAATTTTACATTTTATTTCAGTGTATGCAGACATAGAAGGGTTTGGGGTTTTTTGTGTTGAGGAATAACTGGAAAAAGGCTGTGAGCAGCTAAATAATTGGGAAGCTGGACTCAAAATCTATGAGGAATTCCCCTTTTTTTCCTCCTTTCCTGGCTCCACCACAATACCTCCCCTTGTATTTACTTTTTCCTCCTATAATTAATACATTTTTCCCTCTTAATCATAGAGATAAAAACGACAAACCGGAATTTGACTTTGACAAGGATAAATACGACATCAGAATTCCAGAAGACTTGGATGAAACAGGCAAAAGAGGCTACAAAAAACAGGAGAGACTGGACCAGATTGTTCCAGAAAGTGATTATTCGCTAAGAGTACGTGTTGGAATTTTGAAATAGGGTTTATTTTTGGAAAAAAAAAGGGTGTATATGTTTTAATTTTAATATAATGTCTGTTTCCTAGGCTTACTGCAGTATTTTGTACCTGAAGCCAACCATGCAGATCATCCTGAGAGGACAGAAAGTGAAAACACAGCTGGTTTCCAAAAGTTTGGCCTTCATCGAGCGGGATATTTACAGACCCAAATTTCTCAATGTATCCTGTAATATTTCCATTGCTGAGCTGAATTCTGTGACTTTTTATGGCTGGATTCTGCTGGGTGTGTTGCAGTTTCACTGATAAAATTTGGGGGTTTTTTGGTTTTTTTGAAGGAATTATCTCAATATAAGAAAAGAAAGTTCTAAGACCCACTCTGGTTTTTGTGTTCCATGAGATTCACCCTATTTTTCCTTAATATCTGCTAAAAGGCCAAAACAGTCAGAATTACTTTTGGATTTAACTGCAGAAACAAAGATCATTATGGAATAATGATGTACCACAAAAACAGACTCATCAAAGCTTACGAAAGAGTTGGCTGTCAGTTAAAGGTAAGAAATTGAGCCTTCAAAATATTTTAACATCTTGACAAATTTCATTCAAACGCTGATTTTAAAAAAGAATATGGATAGAAAGTAGGATATTGATGTATACTTTATAAAAACACTTCTTTTGCTGTGTGCAGCAGTTAAAAATTGTATTAAATTGTTTGGTTTGGAGGCTGTTTGATACAAAAATATGAATCCGAGCATGTCTTTCAGGACAAAAAGAGGGGTGGAACAGAGGATTTGTTGTTTAGGGGGTTTATATCAAGATTCTCTCCTTGGAGAGAAGTCCTAAGCCTAAGAAAATCCTTTTTACCCAATGTAGATGTAGTTAATAATTACCTCCAGCAAACTCTTGCAATATTGGCATGGAATTTGTGTTGGTTTTCCTGATAAACCTTCATTCCTTGCAGGCAAACAACATGGGCGTGGGTGTTGTTGGGATTATTGAATGCAACTTCCTAAAACCAACTCACAACAAACAAGATTTCGACTACACCAACGAATACAGGTATTTTTATCTGCACTTTCTATCCCATATTGTCATTTCCTGGGAAATACTTGATAAAGCTGCTTCTTTAAATAGGAAGAATAAAAGTTTATGGTGTTCCGGCCAAACCCAGTTTAAATGCAAACAGCTCCTTTTAGACCCTTTTTTGTCTGCCCCCTCTTTGTCTCCTATTTCCTTATAAACTTTTTCCCACTCCACATAGCCATACCAGCCTTGTTCCCATGTTTTTCCCTGGATGTTCTTTTCCCTGGCTGTTTTGGGGTGTTGAGGAGGAGGCATTTTCCGTGTGCCCACCAGTGCTTTTAATGTGGATATGGAAATTAGCGATCCCTGAACCATTTCCTGTGTGAGGCAGCGACAGTTCCCTTGCCACAGGGGCAGGAATTGGGGATACCCTTGGCAGGCACAGTGAGCAGGGAATGTTTTCCACTTGTTGAGGTTTTTTGAACACTCACATGAAAAGGGGGTTTCCTCGATCCCTTGGGTTTGATTTGTCTGTCAGCACCCCAAGAAATCTGGGGCCTTTGTATCCAACCAGTCTGTCCAAAATATACTTTAATCAATATCCAGACAAGTGGAGAGAATCACAAGATCCTTAAGGTTGGAAAAGACCTCCAAACCTTTGAGTTCCTGGACATAGCTTTGGGGTGGAGGTGTGAGTTAATCTTACAATTAAATTGTAATGAACCAAGCTGATCTGAGGAGAGTGATTTCACCCCAGCTGCTGCTTCAGCAGCAAAACAGATTCTCCTGTCTTGGCTGCTCTGTGCTTTATCAGCTCCTGGTCCCATGGAGTTCCCATTCCTGCAGGGATTGCAGCAGAACCTGGCTGTGGTGTCTCCCCTTTGCTCCACCCTCATCCCTCTCATCGTGTGCTTAAGGTTGCTGTGTTAACATCCAGGGACAGATTCCCTGCATGCCAACTGCATTCCATGCAGGAAGCAGAAACTGCATTTCACCTCTAATTTCAGTACTGTTACACCTTTTGTTACAATGGGAATGGAACTTCCCAGCTTTCTCTGATTCTACCCCCACACTTGGAATGTGAGTGGGCACAGTGATACCACACTTGAAAAATCTTCTAGAAAGGTTTTTCTGCCAGGAGTGCTCCAGGCTTTCAAAAGATGTTTTTGTTTTGGGCTGGAAGGTTGTGAACCTGATGTAAAGGTGCTCTGCACTTCTTCCCTCCCCAGAAAAGGGATGTGATTTGGAATGTGATCCCATCCATGCATCCCTGCTCATTTCTGCCCTTCTGGTGCCTCCTGGCTCAGCAATCCCTGCCTGGGGTTCAGAGGTGACCTGGAGCCAAACTCTCTGGGTCACACGAGTTCACTGCACAAACATTTGTGTTGGTCCGAGGCCCGGGGCGGTGTCAGGTGTTAAGACAAGCCAGGGAGGGCTGGGCTTGGTTACTCATCCACTTGGTGGCTCAGAGGTGAATTGCACAGGCTGACAGGAGGCTGTCCTCACCTTTAGATCACCTGTGAGGTTTGCTGTTGTTCCTCACCTCTCCCTCCTGTGTGGGCCAGCTCTGGGAGTCCCTGAGCTGTATGATGAGCTCTGAGCAGGAAGCAAAGCTAAAAATTGACCTGGGTGAGACTGGCCTGCTCCTTTTGCATTGTGAAGACTTTATCCTGCGTTAAAGTAACCAAATGTTTGCCAGCTCCTTGTTGTAATGCTGGACATCAGCTTAGAGTAGCCATGAACCTGCGCTTTGGATATCCAGGAACAGCCAGAATCAGGGTGAGGTGCTGGATTGGTTTTGTCCTTTTTTTAATTCTCTGGTTGAGGCTGAACTGGTGAAGCCCCTGCAGGGTTTGCTCTGTCCTTGAACAGCATTTCAGAGCTGAGCACTCTTGGTTTCAGTCTTTGTGCTCTCACTCGTATTTCCAGGAATTACTTTGCTGACAAACATGACTTCAGACAATTCCTCATTCCTACAGGTTTCTAAATAAAAAAAACTTTTATAAAAGAATAAAGGAAAAGCTTTTAGAAAAGCTTTTTTCCCCACTGTTGTGCAATTAGAAATACTAAAGTGGTTCATGCACTTATTCTGTCACTGGAGTTTATAAAGGTTCTTTCTGTGCTAGAATTGGATTATTCAAGATGGTCTTTCAATTCTTTTCTTTGTAGACTCACAATAGCAGCACTGGGAGAAAAGCTCAACGATTACTGGAACGAGATGAAAACCAAGAAAAACGAGGAGTATCCCTTAGCTCTGCCCGTCGAGGAGATCCAGTGAGTCCCACTGTGACAGCAGAGAACTGAACACACTGTCACTGCTTTATTGGACATGAGAACGCTCTTCCACGTGCAAACCCTGATTTATTTTGGTTTTTTACCCCAGGAAACAGCCTGACCAGACGTGGGTGCAGTGTGACGCGTGCCTCAAGTGGCGGAAGCTCCCGGACGGCATCGAGCACTTGCCAGAGAAGTGGTACTGCTCCCTCAACCCTGACCCGCAATTCCGGTAAGGACACGGCCCTGGGGCACCTCCCAGTCCTTACTGATCACCTGGGAGCAGCAGGGATGTTCAGCTCTTTCTGTTGTGGGTTTTTTCCTGTCCCCTTCCCTCCCCCAGGAATTGTAACGTGCCAGAAGAACCAGAGGATGACGATTTAATACATCCGACATACGAGAAAACCTACAAGAAAAAGTGAGTTCTGGAGACTTTTACAAGGGGCTCAACACTAAACACTACCAAGGAGAGCAGTGCAGCAGTTGGGGTGAAAGTCCAGCTCCCACAGGGATGTAGCTCCATAGGAATTGGCAGTGTGGGAATAGTTTGGGATGTCCCAGAAGCAAAATCTGAGGGCTGTTAGGAGACCTCGGCTTTGTTACTTTCAAGGTCTGCATTGAAGCAGCTGAAAAGCTCAATACATTTATTTAAGAATAAAAGGGTTCTTAGCTAAGGTGTATGACAAAAACTGATTTGGGTAATTGTAATGCTGGCTCACATTCTAGAAATGAGAGTTTGGGGTTGTTTCAATATTTTAAAAATAAATCTGAGAGGGAACTTATTTGAGGTTAAGCTAACTTCAGACTATACAAACTTCCAGGTTCCTGAGGAAATTTTCATTCAATAAACAAGAGTACTTTGATTATTGTATCTAGCTGAGATGAGGAGTACTATGTTTGCTTTTAGATCTTAGATTTCGTTTTTATAATGAACAGTTTGAATCTAAGGTCTTAATTTATATTTTTTCCTTGCTGCTGTGCAGGGACAGGGAGAAACTGAAGAGGCGACTGGAGTACAGCCACCAGGTAACTCCTGAAGCTGGCAGGAGTCTGCCCTGGGTACAAATGTCTGCTTTAACATCCAGTTTTACTCTGATGGCTCTGCAGGATTTGCTCACCATGAGGAAACCCAAAATCTCCTTTCTTTGCTGCCCAGTGATGGAAAATCCACCATTTCTTTTTCCTTAGGAAAGAGTTTGAGAGGGACAAAGGATGCCAAAACTAGAGGAGATGTCAGTCACTCGTGGCTGCTTTTATGGCATGAATCCAATTCTTGAAGGGGAATTTGTTGGAGAGACATGTGATGAGGATATGAAAGTAAAGATGCCCTTAAAAGTGGGGATCTCAGGGGGTGGGGATGGACAGAGGTGGAACAGCTACACTTGTGCAAGGAGACGATCAAATTCAGATTAAATCCAGATGCAGATCAAGGTGTTTGATGGGAATGTCTGGATTGTAACTCAGAATTAAATTTTCTAAGTGTGATTTAGTTTCAGTTGCATTCAAAGTCAGTTGCTGACCTAAGATCATTTCTGGAGAAGAGGTGCTGCATGTGCTGTTTTAACCTATTTATTTCATTTTATTGTTTCTCTGCCCTTAGATCTCCCCCAGTACAAAAGTAATTTCTAGAAGTGAAATAATTGCTCATTTTGGGCAAACTGAGCGAACCCTGAGCATCTTTCCCAAGGATGTCTGTCCTGGAGTTTGTGTCTGATGGGCAAACTCCAGACAGAGACACAGCTTGGGAAAAGCTCTTGACTGAGATTCTGCACGGCACTTTCAAATGGAAAACTGGGATTTGCAGTAGTCTAGTCAGCCTTTCTCATCCCAAAATCCTGAGCCCGGGTTCAAGGAGGTACTTGGATATGTAGATGTCAGAATTTTAGGTGTTGGTATATAAAGAACTGCTTAAATCTATCCCGAAGAATCTACTAATATCTGTTTATTTCCATTCTTAACTTACATTGTCTTATAGATCAATAATGAAATATTTTTAAAAACATCTGTTTCCTCAAGTAAAGACTACAAAACATTCTCAACTCCAAATGCACAGGAAGCTCTTCCAAGGTTACTTTTACCAAAATCATCAGATGCTTCTGGTAGAAGATCTCTGCCTATTTTAATTAAAGTGTCTTCCCCTCATTTGGATCCTGACAGCAGGTGAGTGGATCTGCACAAAGTAGATTCCTGTTTATTTTTAAAATTAATAACTTCTTAAGGAAAACGATGGTGTTGGGGGCAGCTTCAGCTGCTACAATTCCTGTGGGAATTCTGGCAGCATGGGAAGCTCCAGGTTAAAGGGACCTGGAGACTTTGTCAAGTGCAAAATTGAATGCAACAAAATGACAAGGAGCATTTGTCAGTGATTTGTCTGCTTAGGAGCAGAGTTTGTGTTATCCACAGTCCACAGGCTGTTTTCCTGAAGCTCTGTGGGGATGTTCCTGGGAATACTGAGTCTGTTTCAGAATAAGGTGCGAGTGTGTGGATGGCAGGCACTTGTTTTTACAGGAATTTATTCTGGCTACACAAATTAAAATCCCCTGCAGGGAGACATCCCTTTCTAGTTCTGGAGTGGTGGTTTTTGAACAGTGCTCAGAGAAACACTGAACATGGCTGGAAACAAATGATATGGCAGCATTTGAGCAATAATCTGATTATTTTAATGTTTTCCTCCTCAGTCTCAAAAGGAGGACACAGAGTTGTGTGACACCTGTGTCCCTAAAAACACCTCGGCTCAGTGACAAAACATTCAACAACCACGAGGAGGATGATGATGATGAAGATGTCATCATTTTAGAGGAGAGCAGCACTCCAAAGCCTTCAGCAGATCCTGATGTTCCTGTGGTAAAAACGGAATGTATCAATTTGGATGAGGAGGAGAAGCAGAAGGTAAACTCTCCCGTGGGAGAACCCTGCAGTGCAACCACTTCAGAGGCAAAAAGTGAACAGCTGAGCTCAGCAACACAGACAGAGCTGCCAAACATGGTGGTGAAAAAGGAAGAGGTGGAAGACATCCCAGTCCAGATTCCTGGGGCAGGGATGGAGAGGGAACAGCACAAGGTGAATGGTGTTCCTGAGACATCTGTAGAGATGGAAAATGAACTGAAAATTCAGCTGCAATTATTGAACAGAGAAAAAGAAATGTACCAAAGCAAATGCGAAGCGTTAACCAAACAAGTGGAAACACTGGAACAGCAGCTTTTGGAGATGAATAATAAATACGTAAAAAAGGAAATGTGCCATCAGGCAACGGAGACACTTCCCTCCTTTGGAGAAGGAAACGCTGACGGGAGGAGTTTGGCAGAGGTGACAGCTCTCTATGAGCAGGCCCTGGGGGAAATAGCAACGCTCAAGGAGCAGTGCAGCACCCTGCAGAACCTAAAGACTGAGTGCAGCAAATGTGCTGATGGCGAGAGCAAGAGTGAGGTGGATGAGATTGCTGTGCAGCTGGATGATGTTTTCAGGCAGCTGGACAAGTGCACCATTGAGAGAGACAGATACAAAAGTGAGGTATGTCTGTTAAAACACTTCTATCACTTAAATTATCTCTTATTTTTTACTGCCTTTTCATAGCACTTCTAATACACGGTGTTTTGAATAGTTTTGACAGCTTTATTTTTATTTTGATTGCCAGATTGAAGTCCTAGAAGCGGAGAAGAATCAGATGGCCTGTCAGTGTGAGGAGCTCAAGGCAGAGCTGGCACAGTTAAAAGCTTCAATCCCGCAGGCTGTAGCACATGCAAATGGTTCTACCACCAGTAATGTAGAAGACTCTGTAAATTTTTCTGATGGAGAAAGGTATCAGTTTTGTTCTTTCTAGATGTTATTTCAAGATTTTTGCTTGTTGGTTGTATATGAAATATTTTGATGGAGGTTGTCTGATAATTGTATAATAAAATGTGATGCTTGGAATTCTTTTCTACTGCCTTTTGTGACTCCTAACTAATGTGGGTTTTTTTAATCAAGTGATGTTTGTGATTTATGATTTATTTGTGTGAGCAGGGTTGGCCACTGCACAACAGAATGGCAAACTGATATTTCTTAAAGTATCCAAAATGCTGTATAATTTCTAAACACAACTTGCAAACCAAGGAGAGAAGAGGGAGGCAGGAAAGAGGGTGATCATTATTTCATGCTATGTAATGAACTTCACTTTGAGAATCTGTTTTTCTTTCTTGAATCAGCTGAAAAAGAGTCTGGATTTGAAACCTTCCTGTAACAACTCCTTGCTGCAGGCAAAGGCAAAAAATCAGGGTCCAGGGCATGTCTTGGAATTAAACAAGGGCTGAAACTTCCAACTGGAGAGGCTTGCAGCTCTTGGGAAGTGGGAATAGCACACATGCAAAAAAAAACAGAGCAGGTGGCAGCAGAGTGAGCTGAAGTCCCTGCCAGGGGAGAATCCAAGGAGGGAAGCATCACCTGTGATAAAAAGGGACTCAATTAAGGGACCATTTAAACAAATTGATCCCTGGGACCAGATGAGAGGCATTTCAGAGGGAGCTGGCCTTGTAGTATCTCCAAAAGTTGTCATTCCTGGAAAAAGGCAGTTGTTATGCCCATATTTAGGACAACCCAAGCTCCATTCTGGTACTGCTGCCTCAATCCCAGGGAAAACATGGAATAAATATACCTGGAAGCCACCTGCAGCCCCATGAGAGTCAAAAGGGAGTAAGGACAACGACCATGGGGTGACTGAGGGCAAACTGGGGATCAGCAGCAAGGCCAGGAATGGAAAAGGCCTTTGCACCTCAAGTCCTGTGTCCAGTTCTGTGTCACTTCAAGAGGACATTGAGGGGCTGGAGCGTGGCCAGGGAAGGGAACGGAGCTGGGAAGGGGCTGGAGCCCCAGGAGCGGCTGAGGGAGCTGGGAAAGGGGCTCAGCCTGGAGCACAGGAGGCTCAGGGGGGACCTCATTGCTCCCCACAACTCCCTGACAGGAGGGGGCAGTGAGGGGGGGTCGGGCTCTGCTGCCGTGTCCCAAGGGAAAGGAGGAGAGGAAATGGCTTCAAATTGTACCAGGGGAGGCTCAAGTTGGAGATTGGGAAAGAAAATTTCCCTGCCAGAGTGGTGAGGCCTTGGGATGAGCTGCCCAGGGAGTGGTGGAGTCATTGGGAGTGTTCAGGAGGAGTCTGGATGTGGCCCTTGGGGACAGGGTTTGGGGTGAGGGTGGGGTGGGACTGGATAATCCCAAAGGTCTCTTCCAACCCTGAGGATTCTGGGATGCGTGGCTTGGGTGACAGACCAAAATGAACTCAATAAATTCCTGATGCCATCAAATTGGAGGGAACTCAGGAGGGCTTTGACAAACTGGAGAAATGGGCTGGAAAAAAGCCCCTGAAAATTCCACAAGGGCACCTGGGAAGTGCAGGCAGGAGAACCAGCTGGAGACAGCTCCTGGGAAAGCAGCTGGGAGGAAGGTGCCCGGTGGTGCTGGGGGAGTGGCAGTGCAAGGTGAGCCAGCAGTGCACTCTGCTGGTGGCACAAACCAGTGCCTCTTGGCTGGACTGGCCAGGGCCCAGCCAGGGCTGGAGACTGACTCCTCCCCGGTGCTGGGCACTGGGAGACCAACCAGGGAGTGTTGGATCCAGCTCTGGGCTCCCTGCTACGACAGTGGCAGAGGGTGGCAGGGGAGTGGAGAATGAGCTGGATAATTTCCAGAGACCCCTTTCAGTCTTAAAGAAGAAACTTACCCACATTAAAATTGATCTGTCAGCATTAAATTTTATTTTTCCTTATAGCTCTGACTTGTGTTTACTAAAAGAATTAGCAAATAAATGCAGGACTTGGAAGTAACTTCCCCCAGAAGTTGATGGAGATATGGCAGCACTGGGAGAACTGGTTATGGAGATGATAAAGGATCTGAGAGTAGAAGGAATTGGGCCACAGAAGGGATGGCTCATGGCAAAACAATTTGATCAGGAAGAGGACACAGCAAGGACATCCAGGAAAGAAACCAAAAAAGGGAGGCACAGCCTTTTCCCTGGACTATAACTCTTATTTCCTATTTATATTTTAAAGTCTTTGGACAAACTCCTCCTTCTTGCCTTCTCCTCTCTTTTTCTCTCCTTTTGTTCCTGTGGGTTGTGGTAGTTTGGGTTTCTAAATGGATAAAAATACCAGAATTTAATACTGCTTTGAGAAATAAAGGTGGCGTGGGGTAAAGAATTGTACCAATGCTTATTCAGAAATATTTCTGATGGGAATTCAGTTTAGTATTGGTTTGAAACTAGGGGAATATTCACCTTCAAACTGAAAACTGAAGAGAAGCTTGGAAAAATGGGTAGATTTAGAAATAATCTTGATGCAGTTTTAGCTGCATCGGTTTTTTGTTGGTTTATGGGAGTCATGGAGCCTCTCCAGTCTGGACTACCAGTCCAGCTTTGTTAAGTGAAGGACTCTGAACACAGAATTCCGCCTCCATCTAATCCTGTCCAATTCTCTCTCCCCAGCCTGAAGCTCCGCTCTCTCCGAGTGAACGTGGGACAACTTCTGGCCACGATCATGCCCGACCTGGACCTGCAGCAAGTGAATTATGACATTGATGTGGTGGATGAAATCTTAGGGCAAGTTGTAGAACAAATGCATGAGATCAGCAGTACTTAATAGCTCAATGTTTCAGCAGAGTTTTATTGCTCTTCCATTATAACCTTTAGGTTCCAGATTGTAAATAGAGCTGCTTCACTTTATATATTTGACATAGGTGGATCTCTCAGTGTAAATATTCCACGTGTTTAGCTGTTCCCTTCACTTCCTCTTCAAGGAGCACTGTCAATACTGACCGACCCTGATGGACTTAATTAAGGATTTTGCTTTGGAAATGTATTTGTAATTAAATTTGCAGATATTTTTACTATTAGGAATCTTAATACTTTTCTACAGACACCTTTTTGTTGACTTTGGACCTTATATAAGCATTAATACCTGTGAGTATTTCCTCTTCCAAAGTAGTGGAATATCTTAGAAATGCAAAAAAAAGAACTTCCTTGATTTCCTTCCCTGAGTTGTTGTATCCCACAGTATTGTTCCAATTGCTCCCAGCAATGTTCTGTGTTGCATTCATGGGATAGAAATGTAAGTAGTAGGTGAGAATTTGGGGAATATTTGTGTGTTTCTACCAAAAGAATGCTTCTTTAAGGATTTTACCCCAAAAACTGGTGATGAACCAGTTGGATGGAAGCACTTGGAAAAGGAGGGATGTTTCTTTGTCTGTGGTGTAAACTACAGAGTGAGCTAGAGCTGAAAATGTTCAACTGCTTTAGGCAGTTTTTATTATAGGAAAGATAAGGGAATTCCTCTTTTTCACATCTTCCCTTTTAGAGTTCTGTGCTCTAAATCTTCCCATTTGTCCACGGTTGTGGGAAAACCTGAAAGCAACGGTACCGAGAGAAATTCCCAGCCAACTGCAGGGGTTTCTTTCCAAGTCACTGGGAATGACAAAGTGGGTGGCAAAGACAGCAGATCCATCTTTTTCTCTGTGGTGGGACTGGTCACCCAAAGAGCCATCCAGAAAAATGGGTCTTGCTTTTAAATATAAAAAATGAATTTAAAAAATCCTGTAATTAGTGTTCAATATGTTAATTCTTAGGAAGTACCTTTTTTTTTTTTTTTTTAATACAGCCAGTATTGGCTTTTACACTGCTACTGTCCTGAGTTAATTCCTTGGTGTCCCTTTTAGTTGTAGTTCAGTGGAATTCTTTCCATGGACAGTATTTCAATGGAAGATCTCTCTCTATGCCAATAAGGGGAATGCACTACTGTTGTACTTTATAAAGGAGAAAATGAATGTGTGATTTGGGAAGAGGTGGCTGTAATATAACTATGTATGACTTTTGCAAAGTTTATATTTTCCATTTCTTGGTGTGTAGCTTTTCCATTTCTTAATCATTATTTATTACGTTTCATCAGACTGTAGCTGAATTTCTTGTAGACAACTGGCAAAATAGAGCATATGTCTATATTAAAAATGGCAAATTTACAATGTACATTTACACTTTGGACAACGGTGGACTTATGGAAATGGTTTCTATTTACTTGTTAAAATGTATTTTTTGTAAAAAATAAAAAGATATAAATCTGAGTTTGCAGGATCTCAACTTGTGTTTGTTTCTAAATAAACCCTGTGCAGAATGCCTGAAGTGTTGGGTGTTACAAGGAATCCTGGCTCCATCTGGTGTTGGACTGGGCACACCAGTATGGAAATGGTATGGGAATGTCCTGGAGATGGAAAAAGCAGTGCTTTTATAATCCAGGGGGTGTTGACAGAATGGAGCTGAATTTCAGGAAGTTCTGGTGTTGGATACATGGATGTGCTTCCCTGCCTTCTGCTGCAGGAGTGGAAGTTCACCAAGCACGTGGACTTGCACCATCCTGGCTTCCTAAGGCAGGTCCTACTGCCATGGAACTCCTCATCACTTTGTAAAAATAATTCTTAAATCCCCTAGTCCTACACATCCTTTTCCCTCAGCTGGGAATAGGAATAAGGAAGGGGTTGGATGGTTGCATCCAGAGGGTTGTGGGTCAGGGTCTGGGGAGCAGGATTGGGGGTCCCTGGGGTGTGGGGACTGGGATTAAGATTGATGGAGAGGGATGAGGAGAGCACAAAGGTCAGGACTTAGTTCAATAAATGGTCTCAAACACTGCTGAAGGAGGGAATTCCCACTGGATAACTCACCTAAGACAGATAGCAAACAGGAAGGTGTTAATTCCAGGCCTACATGGAGGGGAAAAGTTTGGGATGAGCACAGCACAGGGCAAGATTCCACTGTGCAGATGGTGGGAAAAGTGCAGATGCAACACCAGGAAGGTGCCAGGCTTGGTGAAGCAGATCTGGGTGACCTGTTCGGACAAAAATTCCCACCATGGCAAACTGGGGGAAGAGGAAGCAACTGCTTACACACAGGCCATCCCAACCTGTGGAGGGAAGGGCAGCTGGAGCCAGGCCTCATCCCTCTGTGGGGACAGGCTGCCACCTCTGCCATGGCTGCCCTGCCCAGGGACCTGAAGGGACACTCAGAGCTGTGGCATAGAGGTGGGCAGTGTGGGGGAGACGGGGCCACGGTCCCACAGCTCATCCTGGGCTTCTCTTGCAGCCCAGCAGCCCCGTGCTCGGGGTGTTATTGTCCCCCCTCAGGGTGGCACAGGAGGGCCCAGCTCCTGCCACGGAGCACCGGCACAGCACAAGGCTGGGAAGGATCTGAGCATCGTGTTGGCCCTGGAGCTGCTGCAGGAGCTGAAGAGGAGGCCCTGGCACAATGTGGAGCCAGAGGGACCTTTGGGCTCTGTCCCAAGGGGAAGATTCCAGAATTCAAGGACTGTTCAGAGGGAAAGAGGACAATGACAGTGAGCTGTGCCACAGGGATGACAACAAAGAGCTCTGCCATGGGGATAGAAAAGCTGAGAGAACTGGGATTGTTCAGCCTGGAGAAGTCTTTAGGGTGACCTAATTGTGGCCTTGCAGTACCTGAAGGGAGGTGACGAGAAAGGTAGAGAGAGACAATTTCCAAAGGATGGAGTGACAGGACAAGGGGGAATGGATTCAGAGTAAGAGAGCAGGTTTAGATTGGATATTAGGATGAAATTGTTCCCTGGGAGGCCGGGGGGGGCGGGCCTGGCACAGGGTGCCCAGAGCAGCTGGGGCTGCCCCTGGATCCCTGGCAGTGCCCAAGGCCAGGTGGGACACTGGGGCTTGGAGCAGCCTGGGACAGTGGAAGGTGTCCCTGCCATGGCAGGGGTGGGATGGGATGATCTTTAACGTCCCTTCTAATCCAAACCACTCCATGATTCTGTGATATAGAATTAATCTTCCTTTGTTCTCTGCTGCTCCCTCGCCTGCTGTGTCAGGCCATGTGGGGACTGGGGAGCTCTCAGAGCACCATTTTGGGCTTCAACCCCCTGCCCAGCAGCTTTTCTTCCCGTGAGCAAGAAGTGAAAGCAGATGCCATTTTCTCACGGCGTAATTTTTTTCATTACTGTTATTATGTTTTCCAGGCAAAAGGTTTGCATTTGAAACAGGGAAGTTTGGGGACAAGTTACCCTTTTAAGACTTTTATACATTTACACCGGTCAAGCATAGCAATGCCTGTGAAAAAAAAAAAAAACCAAAACCAAAACACTCTTTTGAGGAGGTGCGAGCATTGGGCTTTTTTCCTGTTAGGTTTATTCGGCTGTTTTTGTGGGTTTTTCCCTCCGGCAGCCTCTGAGGGCTCCTGAGGCGGCGCGCGGGGCGGGCGCGCGCATGCGCGGGGCGGGCGAAGGCGGGAGCGCGCGGGAGCCGCGGGCGGGCCGCAGGTGAGGGAACGGGGGGGGCCCGAGCGGGGGGAGCCGTGCCGGGGGTTGGGGGTCTGGGGAGGAGGGGGGGTATTGGGGGGGCCAGCGGGCTGGGGGAGGG
>VXAD01001104.1:173342-285952 GCA_013399195.1 Dicrurus megarhynchus
GCCTCTGCGCTTCCCCTGTCCGCACCGGGCCGCCCGTGCCTGCTCGTTGTGTGGATTCCTGACGGGGTTCTAACCCCAAAAAAGTTTTTCCCTCACGTTTTAGACAGATGCACAGGGCTTGATACCGTCCTCTTGCAATCCCCAAACAGGAACTTTAGCTATAATAACCATAACTTTTAGAAACAGCCTTCCTCAAAGCATCCTGTCAGTCCCTGCAGTGCAGCTCCAGGAAATCTGGACAAAGTTTGGCCGCCTGGGCCATAACGAACAAGAACTGATGTGGGGTTTGCTCTGTTGTCTCCAGGAAACATGAAGGTCATCACCTGTGAGATAGTGTGGCATAATAAGGAGCCAGTTTACAGCTTGGACTTCCAGCACGGAGCGGATGGGAGGATCAATCGCCTGGCCTCGGCAGGGGTGGACACAGCCGTGAGGGTGAGTTAAACCTGGCAGGGTTGGGTCTGGAGCATGTACAGGGTGTGGGGTTTGTTATCCAAAATATCGGTGTGGCTTTGTTATCCAAAATGTTGGGTTGTTGGCAGGTACGTGTCACGGGGGGTGGATGGTTTGGGGAAAGGGTGTAAGACTGTACAGCTGTCTACAGAATTATAGGGTGGTTTGGGTTGGAACGGGACTTAAAGCTCATCCAGTTCCACCCCTGCCATGGGCAGGGACACCTTCCACTGTTCCAGGCTGCTCCAAGGCCCAATTTCCAACCTAGCCTTGGGCATTGCCAGGGATCCAGGGGCAGCCCCAGCTGCTCTGGGCACCCTGTGCCAGGGCCTGCCCACCCTCCCAGGGAACAATTTCATCCCAATACCAATCTAGCCCTGCCCTCTTAGTTTGAAGCCACACCCTTTGTCATTACATACTCTTGTAAACAGTCTCTGTAGTAGTTTATTCCAGCTGTCTCAGCCAAAACTTTTCCCTTCCTCACTGGGAAACTGGCCTCTTCTTCCCTGATGGTGCATATGTTTCAGGGATTTTTTTATACATATTTTAGGGCTAGAAAAATGTCCGTTTTCTTTGACATAAAAGGTGCTCCCTGACAGGAGGGGCAGTGAGGGGAGGTCAGGCTCTGCTGCCGTGTCCCAAGGGAAAGGAGGAGAGGAAAAGGCCTCAAATTGCACCAGGGGAGGCTTGGGTTGGAGATTGGAAAAGAAAATTTCCCTGCCAGAGTGGTGAGGCCTTGGAATGAGCTGCCCAGGGAGTGGTGGAGTCATTGGGAGTGTTCAGGAGGAGTCTGGATGTGGCCCTTGGGGACAGGGTTTGGGGTGATGCTTGTGGGACTGGATGATCCTGAAGGGCTCTTCCCACCTTGATGATCCCGTGACATTACATCTTGTCCTCGAAAGCTGAAACACTCTTGTAACTAGATCTGGAAAGTGGAGAAAGGCCCGGATGGAAAAGCCATTGTGGAATTCCTGTCCAACCTGGCACGCCACACCAAGGCCGTGAACGTCGTGCGCTTCTCGCCCAGCGGGGAGATCCTGGCCTCGGGAGGGGATGGTGAGAGCTGCTTCTCCTCTGTCTCATCCCAGATAATTTTGAAGTTAAACTTAATGAAATCCACCTGCATTACGTTTTGCATGGACAAAACAGAGTGGGGAATAAAGCAGCTTCCTCTGATTTCTTCTACAGATGCTGTGATTTTGCTGTGGAAGCTGAATGACAGCAAAGAGTTGGAGCCGTTGGTTTTTCAGGATGAAGACGAAGCTCAGCTCAACAAGGAGAACTGGGCAGTCATTAAAACTTTAAGGTAATTTATTATTTGATGGGCTTGATTTTCTTTTCAGTGTTTTTGTTTCCCCAGTGGCTTTTATCATGTGGTGCAGTCTTTAGCGTGTGTAGAACTTCAGTGCTCTCTACAATTTGCTTGCTCTAATATTAATCCTTTTAACTCCCTGTTAATGGGACTCAGAAAAAGGAGGGTGAGGGACATTTTAAATAATCAGATGGTGACAGGCCAAGGGGCAATGGTTTTAAGCTGAAAGAGTAGTTCCTGGCAGCTGCTGAGGTTGATGTGAGAAGAGTTTCAGAAGTGCTTGAAGCACCAGCAGGAGTTTTTATTTCCCTCTGATTTTTTTTTTTTTAAACCTAAAAATTCATAAAACTCATGTTTACACGTCGCTTTTAATTTTCCAATTCATAATTGGTTTCTCCTGCCTTCTAGAGGCCACTTGGAAGATGTGTATGATATTTGTTGGACCTCAGATGGAAATTACATGGCATCTGCTTCTGTAGATAACACAGCAATCATGTGGGATGTCCATAAAGGTAAATGCTGCAGTTATCCCTTGGAATTCCAGACCTGCTGGAAGTGCCACATGGCATTTCCCCAAAAAAATTTGGAAACATTTTCTGTTCACCTTGGAGTATTTAGGATAACTTCACACATTTTTTCCCCCCAAACTCTTGCACAAACATCTTTTATATTCCTTACTTCACTTTTTGGTGTTGTGCAGCATGGCCTCAGCTCTGTTTGTGTCATCCTTTTGAAAAGCTGTTTATTTTCTTTGAAACTTCTCAGCTTGTGGGATTTCTTTGCAAGAAAGCAACACTTAAATAATAGGAAAAAATCCCACCTGTGACCAGTATTCAACTAAGTATTTCTAAAATTCTCTGTAACTTTGTCTCATCAATGTTTTGGCTCTGAGACCTTCACCTGTGGAACATCACTGGGGTCAGAGAGCTCCTGCTTTTGCTTACCTGAGTTCTAATATTCGTCTAATATTAATTGTAGTTAATGATTAAGTTTGTAGTGAACAAACCTTAAACTGGCACTTGAAAGGCAACTTTTTCTCATATTATTATCAGCCACCATCCAATGAACACTTTTATGTTTAAAAAATTATTTCTCTACATTTTGAAACATTTTTTTGTCTTGTTTTATTTCTGCAATGTTTGGAAACATGTTTGAATTTATGATCTGAAAGTTGTTTGTAATTTCAGGACAGAAAGTTTCAATATTTAATGAGCACAAGAGTTATGTCCAAGGAGTAACCTGGGATCCTCTGGGTCAGTATATTGCAACCCTGAGTTGTGACAGGTGAGTTGTTGGTCCAAATGTTTTACCTTAATATTTTTAACTTGTAGTTAATTGTTTTTAAGGTGAGTTCCCACTCTTCAGGAACCTACAGTGCAGGTGGGAACACCCTGGCAGTTCCCTAATTCTCTTATTCCTCCATAAATCCATGTGCTGGGACTCCCCAAACCTTACGGAGTCCAAGCATTGCCAGGAGTTCATTGGTTCTTTAGACATCAAAACATGTCCCTCTGGTGGTGTCTTGTGAGGAGAATTTTAATTAGTGGTTATTTGGTCCTCCAGATTTATGTTTTGTGGTGCTGACTGAGAAGGGAGGTCCTGGGGCATTTTGTGAAACTTGGGGTGAAAGGAAAGGCTGGGAGAGCTGGGATTGTTCAGCCTGGAGAGGAGAAGCTTTGGGCTGAGCTCAGTGTGGCCTTGCAGGGCCTGAAGGAGCTGCAGGAACCATGGAGAGAGACAATTTCCAAGGCATGGAGGGCCAGGACCCAGGGAATGGCTTCCCAGTGCCAGAGGGCAGGGCTGGATGGGATCTTGGGCAGGAATTGTTCCCTGGGAGGGTGGGGAGGGGCTGGGATGGAATTCCCAGAGCAGCTGGGGCTGCCCCTGGATCCCTGGCAGTGCCCAAGGCCAGGTTGGACATTGGGGCTTGGAGCAGCCTGGGACAGTGGAAGGTGTCCCTGCCCATGGAACTGGCTGATCTTTAATGTCCCAAACCATTCCATGATTCCCTGCTGGCTGACTCTGCTCTCCCACACAGGGTCCTGCGTGTTTACAACACCCAGACTAAGCGAGTGGCCTTCAATGTCACCAAGATGCCATCAGGATCAGGAGCTGAAGGAGAGGTACGTGGTTCTGCTGGGGCTGGAGACTCTGCTGGGTGCTATTTTATAGGAACTTTCTATTTCATGAAACCAAAGGATCAAATAGTTTCTATTCATATAATTCCTATGTCCCAGAATCATCAAGGTTGGAAGAGACCTTCACGCTCACCCAGTCCCACCATCATCACCCCAAAACCACATCCCCAAAATTTCCTGCTGATTAAAGCAGTAACACAATCCCTTAGTTGTAAATGTTAAAAACAGCGTGGAAAAAAATGGTTCTTAACAGGAAAAACTTCAAACATACCTGGCAGTAGCTGTGAGTTTATTAATGGATGTGACATAGCAATAATATTTGAAAGTTAACAGCCTGGCATTTTCAAGAAGGTAGTTAGGTTTTTAAGAAAAATAGGAATTAGGGATAATTTAGGAAATTCTAACCCTAAGAGGGAAAACAAAGAGCTTTTTTTTCCCCTCCCAACCAGTTCTAAGCGATAGTAAAATAACACCTCCAGGCTGGCTATAACTTTATTAATTCCTTCTATTCATTCCTTTTCTCTTCGGGGGAAAACATTTGTAAAGAGTTTTATAGACACCGAAGAACAGGCCTGAGAGCAGGCACTTTGCCATGAGAGAAGCTCTCTTTCAACCTCTAATCCTGGGGTTAGAATTAAATGCCTGAGGAACACTGGGTGCTAAACAGTGTTGTTCTCCAGGTTATGACTATTTTTTGGTGACTGGTTTAAGGTGACAGCTCTGGGAGTGTTTTGCTTTGCAGCTGAAGAGGGATCAAGGACTATTTTTCTTAGCTGTGAAGAATTTATATTAATATAAAAAATTCTGTGAAGAATTTTTTTCAAGAGGTTGAAGGAGCCATGGCTTTTAAAAGGTTTTGTTTGAAAAGTTCCATCAGGGTGGATTGTCCAAGTGGGTGTTTTGTCTCGCTGGGATTCCAGCTGGCACATTCCTGGCCCTTCCCACAGTCCTGTTTTCCATGTTGCAGGTGAGGAGCTTTCGGATGTTTCACGATGACAGCATGAAGTCGTTTTTCCGCAGGCTCAGCTTCACTCCTGATGGCTCCTATCTGCTCACTCCAGGTATGGGAACGTCTCCTGTGACTTGGGTTGTGCCACTGAGGTTGGAAAAGATTCCCAAGGTCCTGGAGTGCAGCTTGTGCCCAATGCCCACCTTGTCCCCAGCCCAGAGCACTGAGTGCCACCTCCAGGCCTTCCTTGGACACCTCCAGGGATGGGCACTCCAAACCTCCCTGGGCAGCCCCTGCCAAGGCCTGACCTCCCTTTCCATGAGGAAATTCCTGCTGGTGTCCACCCTGAGCCTCCCCTGGCCCAGCCTGAGGCCGTTCCCTCTCCTCCTGTCCCTGTTCCCTGGGAGCAGAGCCCGACCCCCCCGGCTGCCCCCTCCTGTCAGGGAGTTGTGCAGAGCCACAAGGTCCCCCCTGAGCCTCCTTTTCTCCAGGCTGAGCCCCTTTCCCAGCTCCCTCAATCTATTACATTCTAGATTGAATGTTCTTCAATATTTCAAACATCTCAGAGATGCTGATTTACCCTAATTAAGCCATTCCTCATTCTCCTTATTAACTCCACAATACTCTCCAGCAATCGACAACATCAACTTTCTCCTGTGATAAAAGTGATATTTGTGGCATTTTGCTGAATAAATTGCAACACCAGAACTCTTAAAATAGAAATGAAGGATAATGAGTGGTTTCTTTTGACTGGCCTCTCTTTGTTTGGGTCCTTCCCTCAGAACATTGTGCATTCAGAGTAAAAACAGCCCTGCAAGGAGGGATCAGTTTGTGCCTGTCCAAGCCCTGCTTTTATTGATGTCTGGCAACATCAAAAAGCAGCTGTGAGGAGGGAAGTGTATAAGGGAAACAAAACCAGCACTAAATAAATATTTGGGATGCCTTTTTAAGTTGTATTTGGGTTGCACAGCTTTTGCCCAACTGACAAGCCTAATTCCTGGGAATTAGAATGTTTATGGACAAGCCTAAATCCCGGGAATTAGAATGTTTATGGACACAAGGTGTGTGCTCAGGAGCTCTCTGAGGTGATGAGTAATGTTGGAACCTTTGTTTTTGCAGCTGGCTGTGTGGAATCAGGAGAGAACGTTACAAACACCACCTATGTTTTCTCCAGAAACAATCTTAAAAGGTAGGGCTTAGTGACATAAAAATATGTTTTTATTCAAAAATAAATGATTCAAATAGTGCAAGGCTGTTTTCTGAACTCCTGATTCTCTCTGAAGGCCCGTGGGTCACCTGCCCTGTCCTGGTAAGGGAACTCTGGCTGTTCGCTGCTGTCCTGTCTACTTTGAGCTGAGAGGAGCCTCTGCTAAAGGTACTGGGAGGCTTCAGGGAGTGGGAGCTCACAGCAAATCTGGGAAAAGATGTGGCTGGTCGCTTCTTTATGCCTCAGCCTTTTAGCATTCCTCTAAGACAGTGCTGTGTCACATCTTAGAAGCTGTTTCCTGATTCTGAGACCCCGAGTTCACCATGAGTCCCTCGTGAGTAGCTTTTGGTCAAGTGGATAAATGTTGTTCCTTGGCCTCTCAGGCTGCAGAAACACTGTTAAATATTTTGCTTGAACTGTTAACCATTTTGTGTTCAAAATAAATAACCTGGTTTAGCACCAGAGGAGCAATCCAGTGAAATAATTCCTGTTAGTCTCAACTGCCCACATCACAGGGAGTTGGAACAGTTTGCAGCAACCACTGGTGTTTATTCAAGGAAGCAGCGCTGGCGTTACTGGGCAGAACAGGAATTCTGAGCTGGGGATGGGATTGTGTGCAGTTGCACAAGAATTTATCTGGGGATTGAAATCCAGCTTTATTGTGTGGGTCCAGGAGTGTTTATATTTTAACAAGACTGACATTACTCAGGTGAAAAGGCAGAACTTGGCTCCTTTCTTTAAAGGTTAAATTTGGAGTATTCCTTACAGGATTTACCTGTTCTATTTCCATCATAATTTTAGATCCATTGTGCTGCAAAGGAAGGAGGTGAGGGTCTGCAGTTGGTCTCTGTAGCTCCTCATATTAAAGTTCATATAAATACACTGAAAAATTCCAGCTGGAAAATACAGAGCAAACTTTACAAAACAAAACAGCAGCAAACCAGGGGGAGCAAGATTCTGCCAATTTATATCCTACTAAGAAAATAAAGAGTAAATTTAATACAACAGAAATGTTAAATGTTACATTTTGCACAAGCACTGTCTTCTCAGTGTTTTATCTTGATACTGATTAATAATGTAATTTTATTTAAATTAATGGCTAAGTGCAGTCACCATCTTGCAATAACTACAAGCGAATTCTCACTGTTCCTTTCTTTGCAGATGAAATCAGTCCCAAATCCCCCCCTGCCCTGTTCAACCTGCCCTATCGGTTGGTGTTTGCTGTTGCTTCAGAAGATTCTGTGCTTTTCTATGACACTGAGCAGTCCTTCCCCTTTGGTTATGTTTCCAACATCCATTACCACACCCTCAGTGACATTTCATGGTAAGGAATTGTATTTCTAAGATTTTTTGGTGGGGGAAATGTCCTTTTTCCATGTCTGGGTTCTGTGCAGCACCTTGAGTCTTGCTTTGGGTTTATATTTCCTTTATGACACACACGTGGTCACTCATCAGTGTCTGAGCAGCAATCCACCCCTTTTTGCCCTGTAAATTAGGGAATTATGGCTCTTCATCGGTTGGGTGAAAGTTGAAGTAAAATCTTGGCCTTTAATGGAAAAAAATAAATCCCAAACAGGTCCAGCGACGGATCCTTCCTGGCCATTTCCTCCACGGACGGGTACTGCTCGTTCGTCACCTTCGACAAGGACGAGCTGGGAGTGCCCCTGAAGGAAAAGCCCCAGATCAATGTCAGGACTCCTGGTGCAGCAGACAAAAAAGCCAAGAAGAGCCAGTCCCACAAAGCGATTTCCCCAGGCTCCCGGCTGGCAGAGGGGACCCCTCCCAGCAGGGATCCCCCCCTCCAACCCCGACCCCCTGGCACCGCTGGCAAGGACCTGCCTTCCACGCCTGTTGGCATCAAAACCGTTCCAGTGCCATCCTCAGAGGAGAGGAGAAGCAGCCAGGCAGCCAACCAGAGCAGCAAAGCCCCCCAGCCCAGGAGGGTCACCCTCACCACTCTACAGTCCTGTTTCAAAACACCCAGGTGAGATTTATGGTGCCACTGCCAGTCGTAAATGCAGGGGCCGAGACAAGCTGTGCTTGTGCTCCATTTAAAGCTGAGCTTTGCACACAGATTCCCAGCCCTGGCTCTGGGTGGGAGCTGTCTTGATGTGGGGATTTTTGTTGTACTGCTGATGCCATGATGACTTTTTGCCTTTTCTTTTAAACCCCTTTTTGTGCCTTTTTGCAGCTTCTGCATTCCTTAGTGCTTTTTGCCTACATTCTGGGACTTGTTTGTTAAGCTGGGAGACTAAATATTTCAGAGGTCTCATAGTTAGGGATCAATATGCCCCAGGGCCCAAGGTCCTCTCCAGAACACATTTTGTAAACTAAGATAGAACCATNGGATCCTTAAAATAAATACCAGGGTAAAATCCCTTTTTCCCTTCTAACCATGTTTGACTCTTGATTTTAAGACCAGGAAAAGGTATCCCTGCAAATGAGAGGTCAAAATGTCTCCTAAATGTGGAGCTTTTAGGTTTCTGCCTGAAATGTGAGGCAGCAAATTCATGTGGCCCTTCACAACAAAAGGTGTCTGGCTTGGCCACAAGTTGGACTTTGATCCTTGTGGGTCCCTTCCAGCCCAGAATATTCTGTGATTCTGTCTTCAGGTCCAGTTTTCTGTACGAAAATGGTACCTGAAGCCTTCAGCTGCCAAGAACCCTTTAAAGACACTTCTGCCAAAGAACATTTTAAGAAGTGAAGAGTGCAAGTCTAGACAGGCCCTCAGTGTGGGACTTAAAACATTGATTAAGTTACTGCCTAAGGTGAAGATCTGGTTTTTAGAAATTGCCAATAATCCAGGTATTGATTGTATCAGGGCTCTGAGCACCCTGCTCCAGTGGAAGGTGGCCCTGCCCATGGCAGAGGGGGTTGGAAGTGGATAATGCTTCATTCAACCTAGAAGGAAAAATGTGCAGTAAAATATATCTGAACTACCTTCGCAGTTAACTGATTCTATATGAATTAAATCTTGAAGTGAAATACTCATGGAAATGATGTCTATAAAGCAATTTAACTGTTTCTGCTCTTTTAAAGGAGAATAAACTTGATTTCCTTGAAGCCAGATACCCCAGCCTCTGCATATGCAGACCCAGCTCCTGTCCCTCCTTCCTCAGAACAGGAACATGGTGAGTTTTTGTGGCTCTTAATACCCAGCCAAGTCTTTTCCCAGACAGTTTTTTTCCATTACAGCTTTATATTATAAAATAATCCTCACTCTAATTGCAAATTCTAAAGCTTCTTCATTGTCTCGATGTGTCTGAAAGGTGCTGTGGGCAATAGGAATTGTGTTCTCACTGCTCTGGGGCAGCTGGCTGATTGTCCCCACAGTTTTATAGCAGTGAAACGAAGGATAAATTCATGGATGTGATGTTCTCCAGCTTTTAAAGACTCTTGTACTTCCAGCTTATCATTGTTGTAGATGCTGGACTCCCTCAGACCAGGGTGGGTTTTTTTTTTTAATCTGGATTTATTCATTTGAAATTTCCCTGTCTGCTTCTTCCAGAGAGGCCATTGCCATCTGATGAGAGCCTTCAAACTCCCCCAGCACCAAAACGTCCCAGGACTGAGGAATTGTCCCTTCCTGCACCTGCTGGAGATCAAACCAGCTGTGATGCCAACAAATAAAGGCTGAGCAGACTCCTCACAGGCTGAAGTCAAAGGAGCCATGTCTGAGTGCATTTCTTTTTGCAAAAGTTCCACCCTCAACTCCCAGTTCAAGTTCCCTGTGCGTATTTGATGTAGAACTGTGAAGAAGCTGCCAGTGGAAGACACAGGTTTCAGGAATGTGGTTCTGCAGTAGGAGAAATAGTTGGGAAGTGACTTCAAGAATAAGGAAATCAGGGAAATCTGGGGATTAAAAATCCATCCAGTAAGCTGTGAGTCTCCATCAGAGTCCCTAAATCCACGTTTATAAAGCATTATGTCTTCCAGTAACCTGTCTGGCAAAAAGAATTGAATGCATTCATAAGATTTGATGTGGTTCAAGACCAAAAAAAAGAGGAAATGGTGTCATTCCAGCATTTTGGTTTATTTCTTCAGCACTGTAAAATAATGCTTCCAGTAGCTGTGGAGTGGAGCTGGTTCTCTCTGGATGCAGCAGCAACCACCAGGACTGAGATGGGGAGCACAAATGGGAAGATTTACCTGCAAGAAACAAGAAAGCAAAGGGAGGAAACCCTTCTGAAGAGCTGCTGTAAGAATGAAACAGCAGAAAGTTCTTCCTTGGGTAATTTCTGGACTTAAAAAAGAAATGCAGGTGTGAGATTGTCCTGAGGCAGCAGGATTTGAGTGTGTACATTGAAATTTCCCCTTTCCTTTTTTCCCCAATAACTCCCTTAGCCAATAAAACACAATCCAGTGGATGGGAAACTTCTAAACCTGTAATTTTTTAGCATTTAATACTTTATAAAAGCAGAAATACAAATGTTCCAGAAGTGACTCACAAAAGTCTCTCAGGGAGGAAATATTAACAAACACCTCTGTCAGTCTTTCAGGCAAATGAACTCTTGCCTACAATTAACAATTAATAAGCAAAAAGTTGTAGGAAACTTGATGGCATCTTTGTTTTCTCACTGTGATGAGGATGGATCTTCATTAGACTTAATTAAAGCTGGGTTTCCTTCTAGTGAAGAATTATAAAGAGTTAATTCTTACATTTATTTCTCTGGCTTGCTCGTAGATCTTTAAAAAAATTCTATTGGTGTCCTAATTCTGCATTCTTGTTTTTATATCTGTCCATTCTCTGCAAAAAAAGTGTTTCTGTTGCTTCTAGAATTACATTTTATAGTTGACTGAGGAAAATTAGTCCACGCCCTGAGAGCATTTCTCAGTTGGGAGGTGCAAAATAAAAATCCTCAGTTGCTATAGGCAGCTCCAGCTTTTCCATGGATGCCTTTAGCATCATTTCTGTGGGATAGGGAAGCCCTGTGGATCATCTCCAGTGCAAACTCTCCCTCAGAACCCACTTTTTCGTGGTTGAGTTCCTGCTCATTAAGATCATGAGGATCTCTTGCTCCTCCCCAAAAACTTGTGGACATCCCACCTTAAAATGCAGATATTTCTGTGAGCTACTGAACTGGGCAGGCCTTGTTCCACAGGGCTTTGTAGGTAACTGCACCAGGGGTTTCAAATCGATTTTGAAATTTTTCAGATGGGTTTCAAATCGATTTTGCATTTTTTCAGATGGGTTTCAAATCGATTTTGCATTTTTTCAGATGGGTTTCAAACAGATTTTCTAACTTCTAAGCTGGGTGAGGGTTCATGATTGTCTTGTTCCTGAAAAGACTTTCTGCTGTGTAATAATGGTGAATTCTGAGACAGCCAGACCTTGTGCTCCTGTGCTGTTGATGTTAAATTCTGCTGCTACCCAGCTGTCAATATTAATTTATCTTGTCATTAATTAACCACTGCAATTTGATCAAAATTTCCTTGATCCTTGCCCATGGGTTCCAAACAGACTCTGTATTTTCTGTGCACATTCCCTGTGTTTATATGAACTTTGTTATCAAATAAAGAGCATAAAGACCATAAAACTAATCAAGGAAAACAGACTTTCCAGGGAACTTTCTGTGTTTTCTGCTGTGGCAGCAGCAGGATCTTGAAGAAGAGGCAGATGAATTATGTGAGAGCAAAGTGTCAGGAATTAAATGACATCAGGGATGTGATTCCACTTCCCTGGCTATCCCTCCTTTGCTAGGAAGAAATTTTTCCCTAATATCCCATCCAAACTGGACACAGCCCTCAAGGGGCCTCTTGGTGGGACAATTTTTGGCAGTCCCAAATCTCTGAGTGCTCCCTGTGCACTGAAAAATGGAAATCCTGGAAGTCAGGCACATGGGAGATGCTCCTGCCCAGGGGGAGCTCCTGATTTTCTCTGGCCACGTGGAAGGTGGGGAATTGTTGAAAAGGAGGAGGATGTCCATGGAAATGGAGGTGGCTGGGGGAGGAAAAGGGACAGGTAGGGATTCATTGGAGCTGGGATGTGGAGAGAGGCTGGAGAAGGAGACAAAACTGGCATTTGAGGAGAAGTGGTGGATGGGAGAGAAGCTGAAAGGGAGTTTGGTATCTTTGGGAATTCCTGTGCAGGACTCGGCCCAACGATCCTTGGATCCTTCTTACCCAAGAACGCCTCATTTTCCAGGTTGGAATTTAGTTGGAATTTTTTTGTGGGTTTTTTCCCCTCTGGGATGGGGAGGCTGTTTTTTGCCACAAAACTCCCGATTTTTCAGTCTCCTGCCAGCAGGTGACAGCGTTCCCTAAAGCAAAGCAAACTGAGCAGCACTCCCCTCTCCTCCAGACTCCATCCTTCAAGACATTTTTCATCATCTTTATTTTTTTGTTTGTTCTACAAACTGATTATTTCTGGCTTCTTTCCACCAGAAAGAAGAAGAAAACAGGGTTCTACAGGAAAGAATTCTTCCAGGAGGAAAACACCCACAGGATGACTTCAGTCATGAGGTGAACAGAGCACGGCCTCTCCTGCTTCTCTCAGTAAATCCAAAGGTTTTTCCAGGAGGACTTGGCACTCCAGAGTCTGCAAGCAATGGGCCTGGGATTAGCCATGGTCATGGGTTGAGCTGACACAGATTCCCAGGATTGCACATCCAGCAGAACCTCTGGCTGTGGGAACAACCCACAGAGGTCCTGGCAGTCTTTATGGAGAGACTGGCATGGATTTGGGGTTTTGGAGAAGTCCACCAAGGGAAGAGCATTCAGTGTCTGGAGGAGGTGACGAGAAAGAAGAAGGAAGGCCAGGACACAGGGAATGGCTTCCCAGTGCCAGAGGGCAGGGCTGGATGGGATCTTGGGCAGGAATTGTTCCCTGGGAGGGTGGGCAGGCCCTGGCACAGGGTGCCCAGAGCAGCTGGGGCTGCCCCTGGATCCCTGGCCGTGCCCAAGGCCAGGTTGGACCATTGGGGCTTGGAGCAGCCTGGGACAGTGGAAGGTGTCCCGGGGGGGTTGGAATTGGATGATTTTTAAGGCCCCTCCCATCCCAAACCCCTCTGTGCTTCCCCAGGTATTTTCCCTGCTCGTTCCAGACGTTCCTGCTTGGGAGATCTCAGCCCTGACTTGGCAGCACTTTTGCCAATCATCTCCAAAGCAAAATCCCCACATTTGGTCCCAATTATCCCTCTCCCTGAGCAGCCCCGAGCCCCACACAGCAGCTCTGTTCTTCCTCAGGTGTGGGATTTTGGGATGCTGCCATTCCCCTTCCAAGGGGAGCTGGCAGAGCTGCAGAGAGACGGGGCTGCTTCTCCTCCTTCCCAATCCCTCCAGGAGAAGCTTTTCCATGCAGCCTCATCATCTTGGAGTCTCCCTGCAGGTGCTCCAACACCAGCAGAAAAGCTGGAATGGGCAAACTGGGAGCAGTTTTCCCTCCTGTGGCTGCCAGACTTCCAGCCAAGGGACATGGATATTGCTGAGCATCCGGCTGCTAATTCCCTCAGCTGAAAAATCCCAGGAAAAGCCACAGCCCCGAGGCCTCCGGGCCTGCAACCCAAGAGGATTTTGCCTCTCAGAGCATGAATAATTAAAAAGGTTCACAGATTTCTTTCTGTCTGGAAACTGGGCATTAACTGGGGCTCTTCCAGTGCCTGGGAAAACCTGATCCTGGTGCTCCTGAAAGGAGAGGAACCTGTTTGTGTCTTTTTAAGTTGTTGCCATCTTTTTTGGGAGGGCTGATTGGTGTTTAACTCCCCAAATCTTCGTGTTTGTGCTCCAGTTGTTTGTATTTTCCACTTAAAATGTTTTTCCTTGCTGAGAGTTTAACCAGGAAAGCTCCATTTTGAAGGGAATTGTTTCTCTGTGCATTTTTCCTCCTCAGGATTGGAGTTTTAAGCATAACAATGATAAATTCTGACGCTAAATAATGTCAGGTTTTGTCTCAGCGTAAACTTCCCCCCTTTAGCCACGAAAATAAATAAATAAGCTGGGCAGGCATTTTTGTTTTGATTTCTGCCAAGCTGAAATAAGGAATTTTGAAGTGTTGTTTGTGAAGGGAAATGGAAATGAGCCAGGCTGGAATGGGAATGGCTGTGGGATCTCAGCCTGGTCAGTTGATCTCGTTTAAAATGGTACTTTGAGCTCACTGAGTGCTCCTCCTGCAAGCCAGGAGCTGCAGGAGCCCATGGACGGGTTTGTTTTCCCTTCTCCTGGCACCAGTGGGGTTGCACCAGCTGGATGTGCTTACAAATAAATAGCAGGGTAGGGAGGAGGGTGTGGATTTACTCTGCAAGGAGAAAGGAGAGAAGGTGTTGGCTGGGTGCTCCAATATTCTAAATTTTCAATCCATAAAAAAGCTGCAATCTCTGCTGTGGGATGGATTATTAAAGCAAGGTAAAATTGACAGCCAGGAACAGCCAAATAAATCCGTGTTCCTTGCTTGGATAAGCAGGAGTAGCCCAAACCAGGCTCCTGCTGGAATATTTGACTGGATAAAATATGTAATTCTGAGCAGACAGTGCAGGAACAGGGATGGGTTATTGTCCATGGCAGTTATTCCTTGGAATAACTTTCCCTGTGTAGTGGGAAAGAGTGGGCATGAAACAAGTGCACCTTGTGCCCAGACAGGGTTTTCCACCAAAAAAATTGGAGAAGTTTGCCACGACCTGGGGTGTGTTTGTTCCTGGAGCAGGTGGGGTGGGAAATTCAGCCTTGTTTCTATCCACTCTCAGCTTCCCAGGAGTTGGGAAACAATTTTCCAAATAAATCACAGAATCATGGAATGCTTTGGGTTGGAAGGGATCTTAAATATCCCATCCCACCCCTGCCATGGCAGGGACACCTCCCACTGTCCCAGGCTGCTCCCAGCCCCAGTGTCCAACCTGGCCTTGGGCACTGCCAGGGATCCAGGGGCAGCCACAGCTGCTCTGATGTGGGCTGTGGGAATTCCTTTCCTTGGATTTTTCTTGTCAGTGTAGAAGAACTTGATGTGATATTGCAGAGAAGGGATTATAAGAGAAAATATAATAAAATCACTGAAAAGCACAAATTATTCTAGCAGTCAGAGGATAAAGGAATTCAAGAGCTGGAACATTAAAATTTCACTTTCAAGCCATGTCAAATATGAAGGATATTGAAACTGATTCCTTGTCCTTTTTTCTTCCTTCTTGTTTCTGCAGGAAGAGGGGATTTTCACTTCTAGAATTTCTGCTTGGACAACTCAAGATGAATTTTGGAGTGAGGTTTTAAATATGATCTATAAATCCCTGAGGATAAGGGGCACAGTGGAAGGGCTGGGATCACCTATTCTGTTGTACACACGTTCTTGCTATAAAAATAATTTCTCTAACTATATCCTGTAATAGTAACAACTTTAAACGGTGTCTCTGAGCTTTCACAGCAGGATCCAGGTGCAATCTGCTCTCTGCTGATTAATAAATTCAGGCTCATGGCCGAGCCTTTGCTGGGAGCAGCCACATGATGGCAACATTGCTAATCTTTAACTTGGTTCAGTGAAGCAGCTCCTGGAGCTGGGGTTTGGCTCGGAACAAGATGGGGAGTTCTGCAGGAACACTGAAGTTCTCTGGGATTTAGAGGAAACCTTTCTGTCCTGGTTTGACTTGGAGAGGGACTTTTCACAAGGGATGGAGTGACTGGACAAGGGGGAATGTCCTGTCCTGTCTGTAAGCTGAGGGAGGGCAGGGTTAGGTGGGTTTTGGGAGGAAATTCTTTATTATGAGGGTGAGGCACAGGCTGCCCCTGGATCCCTGGCAGTGCCGAAGGCCAGGTTGGAAATTGGGCCTTGGAGCAGCCTGGGACAGTGGAAGGTGTCCCTGCCATAGTTCCCTGGATGGGCTTTAAAGTCCCTTCCAACCCAAAGCATTCCATGATTCCATGAAATCAAAGCACTTTATGAGACACACTGGCTCTCAGCTCAACATGGGCAGGTTTTTAAGAGGCAGGAGGAGAAAATGCGACTTCTCTCTTTTTTTTTTCCCCCTTTCCCCTCTTTTCCTATTTCTCCCCCTTTTATAAGCCACAGTGGAACCTGTAAAAGGCTTTTCCCTGGTGACAACCAAGCGATTCCTGAACTGGTGCAACTCTGAAACAGGAGAACAGGATCTGGCACTGCTGAAGGAGCTCAACGGAGTTCAAGCAAGATCTTCATTAATGCCCTCAGATCCTGGATGTGATAAATACGGGCAAGTTTTGGTGGAGACTGGAAGAAAAATGTGTCCTTCCAGCCAAAGTAACTCTCATCCTGACAAACATTTTGCTGGATTGTTATTTGAATGAATATTTAATAGAAAACATGCAACCTGCTCTAATAAGAGCACATTCATAATTTCAAGCAGGCGAGCCCTGTCCAAAATTCCCTTGGCTTTGCTCTGGGTAAGGAATAACTTAAGAAGGAAATGTTGGACTGCAGCTACTCTTGGCTGAAGGACACAGTACAGCAGGACCAGCTGTGGAAGCAGATTTACTGCAAGAAGTGAGGCTGCTAAAATCCTGACAGTACTTTGTTTTTTTTTTTTTTTTTAATGAAAAAGTCCAATATAGAGTTTATGACTTTTCATACAGTTATTTATTTTAGGAATAAGAGAGCTGCCAAACACAGCAGGTAGTTAATACCCAATTCAGACTGAGTTTAAATAGGGAAGGAGCTATTGGCTGCATCCTTTGGGATTCTGGGATTAACCCACAGGGAGCTGGAGGTGGCTTTTTCCAGAGGCTTTCAGGTGAAACACGAGTGGGAGTTGGCTGCCTTAGAGGGCAGTGAGGTTGGAATCAGATGTAGCAGATCATTCAGCTCATCCTCTACTGAAATGAGCTTTTCGTTTGGACAGGGGAGATGGATCTGCTGGAGATAACCTGGAGCTGGGATGGAGATTCAGTCTCTGCCTTGTTCCAGACATGGATCTCTCCTGGTGAGGGTGGTGAGGGTTCTGGAGAGTCAATTCTGTGAGGAGCAGCTGAGGGAGCTGGGAAAGGGGCTCAGCCTGGAGAAAAGGAGGCTCAGGGGGGACCTTGTGGCTCTGCACAACTCCCTGACAGGAGGGGGCAGCCGGGGGGGTCGGGCTCTGCTCCCAGGGAACAGGGACAGGAGGAGAGGGAACGGCCTCAGGCTGGGCCAGGGGAGGCTCAGGGTGGACACCAGCAGGAATTTCCTCATGGAAAGGGAGGTCAGGCCTTGGCAGGGGCTGCCCAGGGAGGTTTGGAGTGCCCATCCCTGGAGGTGTCCAAGGAAGGCCTGGATGTGGCACTCAGTGCTCTGGGCTGGGGACAAGGTGGGCATCGGGCACAGCTGGGACTCCATGGGCTGGGAGGGATTTTCCAGCCTCAGGGATCCTGGGATTCTGTGACTGCTGTACTCAGGAAGGAGGGTCAGGGTGCTGTGCCCCAGCTGAGCTGCCCATGAGCCCTTGGTGTGAGCTTTGAGGGTGATTCTCCCTGAGGATCCCATGCCAGGCAGCACTTTGGGACCAGCTCCGGAGGCTCCGTGTTTGGTCCCTGCTGTTCCCAGTCAGCTCTGGCATCTCAGGCTGGTTTGGGGGATGAGAGGGCTCAGCCACATCCCAGCCCACGAGGGACTGGGGGCCACTGGTTGGTGCTGAGCAGTGGCCACTTTTTAAAACCCCTGTATGGTGAACTTGGCAGCATTCACTGAACTCCCCTCTTTGTTTGGTATTCACCAGAAAAAAGGAGGGACAGCAATCCTTGCATCCCTCCCGAGGGTGCTCTGAGGTTACATCATGGAATCACAGAATGGTTTGGGTTTGAAGGGATCTTAAAGGTCATCTGGTTCCACCCCCTGCCATGGGCATGGACACCTCTCAGGAGGTGATGGAACTCATCAAGGAGAAAACAAAGAATACGACAAAGTTGGCCAAAACACATCTTCAAAATGTGTTGCAGGAGGAATAGAGGAAACTTTGGCTGGGACTGGGAGAAGAGAAGCAGATCGTGCAGCAGATCGGGTCAGCAGAAATTGCTACAGGTCTGTTCACACCGAGGGAAAGCTGGAGCTGATGCCCAGAGACCATAAAACCTCCAGAGGAAGGGAGTGTGTTGTGTCCATGGAATGTGAGCTTCTCTAAAGACCAATATTCTCCTGTTTGGGCCTTGGAAGCAACGAGACATTCCAGAAGTTCTGTTCACAGCCCATTTCTGGCTTTAGGGATTGGTTTGCTCGTGTCTGCCAGGTAACTTCTGCCAGGAGGTACCAAAGGACAGCTGGAAGACTCCAGATTGCTTTGGGATTGTGGGAGAGGAGGAGTTTAGGCTGTGGGAGGACCCTGAGGGGCCATCAGTGGGGTTCAGGGAGTGGTGGTTGCACTGCACATTCCAGTGGTTGGGATGTGCTGCTGCACACGGGATCAGCACCACGTGCCGAGAGATCCCAAATGAGGATGTTTGGGATCCAGATTCCAAACTGGATCCAGATTCCAAGCACTGGATGAGTTGAGAACTGCCAAGAGCTTCACCCCAGGGGTGAGGGAGTGGCATTTCTGGCAGGGCATCTGCCAGCTCACCGTGCCAGGAGTTATGTGAGGATTTGGATCCAGCACAGCCATGTTTGTTACGTGATCAGGCCACTAAAGGAACACTTGGATATTACTGGGGATGGAAATTCCTTTTCCTTGCTCCCACTTTTCTCCTGCTGGCAACTTGCTTGATGGTTTGCCCTTGTAGAGGAAGCAAATACCAATTGCATAAAACTCTAGAAAACATCAACAATTGCAAAGGTGATTCCCTGAGTTCATAGTGTTCAGTGAAAGGAAAATATTTCACTGAACCGTCCCAATTTCCAGATTCTTCCTCCTCAGCCTCCTTTCAAGAATGAGGGGATTTAACATGACCTAACTTTGCATCTGTGATGAAACCCAAATCTGGTACTGCCTTAGCTGATCTTTACCATGTATGTCACAGAATCATCCAGGTTGGAAGAGGCCTTCAAGATCATCCCTCCCCTGGGATGCTCCACTATCCCGGGTTGCTCCAGGCCCTGTCCAGCCTGGCCTGGGACACTTCCAGGGATCCAGGGGCAGCCACAACCTCTCCCAAGCAATTTAGTCCTAACTCTGTTTTCCAAGGTTTATTGATACTTCTTGGCTTTTGCTCTCCGTGTTTTCCATGGAACGATAAAATGTGGCCAAATAAAACAAAGAGGCAGCTCAGGGCAGGTGGAAAGCTGGGATTGCTCTGTCAAAGAGCCCTTTTCTCCTACAGAGAGCCATGAAAAGCAGGTGAGGTTCGTTAGCAGGGCAGCCTAATTGGGCTGGAATTGCCAGGGATAGCAGTAGTGGTGATAGCCCGAGCCTGGATGGATTTGAGAGCACCCCCAGTGATCAATACCAGCAATTATGACATTTTAAAAATAAAATTGCTTGTCCTTGACTCCAGTGGAAGGGAGAACTCCCTCACACATCCCATGGGCTGCAGCTGCTCTGCTCAATACCAAACACTTTGTGAAATGGCCAACAAAAGCCTTTCCTTGCCATCCCATCCTTCTTAGGGGGCAAAATCCCCCTGACTTTGATTCTCTTTGCTCTGGAGGCCTTTCAGTTAAAAGCTCTCTAATAGATTTGGGAGTATTGACAATAATAATGAGCTTATGGGTGAAACTGTGACCTCGGTGAAGTCAGTGGAGCTGGAATTCCAGCATCTGAAATATACACACATCTCTATGAAGTCCACACATGTGCTCTCAACAGGTCAAATCTCTGCATTGATTCACTCTGTTTATTCACTCCACTTTCTAACAGTTTGCTTACCAAACATCTTTGAAGTGTGAGCTGATGAAATTAATGTGTTTTCTTCCTGCTTAAAGCAGAAAATGACATTAACAACCTTTTCCCCCAGGAAAAAGGAGGGAGGTTGGGTCTATCCTGCCTTTCTTGTCCATAAAGCGTTTAAAACCCATTCAGATGTTTGAGTTTATGGAAAAGTCAGTAAAGGCTTTAAACAAATCTTCTGATGCCTTGGGCTGAAGAATTGGAAAGGATGATCTGAATTAAACTGGGAATCAACGTGTCCAGGTGCCTGTTTAGTGATAAGAATGGGAAATATGGGTAATAGGAACATGTGGACTAAGTTATATTTATAATTTTCAAGAAAACAAGTGAAAAAGAACACCTCTCATGTTGCAAAGCAAGGCATGCAAGGAAGGGGTAATGTCTTTTAGTGATCAAAGAAGGAAAGAAAAAAGAAAGAAAGAGAGGAAGAAAGAGAGAGAAAGAGAGAGAAAAAGAAAGAGAGAAAGAGAAAAAAAGAGAAAAAAGAAAGAGGAAAGGAAAGGCAAGGAAAGGCAAAGAAAGGAAAAAGAAGAAAAAGATAAAACAAAGAAATTTAGCAGTTTTAGCATGGAGCAAGATCCACTGGTTACCAGCTCTGTGAAAGAAACCATTTCCCTCTGTACTGACATCCAAGCACTTCCAGGTATTTTTGCCAGGACTTTATAAACTGTTCCCACTCCTGTCCCATATCCTGCCTGGCTGGGAATTGCTGCAGCAAGAACAGCCCTACACAGGGGTATTCCCACCACACCAGCACTTGGCGAGGGAATGAGTTTATCAGTAAATGGCAAACACCCCCCCCAATGACCCACAGCCCATTTCCTCACTTGGAATTGTGCTCCAGCATTCATGGCTGTCCAAAGGCCTGGCTCAGGTTGATATCTAACCACTTGGCAGGATCTACTACAACAGAAAAGTGGGAAAAGCCCGTGGAATTGACCACCTCCATTGGGCTGAAAGTCATCCCAGATATCCATAATGGACTATGAGCAGTTTGTCTCCATCTTCTCTAAGAAGCCATTGTGCAGTTTGTGTCCATTCCCTGCTCCTCAGGGTCTGTCACTGAGATGTTTGCAGGGTCAGTGATCACAGAATCTGGGCTGGAAGGGACCTTAAAGATCATCCAGTTCCAACCCCCTGCCATGGGCAGGGAAATCTTCCACTGGTATCCAGCCTTGGGGCCCAGCACAGGGAGGACGTGGAGCTGCTGGAGAGAGGCCAGAGGAGGCACCAGGATGAGCAGAGGGATGGAGCAGCTCTGCTGGGAGGAAAGGCTGGGAGAGCTGGGATTGTTCAGCCTGGAGAGGAGAAGCTTTGGGCTGAGCTCAGTGTGGCCTTGCAGGGCCTGAAGGAGCTGCAGGAACCATGGAGAGAGACAATTTCCAAGGGCTGGAGGGCCAGGACCCAGGGAATGGCTTCCCAGTGCCAGAGGGCAGGGCTGGATGGGATCTTGGGCAGGAATTGTTCCCTGGGAGGGTGGGCAGGCCCTGGCACAGGGTGCCCAGAGCAGCTGGGGCTGCCCCTGGATCCCTGGCAGTGCCCAAGGCCAGGTTGGACACTGGGGCTTGGAGCAGCCTGGGACAGTGGGAGGTGTCCCTGCCATGGCAGGGGTGGGACCAGATGGGCTTTGAGGTCCCTTCCAACCCAAAGCATCCTGGGATTCTATAATTCTATGAACATGCAGACCAGGCTGCTCCAAGCCCCAGTGTCCAACCTGGCCTTGGGCACTGCCAGGGATCCAGGGGCAGCCCCAGCTGCTCTGGGCACCCTGTGCCAGGGCCTGCCCACCCTCCCAGGGAACAATTCCTGCCCAAGATCCCATCCAGCCCTGCCCTCTGGCAGTTTAAAGCCATTCCCTTGTCCTATCACCACAAATAACCCAAATCGGGTCCCAGATCCCTTTTATTATTCTTGGTCTCAGCAGATTGCTTAGAAATTCAATTTCTTTTTAAAAATTATGGTGGTATTAACCTGGATCAATGCTGAAAACCCTCTGTCCCAATTCAAATCAGCTTCAAACAAATGGCAAAGGTGATCAGCCTCAGAAAGGAAGGTTCAGGCTGGAACCAGGGGAAATGTTGAAAAGCTCCCAGCTCTGGAGGTGACACAAGGTGATAATATAATTACAAACAGAGGTTTTTTTGCCAAATTAAGATCAGTTGCCTCACAGATCTTGGAATTTTTTTTTTTGTCAGTGTGTTGGTCCATATGTTGCATGTGGGGGACCTATAAATTTCTGGTTTAACATGAATCCAGTGATTCTTCTTTTTGTCATAATTTTATGTCATAATATCTGTGCCTGGGACTTCACTGTAACGTGAAATGGTGAGGGCTGGGCTTCTTTGCTCATTATTTTGAGTTTTGATTGTTTGAATGCATTGTGGAACGATGGAATTTTGTGAGGATTTTAGAAGGAAATGTCTGGATTCGATACTCCTGACAAGCAATGGTCACAGCCCATGAGTGTTGGCATGGAGGGTGCCTTGTGCCCCAAATGGAAATTCCCCAAAAATCTCTGGAGGGGATGGAAATATCCTTGCTAAGCCTGGTGCATCTTCAAGCACAAAATACCAGCACTCATCCTAAGAAATGAGCACATTTCATTACATGGGATTTGGGAATAGGATTTAAGGAACTGTTTTTCCACTCTCTATAAGGCACAGATTATGCAGAATGCTAAATTTGCCCAAAATCTAAATGCCCCTTCTGCGACAAATTCTGAGAAATTTTATTTTAAATTTTTAAAATATGTTTAATATCAATTGTCTGGTTTCATTCTATTCCAGACATCTATAAAAAACCCCCAGTTCTGAGCCACTGAGAGGGTTTGTTTCCCTCGTGATGCATTTCAAAAATGCGCTGAAATTTTATTTTGATCAGGTCAAAACATTGTAATGTAACTTCAAATATTGGCTGTAACAGGCTGTCAAATACATCTGTCACGGTGCCATTGAAATTCATGTTTCAAGGGACTGTAAAAAAACAAACAAAAAAAGTTAAGTCAAAGCAAAATTAATACCTTGTCATGATGAAATGTTCATGAATTATGGAAATGAGGAACTGAGCAGGCAGTCAGTGCTGGAAATCACTGTGTATCCCCAAGAAATTCCAGGTTTTAGGGAAAACGGTGTCTCGTTTGGGAAGAAACAAGGAGGTGTGGCCAGTGCTGCTTCACAGGGCACCAACTCCAAACCGAACCATTAATTTTAACAAAATACCCCTTGAATTACCTGCCCGCAAAGCCCTGATTGGAGGTAAACAGGGACATGCTGCCTTGGGAATATCACAGCTCCTTTGCCTTTAGTTTCCAGGTTTTGCAGGCAGCAGTTCTGCTTCCACATCCTTTCCTCCTCCGGGAAGAAAGGAAAGGGATAAAAAACTTCAACATCAATTCCGAGTTCTCCGGTGCCACGCACAGAATTCCCGAGGCGGCTGTGCCAGATCCTGGGACCTCACACGTAGTCGCTCAGTCTGTAGCCGCTGTGGGACGCAGAGGTCAGGGAAGGAGCGTGGTTTCCCTTGGAGGCACTCGGCGGTCTGGAGAAGGGAGGCGGTGCGGTCCCGGAATGCGGCGGGAAAGGCGGCTCGTTCCCGAGGCACGAGGCGCACAGCAGAGCCCCACCCAGCACGCTCAAGGCCGAGGAGACAAATCCCAGATAAAGAGCCTGCCCTATCTCATACTTCACCCCAGCGGGAAGCGTGGGGTTGTAGAAATCCCTAACGACCTCGCTGGTGCTCCATGAGACCGGGACCAGGCAGAGGAGCCCGGCCGCCATGAAGCCGATCCCGCCGGAGCCGGCGACGGAGGCCTTGGCGGGGCTGCCCTCGGCGCAGCGCGTGCACCTCATGCCGACGACGGCGACGCCGGCCGCCAGCACGGACAGGAGACAGGAGGTGACCATCATGGCCCGGGCGGCGCGGAGCTCGGCGGGCAGCGCCAGCTGGGAGCGGTGCACGTGGCACTGGTAGACGCCGGTGCTGTGCCGCGCGCACTCCATCCACAGCCCCTTGAGGTAGGCCACGGCTGTGATGATGCTGGTGCCCACGTGTGCCGAGCGCCACCAGTGCGGCAGGATGGTGGCAATTAGCGTCCCAATTAGGCCCAGCAGGCTCAGGGAGAAGCCGAGCAGCTCCAAGGCCCAGCTCGCCATGGGAATGTTTGTGCTGCCCGGTTCTCTTAATGAGGCGCCTCCGCTTGGGTTCCCTTGGAAAACACGAGCTTGTCTTGGAAGATGTGCGGCTGTTTTACTCTGACGCCTCCTGCTCTCCTAATAAAAGGTAATTGAGGGAAAAAGGAGTTAATTATTACCCCAAAGCATTGCCTCTCCAGCCAGTGAGGTGCATTCCAAGTGCAGCGAGGGCAATAATTAGCATAGTTATCGCTGTTAATCGTATTTTTGTGGAAGTAATGGGAAAGCAAGCTTCCCTCTTCCCTTGTATAAACAGCCTTCTGCTGCCCGCTGGGAAGAGAACTCAAGACAATTTATGAAATGGAAAAAAAATATTTTAAATGCAAATATTCCTCTTCCCAGCAGGCTCTTCAAAAAAACAAACACGATTTCCTCTCTAAAGCAGAGAATTAGGTAGTGTTAACACTTGGAATGAAGGAGATTTATAAAGTAGGGAACTGCAGGTTGCTTTACACGATGAAAACATTCCCAGAAGGTCATAGCAGGACTAGGAAAACAATAAGGGTGTATTTGCTCAAAGTAGGGAGCAAAACGAGTGATTTAAAACCTGTGGAAGAGGATAACAAATATCGGATTAAAGTCGCTTTCCTGGCTGGCCAGTATTTCTTGAAGCTGCATTTCAATAAAGCAACTCAAAGGGGAATAATTTTCATTAGGGTCTGTGGAGTTTCACGTCATGATTTCAGGTTGTGGGTGAAATGTGGAATCAGGTGAGCATCCTGGAACTTCTGAGGGGCAACACCTTCACAGTTTGGTGGTGTATAAATCCAAGCTGAAAAACAAGGAATGGCAACTCTTCCATCTGGATAAATCCCCGATTGAGTGCCCTTTTCCAATGGCTGCCTTGCCAGCTCTGTTGTACATCATGCATCATGTGTGTGGGCAGAAACCTGATATTTTAATATATAAAATAACCCTTGCGTCACAATCCAGCTTGGAATTCAGAAACAGGAACAAATTTAAGCTCCAGTTCTGCCAAGTCCCATGCATGTGCTGAACTCCTGCTTGGACAAGAAAGTGGAAGTGTTTGCAGGACCTGGCCCGAGCAGGAAAAGGGAGGAAAACCATCTGGATCAGCTCATCAATGCCATCAGGACAGCAGAAGGATGCAGAGGGAGCAAAGTGAAAGCTGCTCCACATCCCCCTTGTCTCAGACTTGTCTCTAACGAGTCTGGAGTGCTTGGGGTGAACATCAGTGCCAGGGTTTGTCCCCGTTGTTGTGGCATTCACTGATCTCTGCCTGACAGCAAAATCATGGAATCATGGAATGGTTTGGGTTGGAAGGGGTCTTAAAGGTCATCCATGCCATGGGCAGGGACCCCTCCCACTGTCCCAGGCTGCTCCAAGCCCCAATGTCCAACCTGGCCTTGGGCACTGCCAGGGATCCAGGGGCAGCCCCAGCTGCTCTGGGCACCCTGGGCCAGGGCCTGCCCACCCTCCCAGGGAACAATTCCTGCCCAAGATCCCATCCAGCCCTGCCCTCTGGCACTGGGAAGCCATTCCCTGGGTCCTGGCCCTCCAGCCCTTGGAAATTGTCTCTCTCCATCTTTCTTGTAGGATGGGGCGTCTCTTCCCAAAACAATCCCTTGGACATTGAGAAAATAAAGGGAAAAATGGAAAAGCACAAGGATTTTTACGGCCTGGGCAGGACAACACCACAGGCTGAGGACTCTGTACTTCCACTCATTCCTTTTATTCGGAGTGTGCCATGGGATGGGGAGGAATGGGATTTTGGATTTGCTGGCTGGAAGGGAAGAGCAAAGCAAAGAGCAGCTTTCCTTTAGTGTGCCTGGTTTTAGAAAAGCTTTTTCTTCCTGCTGCAACTTCCTGGCCTTTCAGATCCTCTTTATGTAACACTTAAATGAAAGCAGCTGAGTTTATGTGGCTGCTGAAGTAATTAGCCTCATTTGCATATCCTGAGACAAACACAGAGGGTTTTATATCAGAAATCATCGTTCCAGGGGAGGTCAGGCTGCAGATTTCTCTCAGCTACCACACATATGACAGGCCATGGGTTAGGGCCAAGCACAGCACAAAGGGGCAAATCATTTCCTCCAGCACTGCTGGAGATATTTTATTTCTGTTCCAACCATGAGAAGTCCTCAGTGTTTGTTTGCCTTGCAGGTTATTTGGGTTTGGTTCCCATATTAAGGAAAATTAAGCAGTATTTTCCCTTTTTATGTTATTATTTGTTTCCTGTGAGGCGCGTCTGTATCCAAGCATGCCACACATCTCAGGGAAATTATCCTGGGAATACTCCTCCAGGATCAGGGAGATGTCCACATGGTTTTAGGGCACAGCAGGACCATGAGGGACCTCAAGACATCACACAAGACATCGGCAACTGAGCTGGAAATGGAGCTTGGGTCTCCTGTGTCCTTCATCCTCTCATATCCCTGGTTTTGCCTGGTCTGGGAATCTCCCACTCCCTCACGATGAGCAGATGAGCACGACCCCAGATTGTCCTCTCCAATTCCTCATCCCACACACGACATCCACCCCTTGCCCACCACCCAGGGGAGCGCTCTGGGTCTCTCTGGTGTGTTTGCAGAGAGGCTCCCGAGGCCAGGCACGAGGCTTTGCAGCTGATCCCGGGGAGAACAGGACCTCAAAGGAAAATGTGATTTACACCACGAGTCCTGGGAAATGGACCCCCGATTTAATGGAGGTCAGAACGCTCTGGAGCTCGGCAGCAGCTATTTTTAGACGTCATTAAGGTGTTATTTTTAAACATTAGCCATTAAAAGCTTTCTAATTTAAGCAGCCAGTGTTAATTGGCCCCGCTCGCTCTGCGTCATGTTTTCCATGTGCCTTCCTCAGCAGTTCCAGCTGCCCCTGGTGCTCAGGAACACTTTCACTGCCAGGCACCAGCCTTCCCCTCCTCGCTGCCAAGTGGCAGAAGCAGCAGGAACCCAACACTTTTATCTCCAGGAACATCAGCAGCCTCGTGGAAATGTCTCACTTTACAGCCCAGCTCAGGAACGTTCAGTGGGATCAGGTGAGGGGCAGCTTGGATGTTCCTTGTGGGCTGAGCCAGCCAAATATTAAATCAAAAATCAGCATTTTTTTTCTGCATGGGTTGTGTTTGTTGATATTTCTTTAGGAAGTGAGCAAATTTTGCTTTCTCACTTGGGAGTCACCCTTTTCTAGCAGGGAACAGAGACAGGATGAGAGGGAACGGCCTCAGGGGAGGCTCAGGTTGGATATTAGGAAAAATTTCTCCGTGGAAAGGGAGGTCAGGCCTTGGAAAGAGCTGCCCAGGGAGGTTTGGAGTGCCCATCCCTGGAGGTGTCCAAGGAAGGGCTGGAGGTGGCACTGAGTGCTCTGGGCTGGGGACAAGGTGGGCATCGGGCACAGCTTGGCCTCCATGGTCCTGGAAGTTTTTTCCAACCTTAATGATTCTGGGATTCTGTGAACCAGAGCCAGCCTGTGTGGGGAAGTAAAGATGGCATCTGGGATGAAAACCGATAAAAAAAGAGACACAATGTCCGTGTTTAGCCTTCATGACCTTCAAGGCCCATCTAAGCACCGAGTGACTGCGAAACGATGTGACAATTTATGAAACTTTTCAATTCCCTCGCCCTGCCAGCTCATGCCAGCTTTATTTTTATGAGCACAAGGGCTGGAAAGACAATTTTTCCACACAAACTTTAGTTCTGCCTGATGCCTGTGCTGCACGGGGACAGCCGTGTCTGGGATAAATCCTTGGGCTGGATCCATGGGCTCTATCCCAGCTGCCTCTGCCTTGGGAGCCACGGCTCCAGAGTAAGCTCCAAACAAACAGCAGAATCTCATGTCACTAATCGGGGTATTTACCCAGGATTAAATAACAGATGCATGTTTTACTGCTGTCTCTTTCATTGTTTCTCATTTTACTGTTTCCCTGCCCATAGCAGTCTTATCCTTTTGTTCCTGCTCTTTCCAAGCCCTTTCTCCAGACCTCTGAGTTGTTCCTCCCATGCAGGCTGTGGCTGCTGTGCCCCTCCCCTGGGCTGCAGGTGGTTCTGCCAATGAATTCTGACCCAGGAATTTTGGTATTTCTCTGTGCACGCTTCCCAACTTCAGCTGTACCTTCAGCACTCTCTAATTCTGCACCAATTCCCTCAGAAATCCCTTTCAGCCTCCACACCAGGAATGCAAAATGATGTGATGTCCTTCTTACCACCTGCTGGACCTCAGCTGAGCCCTGCTCTTGAGTATGCACTCATTTTACTTTTTAAATTAATTTTATTTGATTAATCTCTCACAGCTTGATTAATTAATGTTGAAGGCTCAGAGCTCTGGGGCCTGCTCAGGTTCACCAGACAGGTGAGCGAGGTTCCACACCCTGGCAATTGTAAATTCTGCCCTTTCAACTTCCCAGGCCCTCTCACTGCTCACTCCTGCTCAAATATTTTCAGGGGGAAAGAAAAAAAAAAAGCCTGGTAAGAAGAGCTCCCTGCTTGGATGTGGGCGAGGGTGGGCAGATCTGAGGGGAAACAAGGCCCGCCTGGCTCACAGCAAAATTCTTCTCTTCATTCCCACCCCTCTTTACTTTTTGAAAGAGGAGATTAGGAAATCAATAAAAGTCTGAGAGGCTCATTGTAACCCAGCCTGATCCTACACCTACTCCCACCCCCTCTCTGCCACGGATCAGGGCGGTGCAGCTGCTGCTCTCTCTGCCAGATGTGCAGCAGGAGCCTCAACCCCTCCTCACCTCCCCGAAGCCTCCAGCACCTTCCCTGTGTGGCTCCATGGATTCACAACTGGCCTTGCACCACCTCAGGATTTTCCCAACTTTCCTCACAGGTGCCAGGGAAAGTTTTTGGGGTTGTTTGGGTGTGGGTGCTGCCCTTTGTTTCATGGCTTGTTCCTGCTTGGGACCAGTCACGCAGCATCTCCGCTGGATTTAAAATTATCTCTCTTTGAAATACTCCTCAAAAGACACCAAACTTTTTGTTTCCATCGTGGAATTATGGAGCTTTTCGTGGTGTGTTATTTGGGGTTTTTCCTTAGAGGAGCAAACCGGAAGTTTCATCTTCACCCTGAATTTTTACAAAAGTCAATAAACCTGGAAAAACTGGAAAGGCCATGAAGAAAACAGGATCAGGTCCATATTTTGGCTCCATTTAACTTTACTCCCCAAATTTTAGAGTTTTGTCCCCTCAGTCCCACAGATGAAACCAGTGGCTTTAGCGTTTTGTGTCACATGTGGCATTAATTGCCAGCCCCCTCGAGGGCTGCCACCTGCTTTTTGGGGTGGCTGGGTGGATCATTTGTCACATCTCTAACTCAGTCTCTCGGTGTCCTCCCATAAAATCTGTGGTGTGGAAAAAAAAAAAAGAGTGAAAGAGCAAAATTCTCGGACTGTGGTTACAAAAGGATTGATGTGGTCGGAGGAAGGGATATACACATTTAGCTCTTTGCTTGGCATGTGAACAAAAGCTCTTTGCAGCTCACAGGATCTCATTTTTTTTTTGCTGAAGGAAGCCAAGGTTATTAGTTTTGGATGATAATAAACATCCACCATGGTATAACATAGAGGAGGATATTGTAACTTATTATATCTACATTTATGTTCTGCATGCAATGGGAGTATTTGGTTCTGCCCTTTGTTTATAATATTAAAATACACACCAGAAACCTTCATTTCTGTTCAGAAATTGACTGGAATTGGTTTACTGAATCCTGGAGGTGTTTGTTTGCCTGTGGGACTCTGCTGGAGGAGTCAACACCCCCAAAAAATGGCTCTTTTCTTGCACTTGACTGTGGCTTTGGAAGAGTTATCAGTACCTGTCTGGATAATCTTAATTTGGATCTGCCTGCAAACACACAAACACTATAAAATCCTGTGTATGAACATGAGAAATCAACAGTTTCTTCCTTTAGAGCCCATCCCTCATTTGGTCTGGAGTAAAGGGTGGTAATCAGGGAAAGGAATCATTCCCAAAGCTCCTGGGGAGTGTTGGGCAGATCAGAGCTGCCAGATTTCATTTTCAGGGGGTACCAAACGTGACAAGAAATTCAGTGGCTGATGGGACAAAGTGTTGTGCTATGAAATTCCCAGTGTTATTAAAATCAGGTGATTGTTTCCGCTGGCCAAACCTCAAGCATTGAGTGACATTTTTTGATAGTTTTGACTCTTCTTCTCCATGAAAATAACTCCTGAGGGTAAATTCATTGGTGCTTGAATCACTGATGTTTTAGAGTGAGACCACAAAGCCTTTGCTCTAAACTTCATGTAGCATTGTTTTTATAAGTTAGGAAAAAACAAGATAAGAGTATACCTCAGTATTTACACGTGGGATTGGGGTGAAAACAAATCTTTCCAAAAAAAAAAAAAAAAAAAAAAAAAAAAAAAAAAAAAAAGAAAAAGAAAAAAGTAGATGTGAGAAACAAAATGTAATTCTTCCGTGCACCAGGACCCTTTTCCTTCCAGAATAAAAGCAGCCAAACCAAGATCAGAAAGTCTCCGTGCTGGAAACAACCATATCCAGTGGTGGAACATGATCTGCTGGAGGCAGGGGAGGGCTGTGCGTAGGCTGGGCTTTTATCAGCCCCTCAGATTAGAGGGGAAGGGGGGCACCAACATCTGCACAAAGCCTTGGGGCTGCAGTGACGCAGAACTCACGGGGGGCTCGGTGCCCTGGAGGATTCCTGTCTGCGAGCGAGAGCTGGCAAATTACCCAGAGCCTCGGGGATCAATCAGGGTATTTGTTACCCGGAATGCCAGCGGATGATGGAGCCGGTGTAGCCCCGGGGTCAGGAGCCCTCGGGCCGGGCTCTCAGCCCGCATAAATCATCCGCACACCCCGGTGAAGGGAAAGGAGCTTCACCAGTTTACACCAGCACGGGTTTGGCTGCTGGGAGCTTGGGAGGCAGAGTTTGGAGCTCTGTTCCCCCGTTCCGTGTGTGCAGTTTGCTGGCTACCGATTTTATCTGAGTTGTTGTAATTTATAGCCAGAGACCTCTGCGTTTTCCCAGCCTGCCACTTCCACGAGCGTTTCCCTCCAGATTATTCTGGGTGATTTTCCCCCGCTCATTTTTTATCTGGCTCAAGCCTTGGAGTTTCCAACATTTCCTGGGGCAGACTTCTCCACAGTCTGCTACGCTCCACAGAAATACGCCCTGAGAGCCAAACCAAATCCTCGTGCTCCTTCTCCCAGCTGGATTGCCTTGCCTCAGCCCAAACAAATTACCTCGTCCATGTGCAGGCTCTGCCAGTATCTATTGAGAGAAATCCTACGTTGTTTTTATCCGTGTCTCACCTGGGCTCCCTCCTCCTCCTCCTCCTGCTCCCCGCTCTTGTGTTATTTATGTTCTTTAATAGTGCTTAAAATGGTTTTCAGCCCAATTTAACTTCACCTTTGTTGCAGGGTTGTGTGAGTTTTGGGCTTTGAGCTGCCTTTGCCCCCTCAACCATGGCACAGCCTGGTGTCGGAAGGGGATCGTGATCCTCAAACTGGCTCGTTGCAAAATCTTGGTCGGTGCTATCCCGTGGTGCAGGCGCTTCCAGAAACTTCTTCCAAACATTTCAACCATTGCTTTGTTAAGGACCAAAAGGAAATTTAACGTGTTGCCAGCAGCACAGCCTGCTGGGGGTCTGCATCCTCGGCTATCCTCCCACTGCCAGGATTGCTGGTGGCTCTCCAGAGGCAGCACAGCCCCTCTCCTGTCCCTCTTCCCCAGGCTCAGCCCCGGAGCTGTTGCTGTCCCACACGGAGGGGCTGGAGCTCTCCCGTGGAAAGATCTAAGGGAGAAAAAATGCACCAAGCGCAGCCCCTGAAATAGGATCTGGGCTGCCATGCTGCACACAAGGAGGGGGAAGGGGAAGGGCAAGGCCCTTTGCTGGATCCAGGCTAAGCTGCCCGGAGTCAGCAGGACGCCTCCCCATGATTTCCATGCTCATGGACTCAGGGCACCCTTCCCCTCTCACTTCTGCCCCCATCTCAGCCCAATAAACTTTCATCCCACAGCTGCCTGGGCATTCGCAGCCCTCTCACATCTTTTATCGTATTTCTTTGCCTTTTTTGGTTCCCGTGTTTCTCCCAGGCTGAATTGCAGGCAATGTCTGAACAGCTCATCCTAAACACAGAATCCTGAGGTTGGAAAAGCCCTCCCAGCCCATGGAGCCCAAGCTGTGTCTGATGCCCACCTTGTCCCCAGCCCAGAGCACTCAGTGCCACCTCCAGCCCTTCCTTGGACACCTCCAGGGATGGGCACTCCAAACCTCCCTGGGCAGCTCTTTCCAAGGCCTGACCTCCCTTTTCAGGAAGAAACTCCCCCTGAATTTATACATGGCTGTGTGTGCTGCACAAACTGCACCAAGCCTGAATAGATGGGATTGGTGGCACCTGTGGCACCTGAGTTTGGCAGACACCAGGAACTCAGCAGGCATTGCTGCTGCAAGTGCATTTCTGGAAGGGGTTTGGCAGCCCCAGACTGGCCAAGCATCCCCATTGTCCTCAGACACCTCTGAGAAGAGGTTTGAACTCGCTGGTGTGAGCAGAGAGCAGCTCCCTCAGAGTCCATCTGATGGAAGGGATGGTATCAAACATGATCCAAAGATCTTCTTCTCCCTTCAGTGTTTGCCTTAACTTTGGACTGGTGACACACTCATGGATACCCCATCCCTGGCAGTGTCCAAGGCCAGGCTGGACGGGGCTTGGAGCAGCCTGGGATAGTGGAAGGTGTCCCTGCCCATGGCAGGGGGTTGGAACTGGATGAGCTTTAAGGTTCCTTCCAACCCAAACCATTCTGGGATTCTGGGATTTTACACAAAGTTTCAGGTCCTCCCACTTGCACACCTTCGTGGGAGAAATTTTATTCCCAGCCTGAGTTCCATGACCAAACCAGCCTACAGCTGGCTGACACAGAGCTCAGGATGCTCGTGGCGTCCTGCACAAGACCTGGGGCACTGAACCTCACATAAAAATCCCTGGAAGCACCACAGTGTCATTCTTCCTTGGAGCTGAGCCCTTGCTGGCCCCCTCACTGCCACACTTTAACCTGTATGTGCTCCCCTAGCTATGCCTTTGGCCGTGGGTGAAATTCTCCCCACATCTTTGATATTTTCATTTGTCTTTCAGAATGACATCAGCACCAACAGCGCTGTCAGCCCCAAACTCATTCATCTTCCCTGCGGCTCTCGGAGAGTGCCATAATTATTTAGCTTCTTAAAACCTTCACACTCTTAACAGCTCTCATAAAGTAGTTATTCAGCTCTTGATATTTTCTCCCCAGCTGTGATGATTTAATCTAGCCTGGGGTTTGAAAGGCTCAGCCAGGAAAATCCCAGAGCGCAGTACAGCTCATTTATAAGGCTCAGTGTTTCTGCAGTACCCAGCCCGAGCTGGGCTCTCCATCTGCCTTATCTAAACACTGCCATCACCCTGCATTTAGGGTTTCATGCTAAGTTAAACCACCACACGGAGCTCAGGGAAACTCATACATCTGGCCTGGAAACATCATCCTGCATTTGAAACATTTTGTGCCACAGCTCGGTATTGATTCAGGTAGAGCACATTTGTCTGGGGAGGTTTCGTTCTCCTGCCAGCAAGGGGGAAGCACTGTGGTCTCCTCACCACAGAAGTTCTCAAAAAAAAAAACCCCCCAAAGATTAGCTCAGTTCCCTAACTACATAAATCACAGCTTTTTATAAGCATCACAACGTTATTCCGAGGCGATTGTAACACAGGTGAAATTCCCTTTCTTTCCCAGTGATGACAAAGACCCCAAAATAACTCAGCTGTGCAGCAGAGCCACTTTATTTCATTCTGAATTCACCCTCTGAATTCCACAGCCAGGAAATTCTCATGATTAAGATGCCTCTTCGAGACATTAAATAACCACTACAGTTTATGCTGCATATTAATGGTCAACAAGAAGACTTTTAAAGTTTAAATTTCACACAGAAATTGCAAGCGCAAACCCCTCACACTACATATATTTACTGTTGCTGAGCTAACATTGAAAGACACGTACTAACTTTTTAAATTTCCTGACTTTTATGATTGCTCAATTTTGCAACCTTAACGTTATTTTGAAAGTAGGATTGTGTAAAATTTCCCCCAAGGGACTCAGAGAACTCTGTGCTTTTGAAACGTGGCCTTTCTGTAGCTAATTTCCCTCATTTTCTTGGAGGGTTTTGGTTCTTTTTTTTCTCCCAACCTTGCAGACAGGAGCAAAATTGCAGGACCTCAGAAATAATCAAGCATTTTTCTGGTACCCTGGTGCCTTAATTTTGTGCATTTGCTGTTTTTTTTTCTTTAGTGCAGGTGTGCATCTGCTATGGATCACAGCCCTGTTCAGGAAAGCACTTGACATCCCCAGAACCGCTCCCGGGCCTGAGGTGAGGAACTTTCTTAAGGGCTCTCCTGGATGGGGGAATATCTTCAGAGATGTTTCAAATTGAGAGGAAATGGAATTTAATTTTCCTATTGATGCACGTGGGCTTGAAACAGATGACAAATTACAGGTAAATGGCTGCTGTGTGCAAATTCCCTGAGCAGGAGTGGGAAAGGAATCCTTTCTGAATATATGGAATTATAAAGCAACACGGAGAGTAGGAGAAACTGTGTTCATCTGAAACAATCACAGGCTGTTCTCAGCTTGTTTTGCATGGCAAGGTTGAATTGGTTTCTGTGCCCACCACTGCCTGGTTTGCTGGGGGTGAGCACAGAGTGGGAGCTCTTCCATTAAATGGGCTCTTTTGGTAGAGAATTCTCCCCTGGTGAGGGGGCTTAGCAGAGCCACACAACATTTAAACCCCCTCAAAGAGGATTAAGCAGTGTCTGGAGGTTAATGCTGCCTCTCCACAATGGGGTGGCTTTGGGAAATGTGAATTTTGACAGCAAAGGAAGGACAACCTCCCTCAGCCCAACTCCCCGACAAAGAGCAGTGCCAGGCATCTGCATCACACCCAGTCCTCTTCCCTCGGCAGCAAGAATCCCAGAATCCCATAAATCCCACCCTACACCTGTCTGGGCTGATCTGGTTTTGTCACTAACCTTAAACAGCACTCAGAGCAGACGTGTTCACCACAGGAGCTCACCCCCACAAGCAGGACCAAGGGTTGCAGTGGAAAACCAGGATCTTTTTTAAACAACAGGCCAATCACTCGTGCTACAAAGAGCACAGAACCTTGTGGGAGCAAAGGTTTTTCCAGAGGGCTCAGTGTCACACAGGAGAAGATGATTCACTCTGCTGGCAGCCTGGTTTGAAAAAATCTGTACAGTGATGGGGGGGGGGTTAAATTTGGGAAGTACTGGGAGATGCAGGTGCTTTTCCTTTGAATACCCCGAATGCCTTCCCCTTCTTCCTTTATTTTTAGAGGAAAACCCCAAACAGCATCCCCTCTTTGTCCACAGAATGAAGGCATTGTTTCCAATGCCTTTTTCCCAGCATGGAGCAAGTTTTCCTACGGCAGAGATTATTTGCAGCATCAGCTTTTACAGGGGCTCAAGGATCCGACTGCTACAGCATCACTGCCTTAATAATCTTATTATTCCTGATCTCTTACTCCTATTTCCGTGGTGTCAAGGCACTTTTCAGAGGCAGTCACACCTTCCAAGGAGTTTGTCAGTGCCCATCCAGAGGTGGAAAAAGCCTTCTGTTGTTCTGACTGAGCCTAGCCCAGCAGTTACCCATCCAGTGCTTCCTTGGAGCAGCGATTCCCGGTGATGAAAGCTCCAAACCTGCTGGCTCCGAGGAGTTACTTTTTACCGTGTCAACTTTTCACATGTCATAAAAAGTGGAGCCACATGAGAAACTGAAGTTATCTGTGTAGCCCCAGGTCGCAGGGAGCAAAAGACTTCTAAAGCAAGTGATGTGATTAGAGGAAATAAGGAAATGAAATCATTTAATGGGAATGCGCCGCGCGTAGAAGGGATCAATAAATAGCTCCCAGGAGTTATCAAGGGCCATTTAGTGCTTTTTTTTGGATCTAAACTCTCTAATCCCTGCCCCTTCTGGTTTATTTGTCCTCCATTCTAGCACATATCGCTGGGCTGTGATGCATCCTGAAGATCCCAGCAGCTGCTCAGCCCCGGGGTGGAGGTGCTGCGGGAAGGTCAAGTTTTCCTCGTGTTCCGTCTCGGATTCTCCCTGAGAGCCCCGTGGCTCTTCACAAGTGCTTTAAAGCCTCATGAAGGATATGGATAGAAGCCTGTTTCCATACACAGTGAGTTACCTTCCCCTTCCTGTGGATTAATACCTGCCATGGAATACTCATCCTGCGGGATTGCCCGGTAGCAGCGAGTCCATCTGGATGCTGATGGACAAAGCAGTGCCTGGCTGCTGAATCACTTAAAAAAGCAGTTATTGCCGAAAAGAAAGGAGGTAACAAAAGCCTACAGGCCTCCTGTGACATCTGTGTGACCTTGCTGTGACTTCAGAGTCTGTCCCTGGATGTTTTTCTAAGTTACCTACCTGGGGTTCTCCTAACCACACAAAAGGGACGAATAAACGAGGACTGAAAACTGTCAGGCCTGAATTCAGCAGCCACTGAAGTTCCCCTTCACTTGGGCGGGTCCTGGGCCAGGCTTTTAATTCTGGGTGGTGTCACACTATTCCCTTGTCCCTGTTGACAACAATAAACTTCACTTGGGTGAATGCTGATCAAAAACTCAGAGAGGAACAAAAATTGCAGCCAGAATTTGGGCCAGCAGATGGTTTTAACGCAAGGTTGTGTTAAGCAACATCAAAATTTTTTTGTTTGGTGGTGCCTACCTGAGCTGAGGAAGGTGTGCCAGCAGCCAGTGGGGCAGGTTCACTCATGTCCCTGCACCCCTGTCACACAGCCAGGGCTCTTTCACTGTAACATCCTAATTTTTGACCCTTATTACACCCTATATCCAGTCAGGAGGATGGCTCTGTCCACTGATGTTTATCATTGCTGGAAAAACTCAAAAATGCTTCTCTGAGGGCAAAGGTCCTACTTGTGCTGGTGGAAACTGAGCCAGGGTGTGGGAAGCTGAGGAAGACTTCAGGCTTTGCCCTGTTCTCCTGAGGATTAAAAGGCTTTATCTGTGGCATGGACAAAGTTTTACCAGATAACACAAACAATTTACTTTTAATCAGCCTGAATTCCAAAGTCAGGATATCCCTCCACCCAGTAATTCTGTGTGCCATGGGATCACACCAGCCCTAAGCCTGAAGACATCTAATTTGGGAGATCTGTGTTGTGGTTTAGACTGAGCTTATAGCTGAAGTTGTACCTCAATACACAGAAGTCTTTTTGTGTGAGTTTTTCTCATTCTCTGCCTCCAAAAATGTGGTTTACCTACAAATGTAAAAATTGTGTTGGGTTAGATTGATGTCCCAGCACTGCCAATAGCCAAGGTTTAGGAAATAAATAAAAGAGGAAGAGGATGTAACATTGCTTTTCCAGAATATCGTCCCTACAAGCCGATCATCACAGATTTCTTGTCCCTAAAGTGTTACCTTGATGATTCACCTTAATGATTTTTTCTTTCATTGTTCTGTCCAATTATTTTTTGGACACTCTGAAGGGGGTTGTTATCAATTGTCCCATGACAAAAGGGACAAAACTCTTTATTTTCTTCATATTTTGAATCTTTTGCATCCCAATTCCATTGTATGTTCCTTTCTCCCTGTGTTAGAACCATAGAATGGTTGGGGTTGGAAGGGACCTTAAAGATCATCTCCTTCCCACCCCATGCCACGGGCAGGGAGTTCTTCCACTGATCCAGGTTCTCATTCCCAATTTAACATCTCAGTGCTCAGGCCTTTGGAACACAGGTGCCACTGTGAGGACAATCCAGACCCACGGAGTTCACATTTATTTGAGATCAGGAGACATAAACCAGTTTGGCTTTCCATACTGGAGCTCCATTTCCACCTCTTTCCCTTTTTCCCCCCCATTTTCCACCGTTTTCAACCTGCAATTCTCAGCGTAATAAAAGGTAACAAGCACGAGTTCTTGGCAGATGGAGGGAGGTTATTGAATGCCTGTGGAGAACCTGTCCCCCTATGTTTAATAAATGCTTTCTTTCAATAAATGTACTCTCAGCTTTAAAGAACATGGAAAACTACAGGGTTTTTTTTGCATCCAGTGCCAAGATAATAATAATCTGGCAAGTGACTGCTTACTCCAAGTAGTAAAAGGCCAGTGAAGCCAAGACTCGCTGTTACCACTATTTTAATCATTATTTGCTGGTGACCACCAGTCTTCAGTGAAAATTTCAGGTGCCTCTGGTATTTTTCAATTTTTGCTGAGTGCCAGGTGACTCAGGCCCCAGCTCTGCTGCTCTTTCTCACAGAGTTTTATCTGATTGAAAATCAGCCTCCAAAGACTGGAGCTGAAGCAGGAAAACCACTCGTGCTGAGGAACAGCAGCAGAATCTGATCCCCTGTTTCTGGTCTCTAAATGGTTTTTGAGTAGCTGGCACCAAGGCTTTACATTCATCTTTAAATACTGGAGGTCTGGGGTTATTACAAAACCTTGGAGGTTTTTTTTTTTTTAAAAAAAAAAAAATAGAAGTATGTTATTTCTATTAGATGCTGTTTGTAAAAATTACATATTGTTAGGCTGAATAGTGCAACCCCCGAAACAAAAAGTAAATGACAAATTCAGACTTCTGGAATTGTGTAAGTTCCACTGAGAAAATAACCCTGAAACCCCACCAGCCACATCTGTGTATATCACTGCTCAATTATTACCCTTTTACTAGACTGCAGGTTATTCTGCCTTACACCCAGTGGTCCAGGGGGAAAAAAAAAAAAAAGCCCTTATTGACAATCACGGGGAAAAAGTTAAATCAATAAAATGAAAAATTATCTGACAATAATTACAGTTGCAAGGCTTGCTCCTGGGCACACCATGAAAGCAGTCTGAACTTCAAACCTCTGTTATTACACTGCTCCAGTTCAGCTGGACAACAATCCAACTTTGGGCCTGGGAGTGCCAGATGCTGAAATCACATTTTGGCGGGGAAAATAGACTAAAAAAAACAAACTGAGAGTATTTGAAAAGCAAAGTCTGAACGAGGATGTTGCTTGAGTAGATTTGTGTTACCGTGGAGCTCAACCCAAAGAGACTCACCCACAGAAGGTGTTGGCAAGGAGAAATGGGGGTACAGGGATCATGGAATCATGGAATATCCTGAGTTGGGAGGGATCCCACCCAGTGCCAGCCCTGGCCCTGCCCAGACCCCCCAACAATCCCAGCCTGGGCATCCCTGGCAGCGCTGCCCAAACGCTCCTGGAGCTCTGGCAGCCTCGGGGCCGTGCCCATTCCCTGGGGAGCCTGGGCAGTGCCCGGCACCCTCTGGGGGAAGAACCTTCCCCTAAAATCCAACCTAAACCCCCCTGGCCCAGCTCCAGCTGCTCCCTGGGTGCTGTCCCTGTCCCAGGAGCAGAGATCGGAGCTGCAGCCCCTGATGAGTCTCCCTCAGTCTCCTCCAGCTGGACATTCCAAGGTCCCTCAGCCGCTCCTCTTCCCTTCCAGACCCTTCCCCATCCTCGTGTCCCTCCTTTGGATGCTCCCTAAACACTTTATATCTTTCTTATACTTGGTCACACACAAGATTGGGAGGAGCGCTTGGAACAGATTCCCACATTTCCCATTTCCTGAGGAGGAAACTTCTCTAGACAGAGCTGAGATCCTTTCTGAGGGCACGAATTTAAGCCCAGATCCTCCTGGCCACACCCCAGCAGCAATTCTTCGGGACAGGCTCCATGATGTGGTCTCAAATATCAGCCCAGTGAGGAAATAGGGGGCAAGCAAAGCTTTGTGCTGTGGCAGTGGCTTCCCATGGCTGCATCTCCCTCTGTCTGGGAAGCCTCCCAAAAGACAATTACAGGAATTGAAAAATGTGGCCAAGAGAGCAAGCACTGCCCTTGCAGGATAATTGCAAAGTAAATAAGGGTGCACACAACATTTGCAAATTTTACAGACATTTACAAAAGAAAAAAAAAGGAAAACGAAACCACTCTTGTGACCCATCCAATCCAAGTCTTTCCAGCAAGAGATTGGGATCAAAAAGAGCCAGGATAATCTTATTAGAACTAACACTTCTGATTGCATTCTCTTCTGATACACACAACATAAATAAGTATTAATCACCTACTCGTTTGCATTTGCTCTGCCCTACCTGGCTTTTCGAGACTACTGAGCCCATGAAAGGGTTTCACTGCGATCTCCAGCACAAGAGCTCAGCTGTAGGATATCAGTGTGCTGATAAGGTGTCCCATATTCAGCACAGCCTGAGTGAAAGGCCTCACAAATGCCAGATTTCAAACCCACCAGTCCTGCCTCGAAGTGACTCTCAGCTGTCTGAGTGGTGACTGTTCCCATGAGTGCCACAGACCACGCGAGGATCATTTCAGAGAAAACCTACCAGGACAATCTGTGATAAACCACCTGAAAAGCTGCTGAAATGTGCTGCCTTATCAAGGATCCATGACAGGAATCCTGCACGAGCTGCCACTAGGAGAAAATCAGCTGGTGGGAGTGGGCAGGACGGCTCTGCAGAGGGGTCTGGATGGGCTGGATCCATGGGCTGAGGCCACACCAACCCCGTGGAGCTCCAGGCTGGGCAGAGGGGCTGGAGAGCTGGGAAAGGCCCTGGGGGTGCTGGTGCCAGCGGCTGGACACGAGCCCAGGGGTGCCCAGGTGGGCAAGAGGCCCCTGGCACCCGGGCTGGATCAGGAATTGTGTGTCCAGCAGGAGCAGGGCAGGGATTGTCCCTCTGTGCTGGGCACGGAGAGGCCCCTCGAGGGCTGTGCCCAGTTCTGGCTCCTGCAGGAGAGCCCTGGAGGGGCTGGAGCGTGTCCAGGGCAGGGAACGGAGCTGGGAAGGGGCTGGAGCCCCAGGAGCGGCTGAGGGAGCTGGGAAAGGGGCTCAGCCTGGAGAAAAGGAGGCTCAGGGGATGTAGCAAAAAAAGGGAGAAGGCACCAGGTCTGAAGGGAGCTGTGGTTTCATGTCTGCTGTCAGGATTAGTCCTCCTGCAGCTCAGGTGGATGTGGACCTAAGGTCCCCACTGCTCTCTCTGGTTCAGGAAACAAAAACAACAACAGGAAAACCTAATTTCACCTCAAACTAGTCAGGAAATTGTGCCTCTCACATTTGGATGTGGAACTTGGCTGAGCAAATCAGGCTTTCATCACCTTCAAGTTCGACTATTGCAAGGAGTATATTCTCAAGCTGGAGTTGGCCACAAAAAGGCACTCAGAACCCAGGGCTGGTTCAGATTTGTCTCCTGAGTCAGACATGCCAAAAAAAGCACTTCCCACCAGTGCCCTGACCTCCCTCTGCTCTCCTGGTCCAGTTAACCAGGCTCAGTGATCTTGTCTTTCAGCTGTAATATCTTGAACTGCCCTGGGCATGGCTCAGAGAACGTCTTTCTTTCAGAGGAAGAGGGATCAGTAAGGCCAGCAGTTACCATTTCCCAAAACATCAACAGGGATTATGAGGAAGGAATTGTTCCCTGGGAGGGTGGGCAGGCCCTGGCACAGGGTGCCCAGAGCAGCTGGGGCTGCCCCTGGATCCCTGGCAGTGCCCAAGGCCAGGTTGGACATTGGGGCTTGGAGCAGCCTGGGACAGTGGAAGGTGTCCCTGCCATGGCAGGGGTGGCACTGGATGGGCTTTAAAGTCCCTTCCAACCCAAACCATTCTGGGATTCCATGATTTAGGAGCCTTTATCTTTGTACTTTGCAGTGGCTTCATCTTCTACCACTCTTGGACATTTTCAAAAATTGTATACATGTGAGAAATCTGGAATTTTGAAGATCTCATGTGCAGGGCAGAGGGGTTCCCAACAGCAGACCCCAGCTTCAGACCGGAATGTGTTTGAATGAAAAGCAAGGATTTAGGATCCCACCTCGCCATGATGTTCTTGGCATCGGGAATCAGGTGATAGGCACTTTCCCTGAGAACAGATAAAATAATCTCCCCTGTCCTCCTAGAGCTTGGGCAAGGTGACAGGTTGGTGATTAGATTCTCCCTGGAGCTGCCTCATGGCCCTGCTGTGGAAGGTTCAGGAGTTTACTTGGCTTCTCTGCTTCATGCTGAGTTAAAAATCCCACAAAAAAGTTCTTTGTGTGTGGAAGTATCCCAGCGGACAGGAGATAATGTTTTCCAAACCAGTTAAGGACTGGAGGAACTACATCATTTCCATAATAGCTCCTACCACAGGATTCAGCAGAAATATTCACAGAGTGCCTCTAACTGTATATTTAAACAACAAACACTCCATAAAAACTCACGGAAAATCCCATTATTTTCCTTAAATTCAAACTTTTCCTTTTCCTTTTTGGTGATCTGGAGGTTTGACAAAAGAAGCTGTGGGTCCAGTGACCCACAACTCCTTGTGTAGAGAAGAAGTGGTGGAAAGAGAATGAATCCCATCGTGGATGAGGACTGCAGAACCCAGACATGAAGCAGGGGTAAGGGATAATAAAAACCACTGGATGGGAGTGAAAAGGGAATGTGACAAGAGACACAGACCCCTTGCCACAAGGGAAGAGGATGCAATTCCTGGAGCAGAGAGGCAGGGAAGGGAGATGTGGAGCAGGGCAGGGGTTGGAGGGCAAGAGCTCGAGGTGTGTGAAACGCATTTGGTCTGCAGCGAGGGTCTCCCTTTCCTCCGGCTCCTTTGTGTAGCTGCTCCCCATGACTCACACGTCTCGCTTTGCCTCTCTCTCAGGGCCCATTCCTCGTTAAAAAGGCTGAATTTTAAAACATCCTGAGGACAAATGGAGCCAAAAGTGTGATGGTTGCCGTGGCTCAAAGCGAGCAGAGATAAATGTAAAGGACAGATTACAAAACCGACAGGGGACATCCCTGGGGGCTCTGTCAGGAAGGTGTTTTGATCAGACACTTTTATGAACCTGAAAATCAGGATTTTCCCATCCTGAGAAATGGCAAGGAAGAAATAATAACTGCTGATCTCTCCTAGTTGAGGCTTATGGGGCAGAAAAGATCAAACCCAGTGTATTCCTCTGCTCTGTGACTGTTGTTTTCTGATTTTACACTCTACCTTTCTCAACATATTCAAAGCTTTCAATAATCTTCTAAGAAGTGGTTTGGATCTAATAAATTCTTTTGTTTTGAGAGCCAAGTCTTATCTTACTCATGAGAATAGTCCAAGCACCCACCCTTCAGCCCAAGAAAATGGAGTTTTATTCTTTACTCAAAATCCTGTGACTGATTGAATTCCCCTGCACTTCATACACTGAATGTCATGTTCCACACTTACCCTAAATCCATCTTTTACAATTCACCCTAAAAATTCTTTTTAATTCAACGAGGAACAGACAAAAATTTCTTTAACCATATTTATCATTACTGACTGTCATTGTACAAACAGCAAAAGTTTAACCAGTGTGGTGACAGAGCAAAATCTGGGTTGGTTTCCCATCACATTCAGTCCTCAAGGAGGAAATTTGTGGAGTCTTTCTTGCAGTTATTCCATGAGCAATTTAGATTCTGAGCTGTGGGGATGACATGCGAGGGGCAAAAAGAAGGGTAGCCTCACAGAACATGGATATTTTTCTTTCTACAGCTTCTTTCATACAAACTGGAAACTTCTTTCTGTGGCTGGAGATGGTTCCAAAGAGACTGTGGGCGATTCTGTTGTAGGAAATTCAGCCCAAATGCCAAGGTCTGTGTGGACGGGCCCAACATTTAACTCAAGAGACTAAGACAGAGGACACCAGGAGGAATTTTTTCATGGAAGGGGTGGTCAGGCCTTGGAAAGAGCTGCCCAGGGAGGTTTGGAGTGCCCATCCCTGGAGGTGTCCAAGGAAGGGCTGGAGGTGGCACTCAGAGCTCTGGGCTGGGGACAAGGTGGGCATCGGGCACAGCTGGGCCTCCATGGGCTGGGAGGGCTTAATCAGAGTAGAAGGATAATGATCCAGCTGGGGAATATTGAACAAAAGTCTGGATTTTGGGTGACCAACAGCAACACTTTTTTGGTTGCTGAGTGTTGGAAATGGAGGCTTCAAGCCGGTGTTTACAAAGAGCTCTGATAAAGGAATCTCTGCAAGAGCGTGAAAACTCAGCCTGGGGTGGAATTCCTGTCCTCAAACACTCCACGTGGATCCTTCTGTGTAATAAGGGCTTTTCCAAAGCATCTTCTTCCTCCTCTGGGAAAAGGAGGAATATGAGGAAACGCTCAGCTACCACCACTGCTAAGCACACACTTCAGTTTGCTTTTCAGCAGGGAAGGATTTAAAGCTCTGCCTCTTCTCTCACACAAATTAATTATCACCTCTTTTATCTTTAAGCAAACTTGGGATAGACCCGAGGAGAAGGACAGAAATATTGTACTGCAGAGGCAATATTGACTTGATTATTAAAGCTGTAAAAGTCAGGCAAGATGGGATGAAGGTGGAAAAGCTCCATCAGCCAGACCCATGGATTTATGGCAGCACCATTGCCTGGAAAAGGACGGGGTGAGGAATAAAAGCTCTCACTCAGACTCATAATATGTTATATTTTGGGGGTTTGGTTTCATTTCCCCTTCCTTCTTCTGAGACTGAGAGTAAAGGCATCAAACCCTTCTGTGCAGGATGCAACTGGTTCAAGTCTTTGTCCTCTTGCACCTTTTTTATTTAATTACAGCTAGTTAAATACTTCCGTTATCTTTGTGATAACAATAACCACAAGCATTTCTTGTCACGCACATAGGTTTTTTGTGTGTGCATAAGAACACTGAATAAAACATGTCCCACTTCTCCAAAATTTAGCTCAATCTTGACAACTGGATGTAAAAGAGAAAACACCAAATTTTGTGGCAGGTGTTTTTAGCCCACCCCAAAAATTCAATAGTTAAATCCTGCTGGAAGGTTAAGTGCAGCATGGGAGGCATCAGAAATAAGGTTCAGGTGTTATTAATTTTGTTTCAGACTTTTTACTCTTAAAGGCTTAGGGTCAAGGCTAAGAGCAGGGAAAGAAATGTGCCTAATCTTTTTGGGTTGTTGGGCTGGAGAGGAGAGTCCTCAGCTCTGCTTTTTTGTGAGTTAAAATGCAGAAAGAGTGGGGAGAAGCAGGTTCAGACTTAGTCTGGCTGTATTTGGGGGTGGAAGGGTTAGAAGTGTGGCTCTATAAAAAATGATATCATTTACTCACTTCTCCTTGTAAGAGCTCTGGTTTACACAGGAGTTTTAAAATTCCCCAGTTTTCTGGCTGTGGCTGCCTTCACTGAGCCAAACTGCTTCGTAGCTGGAGTGAAAACTCATCTGAGGATGGCTTTGGCTCCCAGCTCCCTTTTTGCTGTTTAATGTTTGCTTCTTGTTCTTCCCAGAACCTGAAACAGAAAAGATTTTCCTCAGCTCATCTCTGTCGGGACAATGAAGCAAGCTAAGGCCGAGGAAATTTGGGGGCAGGGGTTGTAGGTAACCTGTGGTACTTTTATTTCTTAGGGAGGTGAGGGGGTTGGAGTAATTGGTGCAAGAGTTGGGACCTACATTCAGCACCCTGAATGTCCTGTACAGCTCCAGGTGGATTTCAGCAGCTCTCCCACCCTTCTGTCCCTCAGGATGATCCCAGCCCTTCCACTACTTGGTCTGTCACAAGGTGAAGGTTTGACAGGACAAGAACAGCCTCAAGCTGTGCCAGGGGAGGCTCAGGTTGGACACCAGGAGGAATTTCTGCATGGAAAGGGAGGTCAGGCATTGGAATGGCCTGGAGTCCCCATCCTGGAGGTGTCCAAGGAAGGCCTGGAGGTGGCACTCAGAGCTCTGGGCTGGGGACAAGGTGGGCATCGGGCACAGCTGGGACTTGGTGATTTTGGATCTCTTTTCCAGCCTCACTGATTCTGGAGTTCTAAGTACACGAATTTACTAAGAAGTGGGTTGAAAAATTGTGTTTCCTGCAGAGCAGTGAGCATCCCTGTGGTGAATTGTGCTGTGTAGTAAACACAGCTCTGCTGCTGCCTTTCCTACCCTGGAAGCATTCCAAGGGCAGCTTTCTCTGCCTCGCTGCTTATTTTCATAAAATGCTCAGGAACCTGATATCTCAGAAGCTTCTGCTCTCTCAGGGCTGGTTGGATGAATTCAAAATTAACCTTCAGTGTGTGTTTCAAGCACAGTCCCAACTGCTCCTCTCTAATCTGTGGGAAAAGTGACATCCAGGTCACAAGTTTATCCCGAACAATGACCTAGCAGGGAATGTCTGTAAGAGACAAACGCAGCCTTATTGATGACATTTGCTATTTCAATCATATAATTATGGCTATGACTCAGGAACTGAGATGCCCTTGTGTCCTGATTTTCTGTAAGTACTGAGGGCTTGTGAAGGAAGTTTGGTTATTACTTAAATTAAAAAAAAAAAAAAGGAAATATAGCCTGAGTAGAGAAGAAAGGCAGGGGGATCTCTCAGAGGCTTAATTTTGTATTGTGCTTGCCTCTATTATAAAATTATTAACATACTCCCTCCCTCCCCTGGAAGGGTAATGGCAATATTAAAGCCAGTTTTACAATTTTCATCCTGTGTCTAAATCCTCCCTCATCCTGCTGCCTCCTCACAGCACTGAGCTTTTCTACAGTATTCATTACCCCTCTCCAACAAATAAACACCCCACACCTGCGGGTGGAATTTCATCTGGGCAGGAAAAATGGAAACTTTGTCCTGGTTTGGAGCAGGGTTTGTGCAGGTCCTGCCACTCTGAGGGGCATTGCTGCAGCAAGGAGTGAGCTGAGCACCACCAGGATGTTAAATTGAACAGTCTGCACTGGCAGAGAGCTTGGAAAATGATGCCAGGGGGCTCAGGTTACTGCATCAGCACTTCCCTCAGGCAGCAATGTAGGCCACTGGATCTTAACAAGGTGGATGTTCCCTATTCCCCTTCCCTGGTTTCTGAAATAGCTGTAAAAAGGGGAGCAGATTTTGCGGCTGCAGAGTGTGAGTTAATATCCTCAGTTCTTGAGTCCCCCTGCTAATCACAGCTCCCTTCATCCCTGTGTTGTAAAAGTTTTTCCCAAACAGTTCAACCAGAGTGGGAAAAACCATCACAAGAGCAGCACAGACCAAACCTGCAGGAGCAGCAGACTCAGCACCTGCACTCTGTGAATTAATAACTTCTTGGGCTTTATTACAGGCTGGCTCTGTTTGGGTTAGTGCTTGGCAGAGATGTGTTCAATTTGTACTCAGGAGGGTGTGAACCAGTTTTCTGGATCCTTTCAAACAGTTCCTGCTCGTTCAGAACTGTCTGCACTTGTCCAAAAGCTAAGAAGGCTCCAAGAAACTTTGGCAACCTGTGCTGTGAACAGAACATGAGAAAATGCTCTCCAAAGCCTGAAGTTTGTACAGAAATAAGATGGCAATTACTGCAAAATGAAACTTTGCATGTCTGGGCATCTTTGGCCTGACTTTCATTAGATGTAGAGGATGGTGTGCTTTTTTTTTTGTTGTTGTTGTTGTTCTTGTTGTTGTTATTATTATTATTATTATTATTATTATTATTATTATTATATTTTTAAAATCTGAGCATTTCACAGCTGGACCTAAAATTTAGTGCAAACTCCTGACGTTGACTTGTGCAGCCAAGGCAGGGAAGCTGTTTAGAAGCAATCAGTGAGGTACCAAAAAAAATTCCTTTGGCTGGTGCTGTTCAGTTGCAAACAACAGGAACAACGCCTCTGTGTTCACATCAGGCTGGAATAAACTCTGTATTTCCTTAGGTGAAAATAACCCACCCTAAAATCACTCTCACCCCTCTTTCCCTGAAGCTTCATGCCTCTTAACACACGGTGTTGCCCCTACTATTTTTCCCAGTGCTTAATAAGTCAGGAGAAGAGGAATCTTCATTTGGAACAGCACCAAGCAAACATCCCACTCTTACAAACTCAACCTGTGGAGGAGCTGGAATTTTTTTAAACCCTGATTAAAACATAAGCTTACATATTTCATCCTGCAAATAGTCAGCTTTATATGGCTAAGGAAAACACGATGAGCAGGTTTTGTTATCTGTTCTCTCTCATCCGTGCATTTAATAGGAAAGACAAGAGCCTGTTCTTTCTGCACCCCGGTGACTTACGTGCAGCTCCCTGGAATCCCAGCAGCTCTTCCCTCTCTGTGCTTCAGGAACATCAGCACAGCTTGTGGAGATGATCCCTGGTGGGTTACAGGAGCTGAGGAGTGACACCATCACCCCCTTGGATAGGCAGGAGATGTTCCATGCCCTCTGCCAAGGGAAGCGGAAAATCCGTGGCAGGCAGGGAAATGCTCACCCCATCCTAGAGATGTCCTGCTGCGTGGTAAGCGAAGAGCTGATCTGGTCTCTGCAACAGCTGGTTTCCTACAGGACTCAGAGATCTGACATGGATCCCTTGGAGGTGACAGGGATCCCTTGGAGGTGACAGGGATCACCAGGAGATGCCGCGGAGGACGAGCCCGGCAGCTCGCAGAGGGCAGGGTTCAAGGAGACCTGAAGAGCAGGAATTCCAAACTCATCTTCCCACCTCGAAATGCTCCAGGCAGATTTGCTGAGGAGGAGCCCCGTGTCAGTACCCAGCTGGGAGGACATGACCCAAGCTGGCTAAATTTGTCATGGCAGGGGAGGTGTCAGAAAACGGAGCGTGCCTGCTCCGGGCAGGATACAATGCTGGAAAAAGGAGCATCGGGTTCAGCTGACTGTTTACAGTCTCCTAGAGACCAGGGCTGGGAGTTTTGGAGGGATGGACACTGCAATGGAGACAACATTTCAAGCACAGCTGGACAGGACTGGCTGGGATGGGGTCACTTCACTCTAATTATCCGTGATTAATTCCCTTTTTCCCTACAGCCTGCAGGATCAGACCAGGATGGGTAATTAATTTTCCTGTCCCACTCCCCCTTAAAGCCCAACACCAGAGCTCCTGGTTTGTTGTAACATGAACTTGGAGGGATGTAGCTGAACTAAGGAAGAAAGTTATATTAAAAGGATGTACCTGAAAATATTTTACCTCTGCTTTTCCTTTCTCCTACTGCATTCCCCTACAAGGAGTCACTTCCCTTTTCGGGAAGGTGTGTTGAGTTGTCTTGTCCCTCTCAAACCCTAAAAGGGCACATGTCAACTGCACCTGGAAAATAGCTGGAAACTGTGGCCAAAATAGGGATGGGACGAGGAAGAGGCTCATCTTTCTCTGTGTTTATCACAGAATGATCTGAGTCAGAAGGCACCTTAAATATCATCTTGTTCCAATCCCCTGACATGGACAGAGAACTTTCCACTGTCCCAGGCTGCTCCAAGACCCAGTGTCCAACCTGGCCTTGGGCACTGCCAGGGATCCAGGGGCAGCCACCTTTCAGGCCCTGCCCGATGGCTGAAAATCAGTGACCTGCAAAACCCTCCCGTGAACTTTTTGGGGGGGATTTTTGCCAGCACAGGACACAACCCAGTGCTTTCCCCAGACCCCGCTAGATGTCAGTGTGCTCTGCGAGTCCAGGCGCCGAGCGCCGGGAGCTCCGGGCTGGGCTGCGGGAGATGCTCCAGAGCTGAGCTCTCCTGACACCAAACTGCTCCAGTTTTCAAGGAGAGAAAGTCAGGCTGTTGTTGTTGTATTCGTGCCTTTGGGAATCACAGAATCCTCAAGGTGAAAGAGCCCTTCGGGATCATCCAGTGCCACCCCAGCAGCACCAGCATCACCCCAAACCCTGTCCCCGAGGGCTACATCCAGACTCCTCCTGAACACTCCCAGAGACAGTGACTCCACCACTCCCTGGGCAGCTCATCCCAAGGCCTCACCACTCTTCCAGGGAAATTTTCTTTTCCAATCTCCAACCTGAGCCTCCCCTGGTGCAATTTGAGGCCATTTCCTCTCCTCCTTTCCTGTCAGGGAGTTGTGCAGAGCCACAAGGTCCCCCTGAGCCTCCTTTTCTCCAGGCTGAGCCCCTTTCCCAGCTCCCTCAGCTGCTCCTCCCAGGATGTGTTTTCCAGACCCTTTCCCATCTCCGTTCCCTTCCCTGGACACGCTCCAGCCCCTCAATGTCCCTTTTGGAATGAGGATCCCAAAACTGGACACGGGACTCAAGGTGGGCCTCACTACGGTGGGAATGGGCACTCGGATGGATGAGCACAGATCTGGGGATGCCTTTGGGTGGTCAAATCTCCTAGATGGACAGCTCTTCCCAAAGAAATGGGTTTGGAACCCTAAAGTGCCCTGGGAACGTTGCAGACACCAGTATCTGAACTGGAATCTTGTTTGTTTAGCACCAGGCCACATCACCCAGAAGCATTTATTAAATGACTCTCCCAATATTCCTCTTGAATAAGAGGCTGCCAGTTTTCTCTTTTACTGTTACATGAATGCTGCCACTGGCAAGGATCCTTTGGGAAGAGCCAAGCCTTCCAAAGGCAAATCTTTGCATCATCCACTAAGCTCCCCACCCTTGCCTCCCTGGAAAGGTCAGGGATGTTTCTGCCTGATGCCTTTGGTGCAAATCATTCCCAAGTGAAGAACTGGCCCAACATTGGATCCAGATGTGGCTTCAGAGTCCCCGACCCTCCCTGTCCGTGCTCACACGTGTTGGAGGTTTCCTCACCCCGTGTTCTGGGCCTGCCTCAATCGCAGACATTTCACTCTTGATTTATTTTTTAAAAATAATAAAAAAAAATCCCACTGCCACTATATCATCAACTCCTGGCAGATCTATAAAAATCTACTTGTTATGCTGTTTCAAGGGACTGCCTGTCAAATAATATTAATATTCCTGAGGTTTTGTATTTAACAAAAAAATCTGGGTCGAACCGTTGCAGGTGACGAGGCAAGAGAGGATCCCTCCTTCAGATGTTTGATGTACATCTGAACTGGAAGTTTGGCAGAGCCTTCCCGAGGCCTGAACAAGTATTTGAGTCAGGTATTGGAGCATTTTTCTCTTTTATTTATTCTGTGATATATGTACAGGGCCAGCCTGAGATGCTCTCCAAGGGAAGAGCTGTGCTGTTCAATGTAAAGCGGATTAGGGGATGTAAATTCAAACTGAAATGCAGCAGGGGAAGCCAGATATCCACCCTACTGATCTCATCACTACATAAAATATTAGGGAAAATTCCTGAGCTGACCAGGCTTTCTGGACTGTGCAAGGTCTCCCCAAGGTGATGATGCACTGGGTCCCTAAATAGTGTCCCTAAATTAAGATTTAGAAAATCTTTGTTTCAGCAAACAGCAGAGATGTGTGACCAACTGTTTCTAGAGCAATGTCCTGTGGTCTGAAATGTAGAGGACTTTTAGAAATTAATAATTATTTAACCAATCTCAATAAGACTTGTTCCTCCCATGAGGCACAGAAACATTCTTCTGTCCATCAGAAGATTGATGTGGTCATTTTTTTGAACTCTGAAGCTCTTTCACAGAATCCCAGAATCACTCAGGCTGGAAAAGCCATCCCAGTCCAGTTTGTGCCCAATCCCCACCTTGTTCCCAGCCCAGAGCACTGAGTGCCACGTCCAGTCTATCCTTGGGCACCTCCAGGGGGAATTTTCCACAGGAATGTGCCTTCATAGTGCTGTACAATTCCTAAATCCCAATATTTCTCATTCTTAGTGCTGCTGTAACATCATTTTCCTTTTGGGGGTGGATTTTCATGAAGAGAATCCTACAAACTCTACAGGCTGAAGATGATGAACCCACAGCAGATGCTGAAATACTCGTGAGTAATTAGAATAATAAGTCATAATTGTTGGTAAGGTCAGGAGTGGACAAAGTCAAGCAGGAGAAAGGGTTCTGAGCTGTGTGAAAGGGCCAAAGTGTTTGTGACCCAAAGTAAATTGTCTGCTCAGACTCACAAACCCTGCTGAGTGGTCAGAGCTCAGCTGACTTCTCATTAATTGCCCTTGGGCTGCTGCCAAAATCCAATGTTCTGCTCCTGAGAACAAATTCCAGGGATGGAGGTTAAAATGGAGAAGGGAGAGATTTCACAGCCTGGAGCTGCTCAGGGACACTGCTGGAGGGCAGAGGCTCCTCTAGTGGTTCAAACACAAGGATGTGGATTCTGGATGAAGAAACACAAATATCTGGATCCTGGACCAAGAAACTTTCTCTGAAACTCTTTGTCCCGCACCTTTGAGTGCAGGACTTGCTGAAGGAAGTTTCTCCTGGAGGAGCTCAGGCACTGCAGGAGAGCAGGACTCTCCCATGGAACACTGAGTTTGTTTGGGATTTTATTGAAAGCTCAGGAAAGTGGGAATCAGCTGAAACCAAGTGGTTTGCAGAGGGCCACGTCCTGCTCCTGCCAACCATCACTGCAAGTGGTTCAAAAAGGTTTGAAAAATACATCTTTCTGTGAATCCCAGGTGAGGAACCCTGAATTCTCCCACCTTTGTAGACAAAAACAGAAGGGGGGTGTGGGTGTTCCGTTTGGAGATTTTTAATGCTGCATTTTTTAAATCCAGTTGTAAAGCAGGGAAGCTCGATGAGGTTTGCAGCACACAGGTTTGAATTTCAGGTAGTGAGGAGTGGAAATATCTGCATTCACTCACTCTGAGGTGTCTCTTTTGTTTCAGAACAGCCAAAAGAGCCTTCACGGATGTCTCATGGTTGACTCCTTCTAAATGCTTTTGGGATTTTCTTCAAGCATTACTTGGATACAAGTTTTTAATTTTAAAATTTAAAATGTTGGGTTCTTCTAGGTTTTAACTGTTTCCCCATGACATTTATTTACTTATTGGTAACAAAGGTGGGGAGATGTTTTATTTTCTCACGGTGTCAGACTGTGGGCCCTACTTAATCCCCCAGCTTAGTTGGAAAAGACCTCTAAGATCATCAAGTCCTACTTCTGGCCTTTTGCTTTGAAGAAAAATCCATTTTCTTTTCCTAATGGGAGCAGAGCACCAAAGGGATGGGCTTGGATGGGAATATCTGACTGCTGGCTTTGCTATAGAGAAAAAATTCCTAAAAAATGGCATTTTAAAGAGTGTGGAGGAACTTATTTTGCAGCTGAATTCTCCAGCTTTCTTGTAGCCCCTTCAGACCCTGGAAGTGCTGTGACGTCTCCACACAACCTTCTCTTCTCCAGGCTGAGCAGCTCCAAATTTCTCATCCTGTCTCCACAGGGGTGCTCCAGTCTCCTTATCGACTTCATGGCCCTTTGGGGTCACATGTTCTGTCTGTGTCCCCTCCCAATCTCCCAGTCACCCCCAATTTCCTCACCAGTGTGACAGACTAAAAACCAGAAAAGCCCTTGGTTCTGGGTAAACTCTGCTCAGCAATAACAAAAAAAAAAAATCTCTGTATTATCCCACCTGTGTCCTGCACAAATCCAAAACACAACTCCATAAAAGCCACTGGGGGGAAAAAAATGAACTTTACCCCAGCCAAAAGCAGCAGAGATGGTAATAATGACAATTATGAGCTTTGGGGTGCAGCACAGACCGTGGTTCATATTTAGCCCTTGGTAAGTAAGACACAGATTTCCCCCCAGAGCTGGCAGACTGACTGTTAGCAAAATGATTTTTGTATCACTGTGATTTGCCTCAGGGTATGAAAGCTGGGAAGAAATTTGTAGGTGAAGATCTTATTTATTTTTTTAACTAATTGAATCTCCTCGCAGGCTATGTGAAAAGTAAAACCAAGACTTTGTGCTTTGCTTTCTGAGTGGTGCCCAGGCAACAAAGGTTGTTAAATCACCAGTCCCAGAAGTCACCGTGCCTGTTGAGATTGGCAGTGCCTGTTAAACACAAAATCAGTCAGGCTCTATCACCCAGAAATATGAGACAACAAAGTTGGTCCTGGTCTCAGTTTCAGCCCTAAGAACTGCAGCACTCTGGTCTTCTGTGTTATCTTAGCAGATACCAATCTGGTTACGGGCTGGGATCAGGATTGTGCAGGAGCCTCCTCAGGAAAATGATTTCTGAGGCACAAATTCGGTTCTCGTTTGGGTTATTTTTAAGGGTTGTTGAATCATTTGGGAGTGGAGTCCCAGCTTTATCATCTTCCACAAGGGGATGCAGGCACGTGTGAAGGTAATGCTGTATCCCTGGGTCTGAGATTCCTGGAATCACAGAATGGTTTGGGTTGGAAGGGATTGAAGTTATTTATCCCTCTGCCATGGGCAGGAACACTTTCCAGTGGACCAGGCTGCTCAAAACCTTTCTCAACTTGCCCATTTTCCGTGGATCTTGCACAGAAATTTGCCAGTTTGGAGGACAAGCGTGGATAAAGATTGCTGAGGATGAAGGAAGTGAGGGAGCAAAAGTAGCTGCAGCATCAGCCCGGGGTATGATTCCTGCTTTTCCGCAATCCCTGTGCCGATGGAGGAGAAGTCACAAAAAGAAAACATCTCGCAGAGGCACAGCCAATAATCCTCACATTACATGCTGAAATCGAGCCTGTGTCACTGTGATCCTAATCTCAGCCCTCTGCTTCCACATCCAGACAGGTCTGGGTGGAGGACAGATCCCTCTCCATCCCAAGGAATGCAGCAGGTACGGAGCCTGGGCCTGCTGCAGCTGCTTTAACCTGTTCTCTTCACTTTTTTTCTCCTTTTTTTCGTATTTTAGAGTTTGAGCCTCAACCTCAGCAGCTCTTCAGCCTGTCTGTGGGTTCCTCAGAGGGTCCCTCCTTTGCAAAGCCCATGTCACAAACATTAAATCTGTAATTACAGACAAAATTAGGCTTTGCTGGGCACGAGGCCTATCTCTAAATCAAACTGGCGTGAGGCAGGGTGGCGTTACTGGAACAGGCTCAAAATCAAGTTATGAACCATGACTTGGCTCAAATTCTCTCCCTAGTCCTCAGTCATTAGGTTTGATATATACAGGAATTTTGCAGGGACACACTGGAATTTCCAACTCATTTTTGATCAAAGTCTCCGGCGAACGGGACAGGAAAATTTTGGCAGTTCAGAGACAAGTTCTGTTATCACCGAGATCTTTTTTAGGTTCATAAATGTAACAATTTCAATTAAATTTGCTGATAAATTAGGAAACATGAATTCGAACCTTCCTGGTAGATCAGACTGACACTTAATTAGGGTGCAGCTACTTCAGTGATCTCCTGATCATTGCCACTTACCACGCTTTGGCTCAGAGCACAGAGCAGGCTCTGAGCACACAGACTGGGTTCCTTTCGGGTTAAATAAAACCAGACAATGTTCCAGTGTTGCTCTTAATTCTCCCCAATTATTTCTACGTCTTCAGCCCACAGGCCCAGACTAAAACCAGCCTGAAGTCAACCCCCTTGAACATCTATCATCCTCACATCAGATACTCAACACTGGCTTTTCACTCTATAAATCCACTTTTATCAGGCCTCATGCTCGCTGATGCAGATTCAGCCTTAAATTTGCCGTTTGTTTGACAAAAAACACTCGGAGAACGTTTCTGAGAGGTCCTCAGACTCCACAGTGAAGCTCTTGGCTGTGGATCCATCCCCCTGTGCGAGCATTTTGGATTTAAAAGCTGTCTTTAAAAGCCTTGTGCTGTCTGAATTTGCCAGAGGTTGCAGGAAGCACATCTGAAGTTCGGGGGTGTGATCTGCACGTTGTCTCTTTGGACAATCGATAACAAATTAACATCCCACGATTCCTGCTCTGCCAGTGGCACCTGAGCAGCACCACGGGGTCTGAGGCTGTAAACAAAGCTGAAAGGCTTGGATAGAAGGGATAAAAGTCCAAAAAGTGTTGGGTGAGTGGTCACCTCTGAATATTTGGCCAGGAGGTTTCTAAAAGTTCTGGTGTTCTTGTAGCATCAAAATCATCAACAAAAGAGAGAATTCATCATAACATCCAAATCCTCTTGGATGGATGGGAAAAGACAGGAAGGGAGAGGAGCAGGGGGAGAAAGCGGAACAAAGTGAGGGAAGGAAGCACTTTTATCTCATGGCCAACTTAAAGTGAAAAGAACTGGGACAAAATAGTCACGGAATCACAGAATCACAGCTTCCTTGCAAAGGGGCGGTGGAGAAACACTCTGGGAGCAGGGACAGGGCCTGAGGGAATGGCTGGAGCTGTGTCAGGAGGGATTTAGGCTGGAGAGCAGGGAAAGGTTCTTCCCCCAGAGGGTGCCGGGCACTGCCCAGGCTCCCCAGGGAATGGGCACGGCCCCGAGGCTGCCAGAGCTCCAGGAGCGTTTGGGCAGCGCTGCCAGGGATGCCCAGGCTGGGATTGTTGGGGGGTCTGGGCAGGGCCAGGGCTGGCACTGGGTGATCCCTGTGGCTCCCTTCCAGCTCAGGGTATTCCATGATTCCCTGATTCTTTGATAAATAGAGCCTGAACGTACGTTTGCCTTCAGGAGATGAGTCTTTGGCTGATCTCCATAAAAGCTGCCAAACCAAATTTTCTCTTTATGTAGTCATGAAAAGATGCCTTTAATCTGGTGAAAACTCGCTTTCAGCTACTTGTCTGCTACGTAAACTCTGTTCAGATTGAAGGAAAAAGAAAAAACTCTTTGTTTTTCCACAGGTTCTTGTTAAAGGAACTCCAACAATTACTCCTGGAATTGTGTGAAGCCCGGTTGTTCCTCACAGCTGTGATAATGCCACAGACATGGACCACCCCGCCAGCCTGTCAGCTTTAAAATATTACTCCTGGAATAATGAAAAATCGCCAGTTTCTCACTATGGCTTCATGATTTATGTGCAGTTCCTCAGAGGTTGATCCGTTGGTTTGTTTCCTTACCTGGAATGAATGATGAATATTTTAAAAAACACTTAATGCTGGGTCTGGTGCAAATGAGATAATTTTACAGTGACTTGTTCAGTTGTTTCCAGAATAATTGAACATTATTACCTGCCCACCATGCGTGAACTATGGGTCTCTGGAGGGGCTAAATGCCTTCAGTGGATGTTTCCTTAATATTTCCATGGAGTTCATCTGCTCTGTTCATACAGGAGCTTTTACCAGATGGTTCTCCAGCCTCGTAAGGACATTTCACATTTTCCATCTATTACTCACCGATGGAAAATGAAACAATTTGATTTGTAACTTTTGGCTGAGTCACTTCTGGACCTGCACTGAGGAATCGTGTCCAGAGTGTCCCAGGGAGGTGGAACTGGGAAGGAGTTTGCTCTTACCTGGAGTGGGATCAGTACAATATTGAAGGGAACAACTTTATGATTGAAGAACAAAGTGGGGTTTGTAAGGCTTTTCCTGGGATGGTTTGGCAAATAAAACAGTTGGGTATCTACCCCGAGAGTAATTTCTTAAAAATTCATGAAGAATCCATTATAATTTGGATCTGCTCCTGGGAGAGAACCAGGAACAGAGGTACCTCGGCTTTGGTGCATTTTGGGCAGTGGAGAGCTGAGGGCAACACATAATCCAAGCTTACCTTTTTTTCCAGACTGGGAAATGTTTAGGCAGGGTTATTGTATATTTTTTTGTTTGTTTTTATCTTTACTTATTTTTTATTTTATTTTATTTTATTTTATTTTATTTTATTTTATTTTATTTTATTTTATTTTATTTTATTTTATTTTATTTTATTTTATTTTACTGGAGGGTTCCATTATGCTTTTTTTTATGGACCTTTGAGAAATTCAGTGTCCTTGTGTCCAATAAACTACCGACATTCCATTTGTCACCAAAGATCTTCAGCATGGATCAGGTAGTGGGAAATGGCCACCTTTGAGAAGACATTCAGAAAACTGCTGTTTCCAAAAATAATCCTGCCTGTGCTGTCAGAGTTTGCAAAGCAGGAGCCGGATCTGAAGACAAACACGGCTGTTTTGTGTTCTGGTTACCCTTGATAGTCTCCTTTGAAGCCACACTCCTCCAACTTCTTCCTTTTAGGAAGGACGTGGAGCTGCTGGAGAGAGGCCAGAGGAGGCACCAGGATGAGCAGAGGGATGGAGCAGCTCTGCTGGGAGGAAAGGCTGGGAGAGCTGGGATTGTTCAGCCTGGAGAGGAGAAGCTTTGGGCTGAGCTCAGTGTGGCCTTGCAGGGCCTGAAGGAGCTGCAGGAACCATGGAGAGAGACAATTTCCAAGGGCTGGAGGGCCAGGACACAGGGAATGGCTTCCCAGTGCCAGAGGGCAGGGCTGGATGGGATCTTGGGCAGGAATTGTTCCCTGGGAGGGTGGGCAGGCCCTGGCACAGGGTGCCCAGAGCAGCTGGGGCTGCCCCTGGATCCCTGGCAGTGCCCAAGGCCAGGTTGGACACTGGGGCTTGGAGCAGCCTGGGACAGTGGGAGGTGTCCCTGCCCATGGCAGGGGTGGAATGGGATGGGCTTTAAGGTCCCTTCAACCCAAACCATCCTGGGATTCTGTGATTTTGTGATTCTGTGAATCTCTCTCAACACTATTTCCAGTCTGACCTTTTTCTCTCTCTTTCGGCTTTGATCTGTTGGCCACAGCTCTGAGCTCTGGCTACTGGAAAGAACCATGGGTTGGACCCCTGGGGTGACAGAGCCCAATCTCCCATTGCTGGGAACAAGCATGAAGAAGCACTTTGCCTGGAGAGCCAAATAAAAAAATTACTCAAGCCCCAAAATATTCCTCAGGACCCTTTAGCAAACTCTGTGTAACTACAAAAGGCTCGTAGCAACTCCAGCTCTCACAGTGCTCGAAGAAGTGAATGAGGAGACCACCAATGGCTCCAGCCATGCCTTAAATGTGAAAAACTTCCATAATTTGAAGTGGAACATGCATTGAGATGGCAAAGGAGCTTTCTAGAGCTTCCCCAAACCCTAGGGGTGTCTGAAAAGTTCTTCACTTTTTAGTAACCTGATCCCACAAAAACCTTTTGTTCCAACATCTCTTTCTTGGCTGAAGTCCACTTCACTGCTTGACACGTGGATTTCTCCTTTCCAATGATCCCTGGCCTCTAAATTGTTCTTGCCTGGAATCTTTGGGGTCCTTCTGAACCCATCTGTCCGTAGGGATCTTTATGATAAATGTATTTGCTGGGAAATCATTCTGTTATGGTGGCGAGGAATTGGGTGTGGGGAGACTGCTGCTTGTTCCTTGAGTTGTGCTGTTTATTGGTTTTGTCTGTGTTATCTCCATCCCTGTCCTCTCCCTCCAGGCAGTTTTGGGTCATGACTACCTGTGAGTGTGTGTGCTTTCCCAAATCACCTCACTGCAGTCTGGAAGTGTTGCTGAAGGCCGTTATGAAAATTTGACATGGTAGAAATCAAAGGAAGGAGCAGATCATATTCAGAGTTGCACCATATTATTTTGATGTCAGAAAATCAAATGGAAAGGGCTTTTTTCCACTTTTCTGAAAAAAAAAATTAAAAAAAAAAGAAGAAAAACTCATTTTTATTCATAAAAGAGGCTGCTTCTTTAGCTGGAAAGAATTTTTCCCCTCTCACTAGGAATATAAATAATGCAAGTAGAAGAGAACAGAGAAGCCACATTAATCATGCATGTATGGATATATTTTATTTCAAAATTATTTTCTTAAATCTAAAAAACATCCATGACTGTCTCATTCGAGCACAGTAGTTTTCATAATATAGTGGACATATATAAGTATTTATTTCTTTCCTCAGAGACCTGGGGTTTAAAACATTTTTCTTTTTAATATCCAGAATTCATGTAAGGTTTAGGATTGACTTAGGCTGAGGCCATAATTCTTAAAGGGCTTGTGCATACGGCTGACTTGAGGAATGTAAGTCCCTCTCAGTTCAATAGAACAACTTTGTCTAAGTTCAATGCTTAAAGAAGATCAAAGCCCGAGCCTAACTTTCCAAATACGAGTCAGGAACATTCGTTATAATGATCTAAGCCATGCAGAAAAAATAAAAATAGCTTTTTGAAAAGCCACTGCAGTTTCAAACATGACAGGATAAACCACAGGTGAGAGGTGGAGCTGGATCTGGGCTGGTCCCAGGAGCTTTCCCCACAGGAAAATCAGCTTTTGCAGGAGAAGTGGGAGGCAAAGCAGGGCAAGGGAAACCAGCAGAGAATGGAAAAGAGCTGAGCTCTCTTCCAAGAGAGTTTTAAACTCCAAAAAGAGGTAGAAAACCACACAGAAAGCACTCCTGGCTGTGAGTTTCTGTGCAAGCCCAGCTGGTAAAAGCTTCAGCACAGAGCTCATTGCACCCAGTGAGAAGAAAATATTGGTAAATATTGATCCTGACTTGAGAAAACTGCAAGGGCAATTTTCAGTTCAATAGAAATAAAAAAATATACAAATTAAAAAATTACTCAAGCCCCAAAACACTCCTCAGGACCCTTCAGCAAACTCTGTGTCCAATAGAACAACTCTCAGTTCAATAGAACAACTTTGTCTAAGTTCAATGCTTAAAGAAGATCAAAGCCCGAGCCTAACTTTCCAAATACGAGTCAGGAACATTCGTTATAATGATCTAAGCCATGCAGAAAAATAAAAATAGCTTTTTGAAAAGCCACTGCAGTTTCAAACATGATAGGATAAACCATAGGTGAGAGGTGGAGCTGGATCTGGGCTGGTCCCAGGAGTTTTCCCCACAGGAAAATCAGCTTTTGCAGGAGAAGTGGGAGGCAAAGCAGGGCAAGGGAAACCAGGGACTGGAAAAGAGCTGAGCTCTCTTTCAGGAGACTTTTGAACTCCAAAAAGAGGTAGCAAAGCACACAGAAAGCACTCCTGGCTGTGAGTTTCTGTGCAAGCCCAGCTGGTAAAAGCTTCAGCACAGAGCCCATTGCACCCAGTGATAAGATAATATTGGTAAATATTGATTCTGATTTGAGAAAACTGCAAGGGAGACACAGAGAGCCTGGACCTGAGCTCCCAGCAAAGCAGGCAGGCTGTGGAGCTCTGTGGTGAGCAGGGAGGAGGTTTCCAGCAGGGAATTCAGCAGACAGTTGCTGCTGGATGCCTTTGCTCCGGAGGCATCTTTTCCTCCTTGTGCGGGGTCAGGCTTTTTTCCATCTGCCTTTTGCACAGCGAGGTTATCAGCGAGTTCGTGTGGCTGCTAAAGGAGTTGAGGGCTGATTGAAGGGAGGGGCGTGCTGGAAACTTTGAAAAAAAATTAATTTCCTGTCGAAATATGTTTTGTGCCTTGGTGAAATAGCGGGACCTGAGCGTGCTTCTGGTTTTAATAAAAAATGTTTAGGGCTTGGTCTTTGTTTTTGTCGGTCGGAGAAAATTCAGCCATCTCCACTACAAAGGGTCTTCTCCATGTGAGAGAGCAGATGGGAAGCTTGGATCCCCAGATGGTGAGCAGGGATTGTGCAGTGATGGATGGACATTTCTGCTCCTTTCCCATGGAGATCTGAGCCCGCTCCCTTCCCCAAGGAGGGAAGGGAAGGGAAGGCTCCAGGAGCAGCTACCGTGTCAGAAATGGGGAGGCTCTGGAGGCACAGGCAGAAGGAAGAGCCCTGGATGAGGCTCAGGGAGACAGGAAAGAAGAGGGAATATCTGAAAAATCCTGCAGCAGCAGGAAGAGCATCTGAAGGAGTGGAGAGGAGACCACACAGCCCAGCAGATGCTCTCTGGGATGCCAGTGCTGCTCTGGCGTCGTGGTGCTCACCCCAAAAGTTGTTCTCATATTTGTCCTGTTTCTGCAGCCTGGATCACTGACTGTATCCACATCAATTTGCATCTTCAGGGAGAGAGATAATTTTTATAAAATATCCTCCAAACACACCAGGAAGTATTTGCTCTACAGTCTTTAAAACACACACAGAGCCTTGGTAGAGGATAGGATGATGTGAACATTTCCCATTTTCTTGCAGGGCACTCTCTGGGATGGGCTTTTCATCAGCTCTTTCTCCATGGCCACTGCCCCTAAATTGCATTTATTTACTACTGAAACCCTTTTTGTTTTTACTTAGCTGTTTGCACTGCAGCATGGGTGGTAAAAGGTTTTAAATGCAGTGGTTGCTCGGTGGGAGGACTGATTTTTTTCAGTTCTTCATTAGAAACAAACTGAATAAAACTTGAGGGAAAATGGATTCAGTTTATTGGCTTTCCTGGCTCCTCAATGCCTATTAGCAATTTGCAATTACTGGCCCTAATTTACTCAACAAATATTTTAGCAGACACGTTATTAGAAAGAAGCATAGTAGATACAGTAGAAATATTTATTTCTTGCAGCTGTGAGGTTTCTTGAAGGGTTTGATGTAGACTTTCAGTACTTCATATTCCAAATTTGAAATCTAGAACAATTGAGACTTAAGATCAGTATTAGTGCATATTCTCTGTTTCACCACTAAACAAGCAAAGCTTTTTCAACCTGGGGTGTGGAATGAAAATCTTAAAGCCTCTGAAGGTTTTCCCCAAGTGAAGAGTTTGTTTTCAATTTTTTTTTAAGAATAAGCAGCAAAAAAAATCCCCCTGATACAGGCGTGTGCTGATCTAGATTTAAAGATTAAAAGCACAAACCATTTTGTCCTACACCTTTCAGAGATTTAGTTACAAAGGTCACTGTAAGATTTGTTGTCTCAAAATATGGAGTTTCAGGGGAAAAGAGTGTGATAGGAATATCTCGGCTATACAAGTTATGGAATATCATCCACAGGGTGGAAGCTCGAATGTGCAAAGCAGATTTTCAGCTCTTTTGAACTGTGCTGGTGCCAGTGAAATAAATCAAGGTTTGACAGTCAGCCTTAGCTGAGTTCCTATTTTGAGGTAGAAAATTTGGGAATGCCAAAGAGCAGCAGTGAGGAAGATGAAGGGATCTGTTTGCAGCAACTTGTGGCAAAATCTATTCAGGCTTGGAAATCAATGGTTGGACTTTTTAAATAGTGGAAGCACCTCAAAAATCCACGGCCAGCAGGAAAGGGATTGGGATTGTGTCCCTGAGCCCCTGTGCTCAGGTGAGACCCCACCTGCAGAGCTGCCCCAGCCCTGGGGCCCAGCACAGGGAGGACGTGGAGCTGCTGCNAACCCAGTCAGGTGCCTTTTTGTCCCCTGTATCTGTAGCTCCTCACAGAGTCAGCCTTTGCCTCAAAGAGTCAAAACATACAACAAAAGATAGGAAAGGCTGGATAGTTGTGGTTTAGATCCCTCAGGTCATTAAAATGACATTATCTGGGGCCATGAGGCAACAGAGAATCAAAACCTTTTACCTGAAGGACAGTTTTGTTTTACTTTATTACTGTAATATTTAATAATTCTGAAAATACAGGTAAATTGTGAACATGGGGAGACCCTCAAGTGGCAGAAGTGCATTTTAAATGCTGCAAAAGGAGAAAGATGCATTTGGTGTTGAAATATGAATAAAAGAGTTGAATCTCTGGCTTCCAGTCCTCAAAATAAACTGAGATAATTTCACTAACTTGAGGGGTAGGTGCTTGGTAAATGATTCCTGCAGGTATTCTGCCTGTATTTGTCCTTTGGAGACATTTTGGGTTTCACTCCTCATTGGCAAGCTAAGAAATTAAGAATTCTCGAACACACCCTTAAATAAATTGCAACCATCTGAGTAATCCCTCCTGGAATTCCTATGGAAGAGCAGAGCATTGGTCCTCCTTGTCCCTGCTCATTCTGAGCATGGTCAGGGCCAGCAAAATGAAGGAGTTGTAAAATATTCCAGCTCAAGCTGTTGCTGCAATAGCAGCTCTTAAATACTTAGGCCTTGCCTTATTATCCTGATGTGAAAGTCTTTATACCCCTTCCAAAATGCACAAATCCTCAGCAAAGCACCTCTGGCTGTTTTTATTATTTGTGTCAATCACAAGTGATGTGCTGAGCGGGGAAAAAAAAAAATATCTATATCAACAAAATGAGCAACTCTTAATGATAAACAAATTTGGAACTGAAAATGAATCAACAAACCAGGGGAGTGCAGGGGCTGTTCTGGGAGCTACTGATTTTTTTTCCTGAAAAGATGAAGTGCATCATTATGAGGGGAGAGAAGGCAGGGAAGAAAGTGGCTTTTATAAAGTGCAAAGGATGGCAGGTAACTGCGTTTTGACACGGGGTTTTCTTACAGTTGAAATTGTCCTGTTGCTTCTTTTAAAAGTTCATCACTGCAACAACCCTGCTGCATTTATTTTTATGAGCCGCAGACCAATCAAGGAGTTAAACAGCTATTTTTTTTATACTTTTCAAAAGTTTTTTGGTTTGCATTTTTGGGGTTTTTTTTAATCATAAAAAAGGGAAAGTGCTGCCGTGCCAGAAACCATCCAAGATTTGCTAATGGTAAAAAATTGGATAAATGGTAAAGTTACTGCATTCATCAGTCAACCACCCCAAAACATTTGCAACCCATTATAGATTTCAAAACTTGGCTGGGAGTGCTGAGGTTCCCTGTAAGCAACTTTCTGCACTTGTGCCAGATGCAGGAAAAGTAGAAGGTACTGCTGAAACATGTGCTGAGAAAAATACCTGACTCTTGCTGCTGCTGGAGTAGGGATAGTAGTAATAATTATAATTATAAGAGGCCAGAAGGACAGGAATAGGTTTGGGCTGGTAGTAAGAAGCCTGTAAAGCTACAAAAATTAACCATAATAAAAACGTTTCCTGGTTTATTGTCTATGAGCTGCTGTTAAACCCTGCTCAGGTTGGGGCTCTTCCTGCTCTTGCTGGATTATTTATCATGAGAATGAGGTGCCAGAACCTGAGGCCTTGTCCTGGGAGAGGGAATTGTCCCTCGGGGTTTGTTGTAAGAGCCTCCTCTAATGGTGGTCCTCAAGTTAATAATATTTTCCTTCCTCCTCTTTCCTCTCTCTGACTCATGTCTGGTATGTCCTGGATTTGTACAAAACCTTCTTACCCCACACGTTGGACATCACTCATCCCTTTCCCACTCTCTCACACCTTCTTTCTCCTTCCTTCCCCTCATTATTCCTCTTTCAAGGGTGTCAGGCTCCCACCCAGACTTTGGGCCCTGAAGTCTTTGTTCTTTCCCCCTGCCTTGCCACTGGGGATGGAGGGAGAAAGCTGAACTCCTTGGATGTCTCATTTCTTGGTCACTGGGCTCTGGGATGTTGCTGTTTTCTGTCCTTTCTGCTTCAACAAAGGCAATTTTTAACTTTCTGGTGATTTTTAGGTCTCACCCTTCCTTCCCTGTGCTGTTCCTAAGTGATTTTGCTGCCATTTCTGGTCCAAAAGGGTGGGAATGAGCTTGGGACATCCTTCAGGATTGCAGTTGTAAAGAATATTTCAAGTAATAAGTATGCACACAATCATCAGTGTATTGGAAATACGTGGGACGTGCCTGTGCAGTTGTTCCCGAGCGATTATGACTCAATTTTAATTACCTGTGATGCAGATTTTTGAGTATAAAACCCCCTACATCAGATGCATTTTTTTAAAACTCAGGGCAAGGCTTTGTCTCTTGCTGCCTTCTTTGAACAGATGTCACTAGCTTGGTATTCTGAGCCTGTGGTAACTCAGTATCACTTTTTTTGTTGTTTGTTTCCCTCTCCTCAGATCCTCCTGCTAAATTACAGGGCTCTCCAAAGCCCTTCTGGCTGTCTATGACTTCTGGTTCCAATCAAATTCCCATTCCAGCCCATAGAAGTATTTTCAGCAATATCAGAGTGCTTGGAATTGAGCCCCAATCAAGACAGACATCGGTGAGCTGAGAACCGTGTCCAACATTGGCTCGTGGAAATCCTGGAAGGACAACCCAGAAAAGAACAGGTTTGGGGCTTTGAGCTCCTGAGTGGTTTGTGCTGAGGCAGTCAGGCCACCTGCTTTGGTCTGGGGTTTTTTTCAGTGTGTGTTTTACATTTTGGGCGGTTTGGGCAGCTGCTTTTACCTGAAATTTCACCTGAAATTTGTGGCAGCTCCGCACGGCTCTCCTCTCGTTTGGAGGAGCAGTGTGAGGTGGAGACCTGGGGTGTCCTTCCCCACCAGCCCAGTGGAGTTTCTCCCCTGGACAGCTCCAATCTGAGCCTGGAGGAAAGGAGGCTCAGGAGGGACCTTGTCACTCTCTACAACCCCGGGAAAGGAGGGTGTAGCCACGTGGGGGTTGGGCTCTGCTCCCAGGGAACAGGGACAGGAGGAAATGGCCTCAAGTTGTGCCAGGTTGGACACCAGCAGGAATTTCTCCCAGGAAAGGGAGGTCAGGCCTTGGAANTCTGCTCTCCGACCTGCTCCAAGCTGCATCTGGCAGCTCCTAGCAGGTCCCCTGCACCCCTGCCCTTTCACAATAAACCTCGTGCTCTAAGACCTGACTTCAGAGATCTCTCATCTCCATCCCAGCCGTCCTGACACAGACAAACAGCAAAAAAAAATCTTACATCCAAGGAAGGCCTGGAGGTGGCACTCTGGGCTGGGCTGGGGACAAGGTGGGCATCAGGCACAGCTTGGTGCTGGGAGGGCTGGGAGGGCTTTTCCAACATCAATGATTTTGGGATTTTGTGATTCTCTGATCCCTGTTTTTAAGCTGAGCCACTTTCCTGGCCTTGAGGGAAGGGAGCTGCAGAGAGAAGCAGTGGTTGGCCAAACCAGGCTAAACCCAGGAAGCTCCAGTCCAGGCAGAGCTCTCCTGTTCAGCTCCTGCATGGAACTTGTGCCATGTTTCACATGGACCACCTGGACTTGTTGCCTCACTGAGCTCATTAGCCATTAACAAGCAAAAAAATTTAACAGGTCCAAGGCCATCAACTACATTAAAATTAAAAGTTTAGGCAAAAATAGTCTGCAGGGTAATGAAGAGGAAGCTGTTCCTGAGGAAACTTTTGCTCCCGCTTAGGTTATCCTGATAGATCAAGGACTGCTCCAGGTCCCTCCCTGCTGACTTCTGCACTATTCATTAAAACTGCTTCAAATCAGAAGTTCACGTTATGAGGTCATCACAAGTCACATTTAAAATGAGGGGAATTTACTGGCTGATGTTGCTTTTTGTAAAAAATATTACTAAGTGAAAACACATCCAATTTCGAAAATCCACCCAAACTGAGCTTAATTCCTGGGTCATGACAACTCCAAACTAATCACAAGGATTTTATATCCTGTTTCTGAGAGAGTTTGCTTCAGACAATACGTCATCCATGCTGTCACCTATGCTGAATATCTTCCTGGGCTTGGTTGTTATGTCTTTAAGGCAGTTCAGCAGCAAAAATGCAGAGAAATGCAATTTAATTGCAGACCTATTGGCTAGAACAAAGGGGCACAGAAACAGATGCTTCCAGCTTCCTCAGCTGGATACTGTGGAGCTTTTTTTCCTTCCACTGCACCTCGTAGGTACTGAGTTTGAGGAAAGGGATATGGAACACAAGGCTATCATTCTTCCTAACATGATTACAAAAATCTGATTGTATTAGCAGCATTCCAGCTTCCCTTACCGAGTGCTTAAGTGAATTAGTGAGTTTTATTCTCATGTGAGAGCCTACCATTATTTAACTCTGTAATTTGCTATGAAATCCTCATTGCTTTGTCCCAGGAGTTTTATGATCGTTTTTCCCTTAATGATCGGAGTCGCCTTTGCACCAAGGAAGTTCGAGGGGACTTCTTTTGTTTTTGATTTAATCATGGTCTTAAGAGATTTGAGACTTCAGGGATTAATAAAGGATCCCCCAAATCATAAAGCAAATCACAGCATACCAAATCATTCCTCCTTTGAGACCGGTGCCAAACATTTTCTGTGGTGTTCCAGTGAAACTGGACACTCCCAGCCCAATGGCTAGTAAAGTCAGGGAAGGGAAAAAAAAAGGGACCCAATTTTATTTTCAGTGCATAGCTGGAATTTCAGCCTCTCTGCACACAAGTCCTTGCCATTACAATTTATTAGATGTTTTATGCAGCAGATTTTATTGAATGATTTAGGTAGCCTTGACTTGATCCTTTCCAAATGTGTTCAATGGTATTCAGCTACATGTAAAAAGTGTTTTTATATTCTCACTTTCATGTAACCAAAGCTCCCCAAATCTAGATGGAGTTACCTGCCTGCTGCACGGATTGTTTTGTTTTCAGAACTAGTTTGGGAAGGCCTGGCCTCTGCAGCCTTTTCCAGAAGATTTAGGATTATAAATCAGCTGGAGCCGGAAGGAAGGAGGAGGGCACTGGAACCACCAAGCTGACTAAGAGCTATGAAACTCCTGGGAGTGGGAAGGGTAGGGATAAAAGGAAATGGAGAATATTAAGGATGCAGGAAGTTCATTTTCCAGAGCATTTCTTGGTTCCGTGGTGTATTGATGTACAGCCCTGGAGTTTGTCAAATGCAATACCTCATCTCCAAGAAAATACCTCATCTCGTGGAAAACACGGGGGGAATGAGGGAGACAGCCCCAGGAATTGCTCTCCACTGAAACCCAGGGAATTCCTCTGCTTCTGTGCTGAGTGTGGAACACAAATGTTTGGATTTGCCTTCACACGCAACCACAGCGCAGCAGGATTTATAATCTTTGTTCTGAAGGAAAGGGAGAGGCTTTATCCTCCTGAATCACCTTGTAACAATAATTCCTCTGGAAAAAACAGTTTTTAGGATACACAGAATCCCTCATGGCAGCCTGGACCTCTTCTGAGAGTCACCAGGGCCAGATCAAAGGATATTTTATTTAAAAAAAGCTGCTTCAAAATATAGGAGTGGCAATACTGGTATTTTCAGGTGTTATGAATTCCTTATCTGAAGGTAGCTTCCTACCAAGTCTGATTTAGGCCTTAATTTTTAACTTTAACCAGAGCATCACTGTAATTCTTATAAAATCTTAATAGATTAAATCTTAATCTTAATAGATTAAATTGTCTAGAGCAGCTGGGGCTGCCCCTGGATCCCTGGAAGTGCCCAAGGCCAGGTTGGACACTGGGGCTTGGAGCAGCCTGGGACAGTGGAAGGTGTCCCTGCCATGGCAGGGGTGGGATGGGATGGGATTTAAGGTCCCTTGCAACCCAAACCATTCCATGATTTTAATCCCATTCTGCTCCCCTAGCAATTCCAGATGGCACGAAAAACAACCTTAAAGGCCAAAGGATTTAATCCATGAAGCCAATTCTGGTAGGAATGAGCAGTGATCTGAAACATGCTTTGGTTGCTTTCACTTTTTGGTTGCTCTCATAGTATTTGCAATAAATAAATTGACTTTTTTGATGTGTGTTTTGGTCCTGTAAATGCACCAAAGGCAAGAAAAAAAGGGTGTTTCAACTTGAGCTGGGAGCTCCCACTCCCAAAGAGATCTAGAGAACGCCCAGGCCCCGATCTGCCCTGCTGAATGAATATACAAAAATATGAATGTGTAAAGAAGTGAGCAAATCCTCAGTGGGATGAAAATGGCCACTGGCTCCACAGACTTCTATCAGTAGAATATCAGGTGCAAATATTTCCACCAGCTCTGTCGATGCTGTTCTCATTCAGCTGCTCCTTTATTTCACTGGTGAACTTTCTTATCAGCATCATTCTGAAGAGCTTTTAAATTATTTGTGGTTGCTGGTACCTTGAATTTTCATTTATTTCAGTTACCTGACTTCTGGAAATAAAAAATACCGATGTTTGCAGCTAGTTTTGTGCCTTAAGGGATGCAAAATGAAAGGGGTAAATGTCAGGTTTATCAGAAACACCTCCCTTCTCAGCTGAATTGAAAACCAGGCCAAATGTTTTCGGTGTTTCTTGTCTTGCCCATTCACTTTTACAATTTTGTTATTTTTCAGTAAATTGCATCTTTTTTTGGGGTGTGTTTTTGAACCTTTCCAGACCAGGCAGGGAAAGCTGAGGGCTTAATGTGGACGTGGCAGGGGGATATTCCTGGAAAAAGCTGCAGCATCCTCTTCTTCATTGCTGCAACCTCATATATATTATATTTTCCTTTCGACCTTGTGTTCCAGGTCAGTTTATTTATCTTCCTATTCTGTTTTATTTTGTGGTGGGAGGGATGAAAATGAGGGGCAGAGAGCAGTTTAGAGGCTTCATTATTGCTGTTGTGCTAATGAGGTGTTTAAATGAAGTGCTGGCCCTTTTAAGATTTACCATTTTCAGCAGCATAAACCCAAATGATCCTTGGGCTGAGCGTGGTTGTTCCAAAGAGGGCTCTCCGATGATCATTTAAAATGAATGTGTAATCTTTTAATCACTAGGAAGTTTATTCATGAGGGTAATTACTCTGGCACTAACCCAAGTTGGATGCTATTAATGCCCTAATTGGCATGGCTGGAATTCCCTTATGGATTTCCAGGGGTCCGTGGGCCAAGACTGAGGGAAATTCAGGCTCTGTGCCATGGAACTCTGTCCCAGTCTGGAATAAGAATCAGGCCTAGCACACAGAGGAGAAGTTGGATTCCTCAGAAGAGAAAGCAGTAGGCTGAAATCTTCTCTTCACACCAGTGGTAAACTGAATTTTAACTGAACAGAAGCAGAGAGGAACCAATTCTGAGACAACTGATGATCCTTCCCACATTCCACTGTCAGATTTGCACACAGGTCTCGTCTCTTGTTGCAATTAGTGATTTCTTTGGTGCGTGGAAACTGTTTCCCACTCTTTAAAAGCAGCTTTGTGGGGTGCATTTTTGATTTCTGAAGGATTTCACACCAGACTGTGCCACTGAAGTGTTGGTGTTGGAAAATAAAACATCATCTGCATGACTAAAAAACAGAGATCATTTAGAGCAGAGATCCTTCTTCTCTCGTGGAATGTGGCTTCAAACCAGGTAGGGTTAGATGGGATTTTGGGAAGGAATTCTTCCTGGAAGTGTCCAAGGCCAGGTTGGACATTGGGGCTTGGAGCAGCCTGGGACGGTGGGAGGTGTCCCTGCCCGTGGCAGGGGTGGCACTGGATGAACTTTAAGATCCCTTCCAACCCATTCCATGATTCCATGTGGAATAGGAGAGGGTCTCCCATAGCCCCAGTCATGCCTGTCTCAGCAACTTGCCCATTATTTCTTAGAAGATGCTTTAGATATCCAATGTATCCAGTTTTCTCATAAAACTCTCTCATTTGGCTGACCATAAAATATATTCTCCCTCTGTTGCTCAGTATTTTCTCTTTACCTGTCAGGATTCAATAAAAAGAACCTTTAGCACTCACCCCTCCCAAAACACAGGATGTTTTTCAAAGTCTGGCATGATCTCTACAACAATATTTTTATATCCTGTTGTATTTATTTCTTTTTGAGATTGGGTCAATGTATTTAAAGATGCTCTGCTCTGGCACCTCTCATAAAAAGATGTTCTGGCATTAGAACAACCCCCTTTTTTGGGGTCCCACTCCTTCATTTGATCAATTTTATCAAATTTCTTCCACTGAAATTACAATTTCAAGGCCGTTTCCATTTTGAAGTCGCCTTCCCATGTGGCCTCACGTTATCAACAACAGCAAATTTCTCAGAAGATGAGGCCAGATATTAAAGGTCACCTGAATCTCAAATGAATGATCTTTAATGCTTGACTTATTCTCACAGAATGGGATTTTTTTTTTTCTTTTATGGATATTCTGGATAATCTTTCGCTATTCGTTTGGGGGGGTTTTCCCCAAAAATTTACCTCATCTTGACTCTTAGAAATTGTCACTTTTTATTTACATTTCCTACTTAAAAGAGAGTTCCCAACCTTTTTTTCCTGCTCTTTACTCTCCACCCTTGAAGCCCTTTGCAGCTACTCTCATTTTGCAGAGCAATATTTGAATTTATCCATTTGGTCTGGAGATCTTCCTTACGAAAATTTCCCCTTTTTGGTAGGAGAGCTTTTCTACCTTTGCTTATAGAAATTGAAACCCTCCTGCATCCTGGAGTTCCAGAGGTCCTCAGCTGAAGTTCCTTGACTAAATATTCTCAGATTGGTCACTTTGAATTATTGGTCTTTTAAGCAGCCAAGATCTCCATTTTTTTCCTGAGGGTTTCTATCCTGTATTTCAGCTTTCCCTCTTTTTATGGAACAAGAAGCACATGGGATTTTCCCCCTTACCTCAGTTCACTGACTTGTGTGTTTCTCTTCCTACAAGGTGTGAAATCTCTTTTTTTTTTTCTGAAAATCAACTACAGGCATCTTGATTATGTTCCTGGGTTTAGCTCTAATTCCATAGGAATCACAAGAATTTAATTATTCCAGCTGATTTTCTCAGAGTGCTCATCCCACCTCAGTCTGCCCAGGGTTAATTAGTGCAGAGCACTTTTCAACCTGCTGGTTTTAGCTTTCTACATAACAGAGTCAAGGTTTTAGGTTAAAACACTGGGGCAAAACCCCCAAAAAGAGGCAAATGTTGGTGTAATGCAAATAAAATGTGATTTACAGCTCCCAGGTGTCCCTTCCTTAGGGATAGGATCCATGTGCAAGCCAGGGAATCTATGCATTGCCCGGTGTGTGATTTTTAAGGACACATTAAAGGGCAGAGAAGGGAAGCTTGGAATTGCATTTTGTTTTGGTTATTTATGGATATATTTCCATGTGCTCACATAGAACAAGGAGTGCTTTCATGTAGATATTGCAATGATATTTTTATAATAATGTATTTATTCATGGTGCCAAGCCCCCAGAGAGGCAGGTTTGGAGCATCACCCCCTTTTCCAACAAAGGGGAAAAATCCATAACGTAGCAACAAACCCATCATGAGAAAGTGGTTTGATTTCAGTTACAGACCGAGCAGAAAACAGGGAAAAAATCCCAATTTTGGAGCGCACAGCCTGAGGTAAATTGATACATTCATCCCCAGTGCAGACTTTTTGGACACTGATTACTGGGCTCTCCTAACAGTGTTTGCAGGACAGCTTATCTGCCAGCTTATCTATTCTCCTCTTCTATAAGAGACACTGTTCAAAGAGCCTGAAAACACAGCTGCCTCTTTCCAGGCTTTCCCTGCCCCTGAAAAGCAGGAGAATCCCGTGCCTGGGGGCTGGATGCCTCCAGCAATAGAATCCTGAAATTAATCTTCCTGGAAAGTGGGCAGCCTTGTTTGGAGGCAGCAGAAAAGGAAAGCACTTGGAGGGGAAATCTGCTTAAGACCAAAGGGAAAACTTGGAGGGAATTCCGGGCTGGGGGAGCTTCCTGGGCGTTTGGAACAAAAGGAATGAGATCTCCGCATAAAAGGTTGGAGTGGGAGAGTTTTCACCGTGAAGAGGCAGTGCAGTGCCAAAAGTCTGAACTAACTGGGAGTTTAATGTGTTGTTAGAGCCTCTCTGCCTGCCACTGGCAAAAATTCCCCTTTTCCTCACCTTTCCCTTCTGAGCAGGAGCCGTGACATCAAACCCATCAAACCCATCAAACCCATCAAACCCATCAAATCCATCAAATCCATCAAACCCATCAAATCTATCAAATCCATCAAATCCATCAAATCCACATCTGTTTCATCCTACCAAGCAAACAAGTGAGGGAAATAAGTGTATCCTGACTTCTACAGGCAATATCTCAATAAATTCCAGCTTTTTCGTTATTATTTTGGTCAGCTGGGCAAGCACGAGGCTGGAAAAGGTGGCACAGGGACACCTTTTCCAAGGATTTTCAGTCTCGGTGCGATTTCACTATCCAGTGTGGGCAGGAGGGAGGGTTTGATGCTGTTTGACATATTTAGGATGTTGTTTGACGTATGTTGCACTGGCAAAAAATTCCCCTTTTCCTCACCTTTCCCTTCCGAGCAGGAGCCGTGACATCAAACCCATCAAACCCATCAAACCCATCAAATCCACCAAATCCACATCTGCTTCATCCTACCAAGCAAACAAGTGAGGGGAGTAAGTACATCCTGACTTCTACAGGCAATATTTCAATAAATTCCAGCTTTTTCATTATTATTGTGGTCAGCTGGGCAAGCACGAGGCTGGAAAAGGTGGCACAGGGACACCTTTTCCAAGGATTTTCAGTCTCAGTGCGATTTCACTTTCCAGTGTGGGCAGGAGGGAGGGTTTGATGCTGTTTGACATATTTAGGATGTTGTTTGACATATGTTGCACTGGCAAAAAATTCCCCTTTTCCTCACCTTTCCCTTCTGAGCAGGAGCCGTGACATCAAACCCATCAAACCCATCAAATCCACCAAATCCACATCTGCTTCATCCTACCAAGCAAACAAGTGAGGGGAGTAAGTACATCCTGACTTCTACAGGCAATATTTCAATAAATTCCAGCTTTTTCATTATTATTTTGGTCAGCTGGGCAAGCACGAGGCTGGAAAAGGTGGCACAGGGACACCTTTTCCAAGGATTTTCAGTCTCAGTGCGATTTCACTTTCCAGTGTGGGCAGGAGGGAGGATTGGATGTTGTTTGACATATTCAGGATGTTTTCCAGAGGGAAGCACAGCCCTCATCCATCCCACCCTGGCTGGTGCCACACTGTAATCCCAGATAAGGAACAGCAACTGGAATGGGATGACCAAGGTGGGGAGGGCAAGAAAAAAATCAAGGTAATAACAGGAGAGGTGAGAAAAAGGATGTTGCAAAAGGGGCAGCATCTTTGTACAGACACATAACCCAGAAACGATGATCAGTGAAGATCAGCAGCTTTTGGCTTCCATTTTAATGAATTTTCATGGGAAGCAGAACTCCTCCTTTGCTTTGTGCCAGTCTCGGTGCTTTGCAGTCTCACCTTTGCTCAAATATATGTAAGAGAGTTTTCTTTCTAGTATTTTTCAGGCTCTGCTGAAGATTTTTGGTACCTGAAGATCTAAAACACGGAGGAGGGGATGTACCCATGACCTTGTGACAAATCTGCTGCACCAGGGCTGTGTCCTGCTCTTTTGAAAGTGACTCCTTTGCATATCTGGAATTAAGTGTCCTGCCTGCATTTCTGTGAAGCGAAGAGTGGCTTAAATATTCTTGTTTTCCATCAAAACACTTTGTGTTTGCTCCCAACCGTGGGGTTTCCAGATGCAAAGCTCTGCACCTGAGAGAGTGATATTTACCTTTTTTTTTTTTTTTTCCCCATGCTGGTTTTCATTTCAAAACCAGGGCTCTGATGAGAAGGAAAACAGCAGCACTTTTGATATGAGTGAGGGCAAGTTTCCCTGGGGGTTTCCAGGTCCCAGTTTTGCACCTCAGCAGTCCTGACGCAGCAGAAATTGTTCAATTCTGTTTCTTCTTGAATTATCTGCAAGATCTGCAGCCCAACCTTCCTGTAAACAACTCACAAGCTCCCACACCCCGCCATCCCAGGGAATTTGCTTTTATGGAGACGGGGCTGATGTGTGAAATCCCGACACTGACCCCCAGCATTAGCGAGGGGCCTTTGCCTTCAGTTTTAAAGCTCAGAACTCCCAGGTGCTGGTCCCAAGTGTTCCCAAAGTCCCGTGGGCTCGGCTGCAAGCAGAGCAACTTCCCACTTCCAGACAAAATCCACTCCCCACGCTCAGCACAGCAAAATGAGTCCAGCAGGGATCTCTGCCTTTGGAAGCAAGACCACCCTGGGGCTCCTCTGAAATGATTCTGAGGGAATGTGGCTTGAGTGGTTTAGTACAAGGTCAAGGGTTCCGGCTTTTTAAATTTCCCTTTTTTCTTTCTCTTGCATCTCTTCTTCCTTCCTCTCATTTCCCAACTGTGGAAAAAAATCCCCCTTGGACTTAAACTGCAATCCCACCTAATGTTCTTCTTTGCACAAGGAAAAAAAAAAAAAGGAAAATATTTTAATGGCTCTGCGTAGTTGGATTCTACTTAGGGAATGAAAATGCTTTTGAGCAGCAGTTTTATGCACAGGTGTGATTTTTTTGATTCGTTTTAAGTATCTGTTATTTTAAAATGTGCCATCTTCACTTTGTTTCTGTGCAACATTTTTGGCTGGGGATGATTTTCCTCCCTAGACTCAACAGAAATCTTTCTTATGACTAAAGGCAACTTGGCTGAATATAAATTACCAGGCATGGGGGATTAGCTGTGGCTTTAGATGTAAGGAATGATCACAGGTAAGAAGTAAAAGAAATATTTTTGTAAGCAAGCTCTCTTGTGGAAAGATTTAAGAAACCCCAATTAAGATGAAAATGAATTATTAACTCATGTTCTGCTTCAAAAGATGAAAGAGATGAATACTTTTTCCTGCACAGAAATTCATTGAATGGGAAATTATCAAGTGCAAGGAGTCCAGACAAGTTACTGAATTCAGAAGCAGCCTCCTTAACTTCCATTTCCTACAGAACAGGAGAAGCAGCCAGTCTGTGGGACTGCAGAAAGATTAATAAACGGCAGAATGAAAGAAGAAAGGGAATAATTGTATTATTTGGACTGTGAAACATCCCTCAGCTACATCTGCTATCAGATCCCTGCTGGACTCATTTTGCTGTGCTGAGCGTGGGGAATGGATTTTGTCTGGAAGTGGGAAGTTGCTCTGCTTGCAGCCGAGCCCACTGGACTTTGGGAACACTTGGGACCAGCACCTGGGAGTTCTGAGCTTTAAAACTGAAGGCAAAGGCCCCTCGCTAATGCTGGGGGTCAGTGTCGGGATTTCACACATCAGCCCCGTCTCCATAAAAGCAAATTCCCTGGGATGGCGAGTGTGGGAGCTTGTGAGTTGTTCACAGGAAGGTTGGGCTGCAGATCTTGCAGATAATTCAAGAAGAAACAGAATTGAACAATTTCTGCTGTTTTTCACAAGAAACATTCTAAGGCACGTTCAACACTCGGTTCTTCAGGTAACAGCTCCCTCTACACGGACCAGAAATGGGCTGGGCAGGGCTTGGATCTGCCCTTCCACCCTCATGGAGCACAGGAATTCACAGGGAATTCCATCAAAAACCCCACAGCCCTCAGAGATCCCTTTGAGGGTGTGCTCTGCAAGGCTGCTCTTCCAGAACCCTTCTTTCCTCCTTGTTCAAACTTCCTTACAAAATCAGAATATCCACGGCTTCCCCGTGGGGAGTTGTGCTGATCCTATTGGTGTTTTCTGCCAGAAAAATCCTCTGGAGTGCTGCTCCTGAACCATGAGGAGTAGCCAGTTTCTTTTTTGGCCTCACTCGGGCACCAGGACACATCCTGGAAAAACGAAGGAGAGATTTCTACACCCTCAGGGAGTGAGGAAGGCGCTTCTCCCTGGGGTTTGCTGCCCTCTCACAGACAGTTTGATCTTGGTCCTCACAAAGTTTCTGCTCTCCCACCAGGAGAAAGAAGAGTCTGTTCCTTTAAATTAGAATGTTTAAATGCTTTTTTTAAAACAGCTTAAAAATACCTTTAAATGCCATTTTCTTTTACAAGTACATCTCTCTGGATTCCTGTGTTACAATTACACCATTTTGCCTTCATTTTGCAGAGTTCACCTGCTTTTTATTCCGGTTGAATATACCAGGTGGAGCACTTGGCAGCTGTAAAGCCCAAAGGTATCCTGCTACTTTTGTGTTTCCATCCATCACCTTCCTCCTGTCCCTCTCCCATCCCCTGTTTGTCTCCATCGCCTGTCCCAAAACCCTGGGGCCAGGAGCCCTTTGTCCCAGCCCGTCTGTCACTGCCCTGTTTGCACAGGGCCTCTCACACAACATAAATTGTGTTCCACAATCCAAAATTGTGTTTTTCCAGGGAGTTAATCCTCTCACTCACTCCTGTGGGGTAGGTGCAGCTCTTGCCTTTCAGGGAGAAGGAATCTCTGAGCTCAGAGGTGCTGATCCTAAAACTGAGGTTGCTCCCACTACCACAGCAGGCAAATCTTCCCCAGGGACAGAATCCATCCTGTTTGGTCCTGGCATGGACAATTCCAGCTCCCAAATTTCCCTCAGGGGTCTATATTGGAACCAAATATTGGAACCGGAGTTATTTAATCCCTTAATTCATCAATTAGGCCAAGGGATTGAGGGCACCCTCAGCACATTTGCGGGTGACACCGAGCTGAGGGGGCAGGGACACCCCTGGAGGACAGGGTGACATCCAGAGGACAGGGGGATGACATCCAGAGGACAGGGGGATGACATCCAGAGGACAGGATGACACCCAGGGGGACCTGGACAAGCTTGAGAAGTGAGTCCATGGGAATCTCGTGAGGTTTCACAAGGCCGAGGCCTGGAGCTGCCCCTGGGATGGGGCAACCCCTGGGATCAATCCAGGCTGGGGATGAGCAAATGGAGAAGCCCTGGGAGAAGGATTTGGGGGATAAGAGCTGGACCTGCCCCCATGCCCTGGGCTGACCCCACAATGTGGGCAGCAGGAAAGGGATTGGGATTGTGTCCCTGAGCCCCTGTGCTCAGGTGAGACCCCACCTGCAGAGCTGCCCCAGCCCTGGGGCCCAGTACAGGGAGGACGTGGAGCTGCTGCAGAGAGGCCAGAGGAGGCACCAGCATGAGCAGAGGGATGGAGCAGCTCTGCTGGGAGGAAAGGCTGGGAGAGCTGGCATTGTTCAGCCTGGAGAGGAGAAGCTTTGGGCTGAGCTCAGTGTGGCCTTGCAGGGCCTGAAGGAGCTGCAGGAACCATGGAGAGAGACAATTTCCAAGGGCTGGAGGGCCAGGACACAGGGAATGGCTTCCCAGTGCCAGAGGGCAGGGATGGATGGGATCCTGGGCAGGAATTGTTCCCTGGGAGGGTGGGCAGGCCCTGGCACAGGGTGCCCAGAGCAGCTGGGGCTGCCCCTGGATCCCTGGCAGTGCCCAAGGCCAGGTTGGACATTGGGGCTTGGAGCTGGGTGTTTCCCTGGAGCACAGAAGGGAACTCTTTGCTCTGAGTCTCCTTTTGAACATCCAGCACCTCCTCGTACCTCTCATATCTCTCTTGTAGCCTTGCAATCAAATTAAACTTCACATCCACTTCACCATTTTGAAACTCTAGTTTCCACAGACAGTTTATATTAAAAACTCCCTTCCTGAATCTGTTCCAAAGTTTCTGTATGAAGGAACAAAACAGTTCTTTCTCCCAGGAATTGTCTTCCCAGCAATAGTTGATTCAAACCTGGAGATATCTTTTATAATACTGCTTGATTAAAACCTGCTGGTTTCCCTTGCTTTTGTCTTTTTTCCCTACAATTCCTGGATAATATCCCACCTTTCCCCCTTTTCTTCTCTGTACCTGAAAACCATGCCAGGTTCCCACTGGAAAAATCCTGCACATCATCTCTAGATGAAAAGTTATGGTTTCAGATTTTAATTAAGAAACAATTTCCAGTAAGTGTTTTTTTGCCCCGTGAATTCAAATTTCACCAAGTTATTTGCATGGCTATTTAAAGAAATTGCATAGAAGTAAAATGAGAATATGCTGGTTTAGGCCCCAGCTGAGCAATGTGCTTAAACTCATCCATTAACACGTGTTTGAGTGTGGAATAAATCCCCTGCGGTATTTAAAGCTTGGAGAGCGTTGAAGTATTTTTTGTGATTTCAAATCCCACTCCTCCTCAGGAGGAGGAAGAAAATTAGATAAAAACACTTTAATTTGCTTTAAAAACATATAAAAGAGGGTTGATGGTTATAATATGGCCAATGTTTTGGGGTGGGGAGATGCCAACAAGGAATTTGCCTTGCTGTTGTTATTAAGCAGGACTCAAATTGCCCCCTCCTTTGGGGCAAAAATTTTGGGTATCCAGCAGCTGCCAACAGATTTTCACTTCCTGTTTTCTTCTCCAGCTCTGATGATAAAAAAGGGGAGCAAGATTCTGCACAGTAATTGAAAATGAAACAAAAATCTCTGGTTTTAATGCGAACTTCAGACAACTTTCAACTTTCAGTAGCATCTCTTTGAAGAAGTTCTCTGTCAGCTCAGCTTTTGGACAAATCCACGATGAAAGTTCGATGAGAGATGCAAAGAAAACACTTGAAAATCTCTGTGCTTGCTGCAGAGGGTGGGGAATTGTTTTTCTGAGACAAAAGGCACATTGAACAAAATAAGAGTGTGGCATAACTCTGCTTCTTTTTTGGCTTCCACCTGAGTCCTGAAACAACTGAGGCATAACCTGGATAAACCACTAAATGTGACTCAGTTCATTCACACAAACTGCCAAGAAATCTGTATTTATTTAAAGAAAACTCTCCCACAATAGCCCTACCTGCTGCAGCAAGCAAGGTAATGCCAGGCTGGAGAAAATATTATTTTAAATGCAGGACTTCCCTTCTTGCTGCTGTTTGAACAGATGGGTTTGTGGCAACAATTCCACGCCTCTTTTTCTTGTTATTCTTTTCTTTTAATGATAAACTTGTTTGAACCACGAGCTAATAAAAGCAGCGGAGTATTAGGCTTGAAAGTATCATCTCAGAGTTAAACTCAAAAGGATCTAATAAAATACCCGATGGAATGATCACTGACCATCCCAGTATTCTCCCTGCCAGTGCCAGTGCTGGAAATGCCAGGGAGAGATGGAAAACTCTGGGATTTTAGCCTGAGACAAAGGATAAAAGTGTGGACATAGGTGGGGCTGGACTCTGTTGTATTTGAAGGNTTATTTTCCACATAAATCAGTGCCTGTGGTTGTCAGAGTCCCCAAAACACCAGGAAGACCCCCATAACTTTTATTATAGGGCCAGCAGCAGCCAGTGTCCCCTCAGCAGGGACAATGTCCTTTTCCTGCTCCTCCACAGCAAATCCTTTAAGTAACAGCTGCACAATGGTGAAGATTCATCTTTTGAACTCGGTCCCATCCTCCCCACCCCTGTTGGACTCATTCCTTCATCTCAGCTCCTCAGGGAAGCTGCTCCCAGGCTTTTGGAGCATTCCCACATCCCTGGCACACCCAGCTGCTGCTCCTCCTGATTTGAGGCATTTATTCACTGTGCAGCCACCACGGAGAGCTGGATCAGCTAGGCAGGGCTTCCAGGCACCGGGATGTGTTTTGGAGGAGCTCAGGTTTATCTTGAGTCACCCTCTGAAGTTTTTGGAAAGTTTGGAGGCATTCAGGGCCCTGTTGCTCCGTGGGAAGGTAGGAAAGAGGGTGGGAAAGTAGCCCCTGATTCGTGAATTATTTATTCTTTGGTAGCAAAGGTTATTCACGTGCTTTCTAGGAGAAAAAAAAAGGTGGGTAACTGGCCCAGATTCAGCACAGATATAAAACACAGACTGAAATAAACCTGCTGGGTCGGAGGGAAGATGTTGAAGCAAGAGCAGATACAGCATCCAGGTAAAATCCTTCTCCAGCTGGCTGCCAAATCACCACTGGTTTTAGCAGCTCCGGGTTTGTGTTGTCTGCAGCCACTCTCTGGATTTCAATCACTGTGAATTTTGAGAAAAACACGTGCTTAAATCCCCAAAACACTTGTTTTGCATCAAATTTAGCTCTTTCAGAGTTTTTTTGGTAATCTCTTTAGCCTGACTAGAGCTCTACTACCTCCGAAAAACTGCATTTCTGCTTCTGATAATTAACAAAGAAGATGAACCCAATTTCACTTTAAGACTTCAGGGCTGGAAATTGTGCAAACACCGCTGGATATAACACAGAAAACAGAAATGAATTCCCAACAGCACCTCTTTTTACAACATCATTGTGGGCTCTGTTGACTTTAGACTGGCTTTTTTTTTTTTTTCCGTGGATGCCATGGAATTTGAGATGACTTGAAACACTCAAACGAGCACATTTAAATGTGTGTGTTTATGGGCGAGGGAGGGGGATTCACACTTTAAATCCTAAGTGCTGGAATTAGCTCCAACAAAGCCCGGGTGTGTTGACTTTCAAATGGGTTCAGCTGATGGAGCAGAAATTTGCCGGCTGGCTTCAAGGGTTATCTTTTATCTCCCCCAGTCCAAGAACATCTTTGCCAGTTATTTTGGAAAAACAGAATAAATGCATTGTGTTTAAACACGGAATTTTGGCTCCAGAGTGATGGGGCCGTGGGGTTGGGCTTCAGGAGCCTTTTGCTGGTGGAATTTGGGGAGTCCCGCACTGTCCCTGCTGTTCCTTCTTTGCAAGTGCTCTTCATCTGCCCTCAGTCCCAAATCCTGCACTCCAGGGGGCTGGGACAGAGAAACTTTGGCAGGTCCTGCCACAGAAAGTGAAGATGTTTATCAGGGTGCCCAAATGTTGTGTCCTGTCAGGGTAAGCAACACAGCAAAACCATTTCCTCTTCCCCTTTTACAGGAGGTGATAATCTGGGATGAAGTGGGAATCGATGGCTGGAGATGTCACTTGGAGCTAAAATCTGAAAGCTGGAACTAAATACAAACGGAATGTTCCAGAGGGCAGCTGGTGTTGTTAGAAATGTCTTTAGAGCAGCTCTGTCAATCGGATTAATTGTAGGAATTGCTGCAGGTTGAACCTGGAACCAACCTGGCAAATCGCCTCTCCTTTGTGTGGTGTTTGGGAATTCACATTTTAAACCTCCTCCACATCACCTGTTACAGTTATTTTTGCAGAATCCCACCTTCCTGGCTTTTCTCTTTGCCACGGATGGTGCAAACACCAGCTGGATGCTGTGGCCAGCATGGTGCTGCCTTCAGGGGCTCACACCAAGGATTTTCGGGACGCTTCTCCACCCCACTGCCATTCTTGTCTCCAGGCTATGAGAGAAAGACATCCCACAAAGATCCTTACGCCTGGCAGAACCCCTACAGCCCCTGGCACTTGCTGGGGAAAAATAAAACCCCAGATGAGCTTGCCCCTTCCTTCAGGAGAGGAAAAACCTACAAACTCTGTGTAGGTTTTGCTTTACGGATGCAGCGTGTGATCGCCTTATTTATTTATTTATGTTGAAGGTCATTGAAGTTAATTTCACCCGTTGTCTTTCCCACCACAAACCCGCCGGAACACGAGGATTCCCAGCAGTTTGAGACAGTTCAGGGTGGCTCACCAGGGCTTGGCTGGGGGGCAGAGTTTCCCTCTCTGCACCAGAAAAGCGCCGCATAATGCAAACATTGTGTGCCCGACATATTTTTCTAACGGAGCGCTAAGAAAATACTCGCTACCTGAAATATTTCTGGAAGTCACTGGAGCAAGCGATCCAACATGTGGGTTACATTACACTCAGGGCTGATCTCAGCTTTGTAACACACACTAAACAGCAGCACGGAGGAGGCTCAGCTTTAATAAAACCAAAACTTTCGCTGCTGCACGCAGCCAATAAAGATTTAAGCGTGCTGGGCATGATCAGCATACTAATTGCTGCATTAATAAATCCTGAAGCCTGGCTTGTTTTGAAAGGCAAATAAAAATATTGTAGAGAGCTGGAAGAGCATTTACTTAGAAAAGTTAGCCTGTGTGTGCACTGGGATGTGTGCGAATGTGAAATGCCAGTGATAACACTGATCAGAGGGTTTTCCGTGGTTTTTTTTCTGGGCAATCAGAACTTCACATCTGATGTTGAGTTGTTCTGCCCCGGTGTTTACTGACAAAACAGCACCAAAGCCAGGCCTGCTTCTGTAGCTGCAAGTGATAATGGAATTTCTCTTTCATTTTCACCACTGCATTGAGTAAGTATCAATGAAGAGATCCCAAAAATAAAGCTGGACAGAGCCATCTGTTCCATTAAAATTTCTCAGACAACAACCACGGGCAAAAGGCAACACAAAGGGAACAACCCCAGCAGGAAACAGTGTGCCAGGATTCAGGTTCACAAAATTCAGTATTTCCTGGGAGGCAGAGAAGCTTTCTGGTGTGGAAACACCACCTCAGGTGGGTCTGAATTTCGATCAAGACTCAGGGTCTTGTCCAGGTGCCACCAAGAAGTTCTCTCTATTTTATGCTTCCCCTTCTGTCACCAAGAAGTTCTCTCCTCTATTTTCTGCTTCCTCCAGCAAGAAAAACTGTGCCAGGATTCAGTTTCACAAAATTCACTATTTCCTGGGAGGCAGAGAAATCTTTCGGTGCGGAAACACCACCTCAGGTGGGTCTGAATTTGGATCAGCACTCAGGGTCTTGTCCCTCTGTCACCAAGAAGTTCTCTCCTGTATTTCCTGCTTCCCCCAGCTCCTCACCAGAGCCACTCTGCCCCCCTCATGCTGGCTCTCAACAGCAAGAGGTTTTCAGCTCAGGAAGGTGGAAAGAAAGAGTAAAAAATTAGCCCTGTGAGTTTACAGAAGTGGAAAGTCCTCAGTGCATTTCCAAAGCTGGTGATGGAATAAAGAAGGCCCGACATGCAAACCAAAAATGTAAATAAGTGTTTTATTTTTACAGGCAGCTCGCCCGCCTGGCAAAAAGCACACCCCGCTGTTGGTTGCTTCTGAAATAAAAATTGTTTATTAAAAAGTTTGGCATTTTCTTTTCTTTAATGAATGGTAAGATTAATGAGCCGTGCTCAGGCAGCAATGATTCCTGCCAGCCTGTGCATTAGTCAGCTATTAACATACTTCTTGGGTAATTTGAAGGCATTTTTTTCATAGTGCATTGGAAATCACAAAAGCCTCGTTGAACTCCATGGGATCCTTATCCCAGTTACCTTTCCTTGCAGCCTGTGGCTGTTCCAGCACATCCCAACATTTTTCTCACATTTGGAGGACAAAGCCAGCAAATATTTTGAGGTGAAAAACGCTTCCTTGTATAGACACCTCATTTTTAGCACAACAGCCGTCCCAAATCTCTCTCTCTCCTTCTCCTGCTGCTGTAAGAACGGGGAAGTGGGATCTGGGGGGCAGAGGAGATGAACTCAAAATAAAGATTGCCTTTTTTTCCCCATCAACCACCGTCTGCCCAGCCTGACAGAGATAAGAGCAGCGTGTCAGACTCTGAGTGCTGCATCTCCAGCAGGATGTTTCCAGCAGCACGTGGATTATCCAAGCACGGCACCAGATATTCCCACTGGGAGAAAGTGATGAGCAAAATGCGGTTTGTTATTGCAGTGCCAAAAGAAAGCCCCGGGCTGGAGGAGCTGTGGTTCCTACTGAAAATCAGGAGCGAAATATGAATGAATGGATAAAAAAAATACGAGTTGAGGCAGCTGTTCTGGCAGTGGTACCTCAGAACTCCGCCAGCAGCTCCAGTGGAGCAGGGAGCAGGGAAGTGGGATCGTATTAAAGGAACTGGACCCAGATTTTAAATACCAGACAGGATTGTCAAGTCTGCAGCAGATTCTGTAGGGGATGTGGATCAAACTGATTTTTCTGTGCCTCAGTTTCCCAGCTGCTAAGTGGGGGGGAACAGAAGTATTTGGGTTTTTTCTAACATCTTGTATCTCCTTTGTTGGTTCCCCTCAAGAAAAAGAGACCAATTTCTATAAATCATCTTCTATTAATTATCTTCTATTAACCATCTTCTACTCAGCATTTCTGCTCTTTGTTCTCAGCTAGATCTGGGGTTAATCCCACAGAATCATGGAATATCCTGAGCTGGAAGGATCATCCAAGTCCAGCTCCTGGCCCTAGACTGGACAATCTTTGATTTTTGGATTACAGTGGCTCACGTCCTGAGTCAATGACAGCAGTTCTTAGGGTTCTGTTCTCTGGCCCTTCACCTCCCAAAGTCCCTTTTTCCTGTGGCAAAGTAATCTTTTCTCTTCTTGTAACAGCTGCTGCAACAGGCAGAGATTTTTGGCCTGCAACTTGCTCAAAGGCAAAGCTCAGGCTCCCAAACACATCCCAGAGGAAATCTGCAGCTCCTCAAGGCACCTTTCCCTCCTTTCCTCTGCCTGAACGTCAAATAAAATGCTGCTGAGGACATCACAGCAAGAAATAACAGACCTGTTCCAATTCAGCTCTCTGAGGAGAGCAGGATCCTCCCAAAAAACCCTGCCTGGAGCCATTTTCCACAGCGATTAACCAGAGTTTGCTGCACTGAGAAGAAATGCCCCTTTCCCTGCTGAGAATCTCAAAGATCCACTGCAGGAATCCCAGTTCCCATAAGGCTGGGAATGGGAATACGTGGCTGTGGCTGCCCTGCCTGCTCAGCAGCTGCTGGGGATCCTTTAATGCCCCAAATTCCCCGTTCCCAGTGCAGACGTGTCCTCACGGTTACAGATCTTTCCTTTTTGATGCTTTCACTTGGAATGAACCTGACTCCTTCTGAAATCTGGTGACCAGAGCTGGAGGGAAGCGTTCCACACTCCCAAAACATGGCCTCATTATCTTAGGAGATATCACAGAATCCCAGAATTATTTAGGTTGGAAAAGACCTCCAAGGTCATGGAGTCCCAGCTGTGCCCGATGCCCACCTTGTCCCCAGCCCAGAGCACTGAGTGCTACATCCAGGCCTTCCTTGGGCACCTCCAGGGATGGGCACTCCAAACCTCCCTGGGCAGCCCCTTCCAATATTTCACAATCCTTTCCATGAAGAAATTCCTGCTGGTGTCCAGCCTGACCCTCCCTGGCAAGTTCTCCTGTGTATTCCAAGTCTCCTGTACTTCCCAAGCAGAATTCACTCCTCCTGCTGTTGTAACTCTCTGTCCTTTGTAAAGGAACAAGTTTAGGATTAATTTTTCAATCCTTCAAATAGGAATTATTTCATTTACAGTGCCTCACACCACGTGGCTGCTTCCTGGCTCTTGTTGCTGCTGCTGAGCTCAGTTTGGCAAGTTTTAGGCAAGCACAGCCTAAGGTTTAAGCAAGCCTGAGTTAAATCATTACCCAGGGTTGGAAACTGCCATAAAACAAGAACAGAGCTGAGTTTCTGGGGGTTGAGTTTTGGTTTCATTTGTACAACAAACTCAAAACTGAGGATGACAAGATCATTTAAAAGCTACTCCTGCATTTGCACCACAATCGCTGGGCCATGCTCAGCCCAAGCGAGGAGTGAATTTTAATAAACTACTTCTGTTTATTCAGACCTCCAACCACTACAGGTATGCTGGAAATCTTTTTGCCCGGTGAGATTTACTGGAAATACCATGAAAATATTCCATTCATCGTACTTGTTTTATCACTCATGATCTTACTCAAACCCAAAAACCAAAAATTGCTGCGCTGAAATGGCAGATACCGTTTTTAAAGCCTGCTAATCTCATGTTTTTATTGCTTGGCATGAGTTTCTAGGTTTGTTTTTATTTTATTCAAGAGGAAAAAGAGAGGGGAGCGCAGAAATTGCTAATGAGCACAATTATGTGCTGCCCAGACCGAAGATGCCATCATGGCTCGCATGGCTTGGGGGAAGATTCCAAAATATTCCAAAATACTCCAAAATATTCCAAAATATTCCACCTTGTGACTCTGAAGTTGAAACACAGTTACCAGGGGTTTTTAGCTGCCTGCCAGCTTCATGTGTAATTAGCTAAAATAATAAGGGCTGATCAGTTAAAAAGTTGGCACTGATTTAAAATAAAAAGATGTCGAGTCCACTCAGTCTGCCCTCTACAAAAACAAAATGCTGCCAGCAACTTCCTTGAAATAAAATCTTTGAAAATATCAGCGGTAATGTGATCCACCAGATATAATAGAGAAGAGAGAAATTTCACTTTCATATTTTTACTGCTCCATAAATGAGACATCTAAAAGCAGATATGCACCGTAAACCTCCGCTTATTGACTGGTGATAACCAATTTCTGTTGGGGGATTTGATGTTGCAGCTCCTCCCATACTTCTCTGGGTGCTCTGTCCCGCACAAAAAGTAGAAAACTAAAAGATGAAATGTAGAAATTTGGTTTTTTTAATTATTTTGGAGTGATTATAGAAAAACTAAAGAAACACAGGTTGCTTATAACCCAGAGTAAATGAGAAGTGGTGAGGGCTTTTGAAATAAAATATGCATTTCAAATATATCTCGACCCAGCCCATTTCTACATCTGCCCAAGGTAAGAAATTCTAAATAATGAACAGGGAGAAAGGCAGAATTAATAATTGGTTGGATTCAGGATTTATCTGTGCTCCATTTGTGCTCCTGTGTAAAAACAGGGAGTCTCTGTGGCCGCTGTGCTCTTTTCTCAGGGAGAAAGATGGATTACGTGGCTCAGCCCTCTTGGCAAGAAAACACACGGCCCCCACATGTCAGCAGAGGAATCCTCATCACCACTCATGTAAAATCTAATCCCTGCCTGTCATGACAGTCTCCAAAACATGGAGCATTCTCTGAACCACGGCCAACTTTTCGGTGCTTCAGTGCTCCAGGAGCAGCACTCCCTGCTCTGTGTGTGTGTGTGTGTGTGTGTTATGTCTTAACTTATAAATACTCCCACTTTTAATGCAGTGACTTTAAAGCTGAGAGGGGCTGGAAATCAGTGGGAATCCCACGGGATTCCTTCGGAGGGCCGACACGGGAAACTCGGAGTTTCGTTCGCGACAACGCGGGAAGAGCAGCGGCCTTGCCGTGCCTCTCCCGCGGGAATTCCCGGCCCAGGAGCGTTTCCCCCCAGCCTCATTTCACAACGTGCGAGTGAAATCCGGGACACAACGGATGGATGGGGCTGCTTTAAAGAAGCCTTTGTCAGGAATTCCTGCAGCGGTATAAGTCCTCCCAGAAACACGAGCTGAATACGCAGGGAGCAGCAGGAATATGTGGGGATATGTGGTGAGCAGGACAAATGTGGCTGGGCATAAGCAGCTGCAGGGCTGCAGACGTGTGCCCTGATGGGAGGTGAGTGCTGCCTGAATTGCTGCTCTGCTCCACAGGCACCTGTTGAAATAAAATACAGCCCAGGAGCACGAAGGGCTGTGCTGATGGGGAGATCCTGGGCAACACGTGGGTGTCTGAGCGTGTGGGCAGCTCAAAATAATGGGAATTGTTTTCTTTCCAGGCAACCTGAGGGTGCTGTTGGGTTCCCACCAAGAGCTTGGAGCTGGAGAAAAAGAGGAACGAAGGCAAAGTGTGGATCCTCTTCAAAAGGAGAGGAAAAAACCTCAAGCTGTGCCAGGGGAGGCTCAGGTTGGGCACCAGGAGGAATTTCCCCATGGAAAGGGAGGTCAGGCCTTGGAAAGAGCTGCCCAGGGAGGTTTGGAGTGCCCATCCCTGGAGGTGTCCAAGGAAGGGCTGGAGGTGGCACTCAGTGCTCTGGGCTGGGGACAAGGTGGGCATCGGGCACAGCTGGGACTCCATGGGCTGGGAGGGCTTTTCAACCTTAATCCTGGGATTCTGGGACAGAATCTGGATTATCCAAGTGCTACTGAATAAATGTGTGGACTGGTGTGTTCCACAAGCAGCATTTTGATGCCTGGGTCTAGTTTCAAGTTATTTGAACAGGCAGGCAAGTTCTTGAGAGGTTTTTGGTATTTCCTGGTCACTTTGGCATCTCCTCCTCCACTCACAGCTGGAAAATTCACAGAGCCTGTGAAGGACCTGGGCACTGAAATACCAGAGGGGAAAATAATTTAATTCTTCTTTGTCTCATGGGTAGAGGGTAAATTTCTGAGGGTGATTCAGCACTGCTTAAGAAGAAGGTTCTCCCATCAGTGGCCTGCAGTGAACATGAATTTCATGGCCCTGCAATCATTGTGGGTTCTGGTTTTCCTCCCCCACTGGCTGTGCATTAACACTGGACACTCCAAACTCACCAAAAATTTCAGGAAAACAGATTATCTGGAATTAAGCAGGTAGCACTCAGCAAAAGGGTGAAGCAGAAGAAAAAAGAAGTGAGCACCAAGCTGTGAATGCAAGTTTTTTACTCCTTGGTGTTAATCTTCCTCTTCATGCGGCTGAAAAACTACACAGCCTCAGGACCTTGCTCAGCAGGGCAGAGAGAAGAGGAAAAACATTAAAAAGTGTGATTTTTGGCAATATTTTTTTGTTGAGAGTGTCAGAAATTAAAGGTTAGCATGCCATCTGAATATTATTATTATTATGGTTATTGGTTTTTATTGTTATTGTTATTGTTATTGTTATTATCTTAATTGCTAAAACAAGAGAACCACCCCAAAAAGCTGAGAGCAGCTTGTTGGCTGGCCCTGGACTTTTACAAATTTTCCTTCTGGGAAAAGCTTTTAAGAACTCCTAGTCAGGAACAGCATTTGTTACTCTAATCAATTCCACATATTCAGATGCATATTTACAACTTCACAATATATTTAGAGTGCCTTATTCCATAAATTAAACATTATTTCACTTAGATAAATAAAAGGTTTTTAGAGTCACGGTGGTATTACAAATACAGCAATTGTTGGTGTCAAACAGCTGATCCCACCAATTGTGTGACAAAAACTCCTCTTTTTCTGCTCTAAACCCACTCCAGGCCAAAAATTTAATTTATTACAAGGATTTAATGTTCCAGGGAAGGGAAGGGAAGGGAAGGGAATTATGTTAATTGGACTTCTACTCAAAATTTCTTGATCCTGGCTGGCTGAGTTTAAATGCCAAAAAGAGGAGTCTGGTTTCCCAGACTGTAGAATGTGGAAGTTTTACGTGAAGTGCATTTGTGAACTAAATTTCACCTACACAGGGGAAAATTTTCGGAGTGCTGCTGCATTGTTCTCCATGGAAAAAGAGAAGAAATAACCTCACAACTATATTTTAACTGCTTCGGTAGCCAACAAGTCAAGTCTTGCAAATAGGAAACAATTACTTGCACAGGTAATTATTGGTTTACTTTGAATGTCTGTTAGCTAATATTTACTTTTCAGCCAGCAGATTCTGATGCTTGCAGGAGGACAGGAGACATTTGCTGTAGGCTCCTCCATTTACAAATCTACTGCATTTTTATGGCTTCTTAATGTAGTCATGAAGCTGAATTTATTTTGTCCATTAATATTGGCTTTGCATCTCAGCATATCTTTGCAGTGTGGGGGTTTTTATCCAAATGAAAAATTCATTTTTGCTTGGAGCAACCCAGGATAGTGAAGGTTCCCATGGCAAGGGATGGAACTGGGTGATTTTTTAAAGATGAACAGGGAAGTTTATAAGCACAAAGAGACGACAGAGTCTGATTCATACAGGTAAGGACAGAAGAAGCAAACAAGTTTCTGTAGGACTATTTAACATTATTATGGACTGCCAGAGCTCTGGTGGCACTTATTGGTCGGTGAGAAAGAACAGTTCCAAACTTTTGTTCCAAATGGCACAAAATTTGTGCCAGTTCCAGGGCATGAACCAGCAGTGGTTCTGCAATCCTAAAGCACCCAGGGCCATGAATCATCCTTTTTCCAACAGCAAAGAAAGAAAACATACAAGCACTATTTGTGTTTTATATACATTCAGTTCCTGATTTTTCTTGCATTATTATGTCTTAAAATATCATAGAACAGCCAAGGCATTTAATCCATCATAAAAAAAAAAGCCCTGTGTTTACTCTTAATGTAGCTGTTGCCTTATGGGCTGTGCAAACATTAAAAAAAGAAAACAGTAATTCTGTGATAAGCACAACAGGAAATTGGAGCTTGCTGCTGATGGAACTGATATCCAGCTGGTAATCTGAGCAATGAAGTCACTAAACCTTTCCTGCACTATAAATTTTATTTCCTGGGACGTATTTAATGGTTTTGTTAGATTTTTTTTTTTTTTGGATAGTGCACACTGAGTCTTTTCATTTGAGAATCATCACCATGATTTTTTGGTGTGATAAAAATAAGTGCTGTGATAAAAGCAGAATATGGGAGCAGAAATCGAAAGTTTGCTGGTGTTTGAGTGTCAGAATTTCCATACAAGAGGGGCTGTTGTGAGATAGCACCCACGAGGTAAAAGGGGGAGGTTTGAGCAGTGCCCACTCTTTACAAAGGCTGCTTAGTAACCCCCACCCCATTGCCTCACTGCAAGCTTGGTGTTTGTTCAGCTATTGCACTAAAAACCAGCAAAGAGCCCTTCTGGAGGGCAGCAAGGAGGGAGAGCAGCAGCCAGAGAAGGGGAAATGTAATTCCGGGGCACTGAAGCCTTTCCTAGACTGTTTATTTATTTATTCATTCATTCATTCATTCATTCATTCTGTACTAAAAGGCAGCGGTTTGAGAAGGAATCAGCTCATCAGTCAATGCAGCTCAAATGCTGGTGGCTTTCATGAACTTACACACAGCATCAGGCCCAAATCACAGAATCCCAGGATCCCTGAGGCTGGAAAATCCCTCCCAGCCCATGGAGGCCAAGCTGTGCCCGATGCCCACCTTGTCCCCAGCCCAGAGCACTGAGTGCCACCTCCAGGCCTTCCTTGGACACCTCCAGGGATGGGGACTCCAAACCTCCCTGGGCAGCCCCTGCCAAGGCCTGACCTCCCTTTCCATGGGGAAATTGCTCCTGGTGTCCAATAGATATTGTTTCAGTGATCAGTTCTTGTTTGGCTGGTTTACAAATGGGTGTTTTTAATCCCTTCAGTCTCAGCAGAAAAGCTTTGGAAGTTTTGTTCTCCTGAGCCACTGAGAGCCAGAGGTGGGACCCAGGTGGTGGATTGGGATTTTCCAAATTCATTGGGCAGGGACACCTTCCACTGTCCCAGGCTGCTCCAAGCCCCAATGTCCAACCTGGCCTTGGGCACTGCCAGGGATCCAGGGGCAGCCCCAGCTGCTCTGGGAATTCTATCCCAGCCCCTCCCCACCCTCCCAGGGAACAATTCCTTCCCAATATCCACCCTAAACCTAAACTTCTCTTCTTTAGTTTGATCCCAAATGTACAATAAAGACCATGGGACTCATCACTGCCACTCTCAGGCAGGAGCACAGGGTGACAGCAGTTGTGTCTCTGAAGAAAGAGCAGAGATAGACACCAAACATCTTCTGGGGGAGAAAGGCAAATCAGCCATCCAGAAAACTTGAGGGACACAGTGCTGTCCATTTCCTCTTTAATGTGTTTGTTTTAAGAGCTAAGAAAGCTGTTAGGGAGCAAACTTTCCCTGAGGCAGTTCCAGGGCCTGGGGAGGAACTGGCTCACACAGAAGGAAGCTTGAGGGAAGAGGACTGAAATGCCAGAGCTCACAATGAAGGAGAAGGAAAAGCAGCAAAATAGGAACAATGAGGGGGTGGGCAGGCCCTGGCACAGGGTGCCCAGAGCAGCTGGGGCTGCCCCTGGATCCCTGGCAGTGCCCAAGGCCAGGTTGGACACTGGGGCTTGGAGCAGCCTGGGACAGTGGGAGGTGTCCCTGCCATGGCAGGGGTGGCACTGGATGGGCTTTAAGGTCCCTCCCAACCCAAACCATTCTATAGTTGTATGATTCCATTATTTCTATGGGCAGAAACTTTGTAGGACCAATCTCCCAGGAAATTGGTTCAAGGGAGTGGGAAGAATCATTAAGGAAATTGCATTATAAACCAAAGGAATGGAAAACAGAGTAGAGAAGACCATGATGGGTAAATTGTGAGTTCTTTTCACAGGTCTGAAACACAAGTTAGAAACTGGATCAGGGACTTCCTGATGAGCACAGAAACTCAGCATGACCATGCAGTGATGAAGTCAGGGAGGCCAAGACACAAAATAAATGCAGATCACACAGGAAACCAAGAATATTGGGTGCAGAAAAACACAGGCAGGGAATGCTCACTTGGCTCCCTGTCCTGAGACAATATCCAGTCCCAAAGATTGCACAGAGCACTGGTTTGCTTCGCCAACCTTAAGACATTAAATTGTACCTGAAACTCTGTAAAAAATCGATGTCCTCTTGCCAAAAGCTCTCAGTTATTTCTGTGCCACAGGAAGAGGGCAGGAGAGGATCGAACACGGACTCAGGACCCTGCCAGAGCACAAAATGTCTCGTAACTCCCAGAACATGGCACAAAAATGCTTCATGGTGTTGAGAACAGAGGGGAGGTGGCTCCTGGAGGGTTCCAATAGCAGATGGATCTGTTGGAGGACAGGCCAGTGGACATGCAGAAGTCACAGAATTATGGAATCATAGAATCATGGAATGGTTTGGGTTGGAAGGGAACTGAAAGATCATTTTGTTCCACCCCCTGCCATGGGCAGGGACACCTTCCACTGTCCCAGGCTGCTCCAAGCCCCAATGTCCAACCTGGCCTTGGACACTGCCAGGGATGGAGCAGCAGCAGCAGGCAAATATCATCAGGGGTTGGATGGGAGCAGAGCCTGCTCTGCTCACCTGGATGTGATCCACCCTGTCCACCACAGAAGGAGTCAGTTAGAAGGAATTCAGAAAAAAAAAGGAATGTCAATAACCAGAGATAAAGAAAAAAGGGTCTGGGAAGAAAAATTTGAATGAATGGGAGAAGAAAACCTGGAAATAACATCTAGGGGGGAAAATGGAAATAAACGTCATAATACTTGAAATATCTCAAACCTTTTAAGTCATTTTATACAAGGCCTGTTAACATTAGCAGGAATTGGGATTTTATTTCCAATTAATTTTTTTAAAAAATACTTGTAGCAGGTAAATTAGACCTATCTGATTGACAGAACTTTAAAATCTTGACAGGAAGATTTTGACTCATCTCCTTTGAACCTTCCTCAGAAGTGAAAGAGGTTTTTTTTGAAAAACACAATTTTCACAAGGACTTATTAATCTGTGAGGGGACACGAGATTTTATTCCCATCTGTGCTTCCAGGGTGAAGTCACCACAGTCCATTTGCCTCAAAACTGAGTCTAACCTGGGTGTCAAAAAACACCTGAGGTGTCCCTTTAGATGTTTTTTCTCTCCTCCCTCGTGGCTCAGGTCCAGCCCTGGCTCTCTTGGCTCCCCAGTTTGCTGCTGCTGGAATGAAAAACGCTTTAAGGAGCAGCCTGTCATGCATTTGGCTCCTTTTGGGGGCTTTAGGCTCTTAACCCAGGCTGTTGTTCCTTTCACTGACACAGCCAGAGGTCACCCTCCCCTTTTGTCACCCCGGCTCGAAAAGAGCAAGAGGTTGCAGTGCCCACAAAGCCCCTTTGTGCCCCAATGCAGCAGCTGAAGCACTTCTGAGCTCACAGGTTGTGCCAGGCGCTGCCCAGACGCTCCCCTGGTGACAGAGCCACCGCCGGGGCTCTGTTTGCTGGGTCATGCACACAAAAAAAGCCTCGGAGAGTGGGTTAAGAAGGACTGGGATGTTCTCATCAGGTGCTCCTCGCACGGGAACACAGGGACTCATGCATTATACATGGTGTCTGCAGTGGGAGGAAATTATTCAGCAGCTCCCAGGAAGGGTCTGAACCCAACCCCAATAGCTCTGAGGGGTTGGCAGCCGCTCTGGCCCCTTGCAGAAGAAGGGATTTTAGGGCTCTCAAAACCCTTAAACTGATACGGGGGCAAACTTGATAATTTTCGGGCTCTGCATGAACCGATTGCTCACCTGTGGATGATGGGGATGAAGTTCAGTGCAAGAACTTCAACAGGAAAAAAGAGGCAATCTCCACAAAACTTTGTGCTTCCCCAAGCAAATCTTCAGCACAGACTGCGAGAGAATCCTTTCAATCAAACCAGCAATTTAAAAAACGCAGCTGCGTGTGGAATTATTACTGACTGCTGGTATTTATGAGCAGTGCCTGACCGAAATTTCAAAAAATGAATTAAAAATAAGAGTGTATCGGCGGGTTGGGGTGAATCCCCTCTTTGCCACCTGCCCAAGGCACTGAGGTGGCTTTCAGGGCTCCCCCAGAGGTTTTGTTTTGGAGGCTCAGCCCCATAAGTGCTGGTTTATGTCACGAGGCACCGAGGCCATCTGAGAGGTAAATAAATGTCCTGTCTATTAGTGAGTGCCAACAGCAACTTGGTGGCAACAAAGCCTCAGTTGTTGAATTATTTATGAATGCCAACGTTATTCATTTTGCCCCTGGAATCCTGGGGTCTCTTCTGTTTTGTTTATGCACATGCACACCCGTTAGAGATGTAATTTATATATAGAAAGCACGAAGAGGAGAAATCTGGAATATTTCCCTCTGCAGTTGATGGGGTTCAATTTACTCAAGAGCCACATGAGCTCCTTGCGTGTGGAATCCTCTCACTCCTCATTTCAGAGCAGGATGTCTGCGAGAAGTTACCAGGAGATGACTGATGAGGGCATTTTCCAAATGGCAGCATTTTAAATACGGCCAACTGCAAGGGAGAAAAACTTTTGTAGATTACTCAAATTACCCAAATTTTTTTTCTCCCTTTCAAAATTTTTCTTTCTACTCTTAGTTCTCTTTAACAGGAATTTTTCGTACTTATGTAACAGGAATTTTTCTTAATTATGAATCATCAGAATGCTGGATGAGACAATACTGAGTCTCAATTTAAATTTATATTTTAGGAACTGTGAGAATTGTGGTCATCAAACTCCAGACCCTCGATTCCATGGTTTTTCTGGTGCAGAAAGAGGATTTTTTTTGCAGTTTGTGCATGTATTTCTTTCATTTCAAACTGTAAGCTCAGCTGTCAGAACATCAGGAGCCATCTCCAAGGAGTTTATCATCGATGACACAAAATTTTGCTGCCACTTCTGTGCTTTTCCTTTGGATTTGAGGAGAGTTTCATCTCCAGCTTGGAGCAGCCCTCCTGAATTAAATAAATGCTTTCCCTGTGAGCCAGGAGGAGCTGATTTATGTTTCCATACGTTCAAACTTACAGGGAAGAGTTGCTAAGGGGATTTTTTTGCCCTACCCAACTCTCCCCAATTCCCAATTCCTCCATCCCTTTCCCGTGCCCAGCTTTGTTGCAGCACTTTGGATTCCCCAGGATTGACTCCATGAGAAAAGTCACCTCTGACTTGGTGTCCAAAGGCTCATCTTTGTTTATTAAAATGCCTCTCAGGTCAATGTTCTGCAAGCATGGAATCCCAGCCAGGATTTTCCTGTAAGCTATTGGCATTGTGCTCAATAGCATGATCCTGACAGCAGATTTATTGCAATTTGGAACACCCTGTCAGGCAGCACCTCAACCCTGATTTTAGTGGAATTAAAGGGCAAAACTCACCCTTGGACAAGAAGGCTCCCTGAGGCCCAGCAGGGTTTGCACAGACCCTTTTTTTTTTCCTGTTCACCTGATTTTCTCCCTGCATTTATTTTTCCACTCAACCACACCCGACTGCTCCCAACATTGTGGGATTTCCACGTGTTTTGGGACTCCAGGGATGTCCCTTCAGTTGTATGACAACCACACAACCCTACAATTAATATTTGGCTCTGTTTGCTTAAGATGAATGGCATCTTAAAAAGTTCCACCGTGTACAGTGATCATCATAATCATGTGGGCAGCCCCTTCCCCAGTTCCTTCAGCCCTGACTTTTGCCCTTTTTTCTTGATTGATAAGTGACAGCTTTGCATTCTGGACCTTGAAATATATATTTACAGTAGTCTAAGAAATTTGTCCTTAATCAAAGGAGGCTTGACTTGCCAGCACATCTTTAGAATATTATTGAGTAACTCATTAAAATGTTAATAGCTTCTGTCAGGATTTATTGATCCTGATGTCAGCTTTTCTCAGAATAAGAAATAAAGCTGATTTTTATCTTATCTTCACACCGTGCTGAGTGATCAGGACTTAAATAGAATAATGAGGAGGGCTTGAGGAGAATAATCAGCATTTATCCAGCACTTGTGCCAGGGCTGAATACAGACAGAGCCCTGCAGGTACACGAGTGGGTTTTGTGTGGTATGTGAAACACTGTCAGAAGGAAAATGAAGAGGACTTTTTATCAGGAAGATTCTGACAAATAATTCTTCTTCTGTAGCAAATAGAGAGGATGCAATAACATCAAATGTTTCACTTGAACAAAACCAGAATTTTTTTAACAGCTTGGTAAAATAAAAGCCTGAGTGCTCTTGTTGTTCAGTACATCTTCAGATATGCAATAAATAAGGACAAAATTCTATCCCACTGAATTTCTAGAAGACAAACTTTTAATGTTGTCAACATTGTTTGGGTTATGTGTGGCACTGGACAAAATCCTGACAGATCCAGAGAAGGAGAGGGAGAGAAAGGTGTTTGTTTTCCGAACTGCTCTTCTCAGGATCTTTCCCAGCAGGAGCAACAAGAGGAGAACAGCAAATCCCACGCTGAGCCCAGCAGAGGCAGGGTTGTCAAGGGTCAAGATGAATGAAAAAAATAAGAGAGAAGAATCTGTCTTTTATATCTTGCTTTAAAAATCATGAAGTCAGGACTTTTCTTGTGAGAACATCAAGTGTTGCACAGCCTGACCAGGGTTTTAGCTCACGATGGGAGATTTGCTAATTCAAAAGGACCCTGATATAGAAAAATTTATTTTTCTTACATTATTCCCTTAAAAATGTATTTAAATAGCTGCCCACAAGGCAATTCCCTCTGAGCCTGGCATGTAGGGACTGTTTCCCTGGTAAATACCTGGAAGGTGAGAGGCACTGTCTGAAGGATTGGGACATTGAAAATGGGCTAAAACCTGACCTGGCTGCATTGGTGCTGCAGTGAAAAGGCTACAAAATGTCAGTGCCTGCAAGAAAAAAGGCTCAGCCTTCTGATACAAGAGATTCCTTTAAATCCTGTGCTCCTATAGCACAGAATAGAATTAGAATTTTAGAATTAGAATTAGAATTAGAATTAGAAAAAAAATAGAATTAGGAAAAAAAAGTGGGGTTTTTTGTAGTTTATGTGTAAGGACAAGAGCTACAGCCAAGAGGGTGGTGAACTTCAAAAAATGCTGCAGAACTTCAAGAAGTAACAATAATTTTAGGAACACCCTGAGAGAAGCTGTTTTCTAAATCAGAATGCCTTGCCTGGATGTTGAGTAGAGTCTGCAGTCAGGGAGAATTTATAGGAGCTGTAGCTGCCAGTGATATTGTTCTGGATTTGTTCAACTTACCTTTTCGTCAGATTAGTGCACATAACAGGACGATGAAATTTGGCCAAGCAGCCAGATGTCATCACATGCTTAGTGCATTTTAATCTGGCATTTCCAGTATTCGAGACTGAAAAGTGGAAAACCCCGAGATGATGCCTCGTTTATGGGACTCGCAGCTCTGATTTTCATTAACACTTCTCCTGTGACAGTCGCCAATAAATCCTGGAATTGCTTGCATTCCTTTAAAAAGGAGGGAGGCAACAGCTGCGAGGATGCAGACCAGAAATATTATTTGGTGTATGATAAAGAGCATGAAATCTGGTTGAATCCTTAATATAACATATTAAATTTTATGTATAAAGCGCACAATTAATAATAATTTCTCAGAGTGACACTTGTGTATTAAGAAATTCAATCTGCCTGTAAGTAATTATAGATTTTTTTTGTGCAATGCTGTTCAATATTCAATATAAAAGTTGCTCATATCTGGAAACGACTTTAGGACCAAGGTCAGGGTTTTTATGGAGTGATTTGAGATTCCTCAGGATAAAAATGCCATCTAAATGTAAAGATACTGTTTGTTAGGCATTAGTGCTTTACAGACAGTAAATTTAATGGGCCTGATTTTCATTTACCTTTACAGTCAGATGAGGGATCTATTTTGGAAAAGTCACCACTGTGGGGAAAGAAAAACAATAGCCAGGAAATTGCTAATGTTAATGTGATGTAAAGTCAAGCAACCATTTCCAATCTCGTTTAAACTTTGATTCAGGCAGGGCCTGGAACCTGCGCTTCATTTTAATCATGTCAGCAGTCCCAGCAGTGGGGAGACCACTTAAAATTAGGGTTTTTTTCTGCCTGCACAGAGGCCTCAGTCAACAGACTCCAAAATACATTAGCATTTCTCATCCCAGCTCTTAATGGATGGATGGTCTTCTCCCAAAACACGGGCACGGAATAGATATTTAATGGAGCAGAAAGACTTCCCTGCTGGAGGGTCTGAAAGGAGATGGGGAGGGGGAGGCTCATCCCTGGAAAGAAAGAGGGAATCTCAAGGAAAATCCCTGGTGAGGTGCTCTGAGGAATCGCAGTGTGCTCATATGGGCGCCCACACTCCTTCCTTAGCTGGGATAAACACCTCAAACAAGAGGGAAGGAATTTTTTTCCAGAGGTTTGTCTGCCTTCTCCTACCCCCAGGGGATGTGTCATATCTTCCACAGAATCCCAGAACAAGCCAAGCTGCAAGGGACCCACAAGGACCATCCTCTGTGTCAGCAATAAATAACTTTTTATCAAAGAACTTCCCGCAACGGGGCAGAGCCAGAGGCTCCCTCAGAGCTGCCTCCCTCTCAATGGAGCTATTCAAATTATCTGTATTATTGGTCATTTCAAGGATTAATCTTGCCCGAGAGCTACTCTGAATGTCTGCTGAAAAACAATGTCCCCTTGTGCCTTGGCTTTAAAAATAAAGTGCCCATTCTGAATTTCAGAGCACATGTTTATAAACAAGACACGCTCACAGCCCATATTTTGCACTTTCAGCCTTAAGTGCTGTGGGATCTCGAATTTGCTGGGCTTTGGGTTTTTTCCCAAACACAAAGATCAGAAAGAGCCATTTTATGCTCTTTCCAAAGTAATGATGTGCAATTCAGTGTTCTGCACGGCCAGTCATGCATGTGCAGAGATATTTTTATGTGTTGTGAATATGTTTATCCTTCAATCTTTAAAAGGCTGCTCGCAACAGGAAATATTTGCACAGTCCTTTAGGCATCTGCACTCTTTGGAAGAAATCATTAAAATAAATTTGCTTCTGACACTTGGGGACTTTAGGAACTGTTGTGTGTTTTGGGGGCTCTTCTTCGCCTTATAATTGGCAAGATGTATTTAGTTAGCTTATATATTTATTTATTTATATTTTTATATGTGTATTTATATATTTATATATTTTCCTAAAAGAAAGTAGGGGTTGTATGTGATTATGGCTAAAAGAGGGGACTGAAAAATTTTATAAACATCTTCCTGCATGACCCAGGACAATTTTGTAGATTTTAGGATTGGAAAGGATCATCACGATTTTCTCTTTCTCAGAAATATCCCTGGATCTTGAGCAGGATCCAGGCCATGGGATGCCACGCCTGTGACTTGCTTGTGTTTAACCTTGTGGGATTGGGATGAAATTACACCTTAAAGGCCCCAGGTTACTGGAAATTTATCATATTCTGTGGTAAAATTTGGTTAATTCCTTGGTTGGTCTTGCAGCTGGATACAGAATCCTTTGGTCTGAGAGATAAGAAGCTTCCCTGGGATGATTCTCTCTCCCAGCCCATTTCCAGCAGGGAAATGGGAGCACTGAGAGACTCTGGGAATGCAGGGATTATTCCCAGTCTTGGATCTGCTGCAGGTTTGTGATCCCAGCCTTTCTGGTCAATAAGGACTTCAGAAATCACAGGTGAAATCTGCAGTTGTGGCAAACATCTTTAATTGGAATTTAACGGGGTAGAAAACACACCATGAATGAATGCAGGAATACTTCAGACCTGTTATTTTCCGTTGTTCCCAGGCTTCCATAGAAAATCCACGGTTTGAAATATCTGGATAGAAGCAGTTAAAGTGTTTCTTCAGGATATCATGGGTGTAGGAGTTTGCTCCAGTGTCCTCACCAGCAGTGCACAAGTTCCTACCCTTGTCAGCTCCCAACGCCCATGGAAAGAGGATAAAAAGCTCCTCAGTTTCAACTCTAAAATAAATCTTTGCCTTCATTCAGGAATTTTCTTATCTTGATCCTCATGAGGATCTCTGGATGAATCTGACTCACAAAAGCCTTGAGCAACCACACCAAAAAATGCTGGTGATAAATGTTCAGCTGACCACGGCATGGCCCACGTGGCTTGGCAATCCTTCACTCCCCGAACCCAGCTTCACAGCCAACAAAGAATTTTCCAAGGAAACCTAAAAATAGTTTGCCAGCAAAGAGCGTGAGGATTGAGATTTCATGGAACACAATTAGGGATGTGAAAAGGCGCCACGAGAAAAATATCACAAGGATTTTTTTTATTATTATTCCGTCTCCTTTAGCTAAAACTTGCTTTGGAAGTTTTCCACTTTCCCCCTGATCCAAAAGGTTGGATTTTAAGTGATTCCTGGCAAAAATAGCAGGTCTAAAGGGGCAGCAGGACAAAAACCTGCTCGGGGAGAGCAAACACCTTGACAGCACAGGGCATTTCCCTTGGGAGGGGAACATTTCAAGGTGTTTGTTGAAATACATTATGAAAAATAACCTCATTTCTCTTTCATATTTGAGCCTTTGTCGTGAGATTCCAAAGGATTTTAACTCTCAGGGGAGTTCAGACCTGGCAAGAAAATCCCGGAAAATGGGAGAAGGAGAGTGAGAGAGGGAATATTTTACCAAAATCATGGAAAATTTGGGGTGGGAGGGACTTTAAAGATCTCATTCCAACCCCCTGCCAGTCAGGGAATCTTCCACGAGACCAAGGTAAAGCTGGAAAAGTGAATCCCAGATTGAGGTCTCCAGCATGTACCCTGTGATGTAATGGATGTACCCTGTGATTTGGAAAAGGTAATTTAAGGAAACAAAGCACAATGGGTGCACAAAATTGGGGAATTCATCCCTGGAAGTGCAAACAAATGGGAAATCTGCCAGAATTTCTCCAGGTATCTCAAAACAGGACCTAAATTCTTCCAACCCCAGCCATGGTCCTGTGTCCCTCATAACAACGCCCACTGACCCATCCAAGCCACTAAAGGAATTTAATGATAACTTTTAAAGATACTTCTCTGTCTCTTCTGCTTGCACAGATGAGGTAAAGACAGCACCCAAGCAGACACAAGTGATGCTGGAAGGAGTCTGATGGGTTGATTTTCTTCCCCCTGCATCCCATAAAAAGTGGTAATTGACATTTTAATGCATGACATGTCGCATTCCTTCATAACGCTGCCGTAATTGAATCCACGTGAAACGGGAGTGCTCTGGGTGACCCCGGAGTGTGCCACACACCTGGAAGCAGTGAAGTTCAATTAATATGTCATTGCTACTAATAACAGCTACCACTGAGAACCTCCAGCCAGTGGCTGCTCCAGAGGAAGCAGTAATCCTTGGATTTGGGCAGATAATATACAGTAAACACCAAGGAGCCATTGTTTACATGCAGCGCTGCTTTGGATCAGCACTTAAAATCTTGTTCTCTCACTAATTCGCTGTTTTTTTCACTGAATTCCACCATTTCATTCACCCCTGCACCGCATTTGTCCAGCTCGGTGTGCAAAAATTTGCAGCTCCTAAAATAAAATCAGCTGAGGGCCATTAGTGGACTGAATCAAACAGCGCTGAGACAAAGGCTCATGCAATAAAAAAGGGGCATAAATCACACGCTGGCACAGAGAGAAAAAAAGCTGTGATAAAATGGCCTTAAGGATTTGATTTAATCTGTCAAAAGCCAGGAAATTTAGAGTGGAGAGTTGAGAGTCCTTCCTTTGCTTGGCTTGTTGTTAAAATCAAGTTGTCAAAAGTCCGACATCAAAGAAATAGATGTGCACACACAAGGAGCCTGAATATTCCCTTCATTAATTTACTGGTCCAGCACCGGGGTCTAAATTCTCCTTTTTATCATTTCAGCATCAGGTTTGATTTCACTCAGTTGTACATCAGGCTCTGGAGACAATCTGGGTGTCCCAGGTGCTGAACCCAAGAAATTATCAAACCACTTACCCATGAGTTCACAGGGAATCAAAACTGATGAAGCTCTGAGCAACCTGAGCTGGTGGAAGGTGGAACTGGAGGATCTTTAAGGCCCATTCCAACCCAAAGCATTCTAGGATTGTCCTGAACCCACAATATCCCTGTGCTGGCTGTGATTATGGAGCAGGATATCGAGTTACAAACATTACATCACTTGGAAAAGCCACTGAGGACCACGGTGGTGATTCATGAGGAGTTTGGCCTCTTCACAGAACCCCTGTTTACAGCATCAGACCTGGGAGTTTTTACTGGTGTGGAGGCAAACCTCAGGGGAGTTGTAGTTTCTGGCTGAGTAATCCCCAAAAGTCCAGCTTCTTACAGAAAAAGGGGTTGAACTCGTGCAGAGCTCCCCTCTCCTCCAGCAGCTCTCATCACCACATCCATTTTATTCCTCCCACCACGCTGGGCTCTCATCTCAGATTTGCCTGAGATTTATCTGTCAGCTCTATCTCCTCCTAAATTCAGTTCAGCTCTCCAGCTGATTCTCTGGGGCATTCGTGATAAATAATATTCCCCGTGATTTTCATGCTCCTATTCCCCCTCACTTTGCTTTTTGTGTATCTCACTTTCAATCCCGCTCTCCTGACCTGCCTGAAATCCCACATTTATGGGTTTAGAGCCCGAATTTCCCCAGTGGTGGTGGGTAAAGCGCTGGGAAGGCAGCTGGGAGAACATTTCTCTCATTTTAATTGCACAAATCCAGCTCGTTCTGTGATCCTCTCTGGTGGTTTTTTTGAACCCTCCGGTCCACGCTGCATTTTCAGAGGCTCAGAGGCATCGGTGGAATCAATCCCACTGTATTTGCACTGCCCAATATCTGCAATCTATTCAGGGTAAACATTTCTCTGCCAATCCCCACTTCGGGAAGCTTTCCCAAGATATGCTAATGGCACCTCTGCAGTGCTGGAAAAACCCCACAGCAGAGAAAGCTGGGGGGAAAAATAAATACAGAGAAAGCTCCGGGTTCAAAAGGGAGCAAAGAGGAGAAAAGCACATTCAGAATTTGTCTTTTAGCAGGAGGTGAAGAAATAAAAGCTTTTCTGGAGCCACTCGAGTGACAAAAGGAGGGTTTGCAGACAACTATTTGGACCAGTTTGTGTTGGTGCAGGGAATCCACTGATTTCTTCCTTTTTATTCCCAACAAATGTATTGGGAGACTTAGAGCCGAGGATCCTATTTGGTGGGGCTGGTTTTATGGAGAACTCTGTATGAGAACAGATAATTCCAGGAATTTTTGGAAATTCCTAATAAGTAGTAAGAGAAACCAGTGGAATAATTCCATATATTTATCTATAGCAACAGGACATTTTCTCCTGTTTGTTTGTTTGCTTGCTTGCTTATTTGGGGTTTTTTGGGTTTGGGGTGGGAGGATTTTTGTTTGTTTGGGTTTTGGGGGTTTTTTCTTAAACAGGAAAATACCCCCAAACATTCTTTTGAAGACATAAAACTAGGTTTTGCATTTTCTTGCAAACAATCCAAATGCCAGTATCATTTCCAAACCCATAAATTGCTCTGGGATTGGGCTCTTCCAAGGAGAATGCATAAAAGATCTGAGCAGTAGAAAGTCACAGGGAGATTTTAAAGGTGTAGTGGGCAGGTTCTTAGAGCCTTTTTCCCACCTCAGACTTCAACATCTTCCTCATCCTGACATTCCCTGGCTGGAATTTTCATTTCATTTTTGTTGGGTTTTGGTTTTCAGGTTTTTTGGGTTTTTCTTTGTTTAGGTTTGGGATTTTAAAGGAAAAAACAAAAAAGAAAACACAGTTCAAGCTCTGACTCTGGATCAGAACACTATTTTCTCTCATTTTCCTGCCATACCACGGAGTGATCCTGAACTGATGAACTGAGGGGAAAGTTCAGCTGTCTTTGAGGAAGTTCAAACTTAACTTTAATCTCTATCTTTTCCACAAAAAAATGTGGAGGACCCCACACGAGAGCAGGTTTGCTGGTAGGACTTGTGACCCCTGAAGCCCCAGGCTGGAGCAGTTCCTGAAGGACTGAGCCCGTGGAAATGGGAGCAGTTCCTGAAGGACTGAGCCCATGGAAATGGGAGCAGTTCCTGAAGGGCTGAGCCCATGGAATTTGCAGCTGTTCTGAAGGATTGACCCCATGGGAAAAGGGATCCACAGTGGGGCAGTTCCTACAGGACTGATCCCATGGGAAAAGGGAGCAGTTCCTGAAGGACTGATCCCATGGAAAAGGGACCCAGACTGGGGCAGTTCCTGCAGGACTGAGCCCATGGAAGTTGGAGCTGTTCCTGAAGGACTGACCCCATGGAAAAAGGATCCACACTGGAGCAGTTCCTGAAGGAATGACCCCATGGAAAAGGGATCCACATGGAGCAGTTCCTGAAGGACTGACCCCATGGAAAAGGGATCCACACTGGAGCAGTTCCTGAAGGAATGACCCCATGGAAGTGGGAGCAGTTCCTGAAGGACTGACCCCATGGAAAAGGGATCCACACTGGAGCAGTTCTTGAAGGACTGACCCCATGGAAAGGGATCCACATGGAGCAGTTCCTGAAGGACTGATCCTATGGGAAAAGGGATCCACACTGGAGCAGTTCCAGAAGAACTTCAGCCTGTGGGAAGGACTCACTTGGAGAAATCCTTGCAGGATATTCTCCTGTGGGAAGGGCCTCTGGAGCAGGGAAGAGTGAGGAGGAAGGAGCAGCAGAGACAACGTGTGATGGACTGACCACAGCCCCCATTCCCCATCCCCTTTTGCCAGTGGAAGAGAGGAGGCAGAGAAAATCGAGAGCAAGTTGAGCCCAGGAAGAAGAGAGGAGGGGGGAAATGTGATTTTAAAGATTTACTTTTTATTCCTCACTATCCTGGTTGGATTGGAAACAATTTTTTTTCCTGAGCTGAGCCTGCTTTGCCCATGGCAGCAATTCCTGAGTGTTCTCCCTGTCCTTACCTCAACCCAGGAGCCTTTAATGATATTTTCTGCCCCCTGCCCCACTGAGGACGGGGTGACAGAGTGGCTTTGGGGGGTGTCCAGCACCCAGGCAGGGCCCACCCACCACAAGAGGCCGTGGTTGAACCCCTTGGGACAAAGCTGAGCCTGGATATTCATTGTCTGACTGATCTGTGTGTAACACTTCCTGCTGCTGGCAATGGAGAGGGAGAAGCTTTCAGTGCATTTGCACGATGGATTCCTCATTAATTCCGTGGTGCTGGTGGGTTTGGAGGATCAAAGCTCAGGATCAGTGTCCAAAGGTCAAACAGATCATTTTAGAGGGCAGCGTCTTCTGGGTGTCTTTGCAACGGTGACAGAGACTGAACTTGGGTCATCCTTGTTTAGTTAAGATTGAACCTATCCCAAATTCCCATAATGAAACACGGAAACCTTGATGACACAAACTCTGATGACAGGAAGGAGGCAAGAAAAGCTGGAAACAATAATGAAAAAAAGGAGCAAGTTCCTATTCTGGTGCATTCCCACTTTTCCCATGCCCATGCTGGACCTTACCAGTCAGCCTGATTGGGATTGATGACATCAGCAACGAGACAGATCCCTTCCCTTCCCTTCCCTTCCCTTCCCTGTGTTTCTCCTGCCTTGTTGAGGCTGCTCTTTGGGAATCCCACTCTGGTTTAAGCTCCTGCCTTGGACTCTTGGCTGATCCAGGTCCATTTGCAGGGCTGAGGTCTTGAGTTCTCAGAAGTGACCTTGACCAGCACTTCTGCTTCCCTTCTCCATCCCCTCTCCCTTGCAATAATCACAGAATATCCTGAGTGGGAAGGGATCCTCATGGATCATCCAGGACTGCCCAGGGCACCCCAGCAACCCCAGCCTGGGCATCCCTGGCAGCGCTGCCCAAACGCTCCTGGAGCTCTGGCAGCCTCGGGGCCGTGCCCATTCCCTGGGGAGCCTGGGCAGTGCCCGGCACCCTCTGGGGGAAGAACCTTTCCCTGCTCTCCAGCCTGAGCCTGCCCTGGCCCAGCTCCAGCCACTCCCTGAGTGCTGTCCTTGTCCCAGGGAGCAGAAATCAGAGCTGCCCCTGTGCTGTCCCTCGAGTTCCAGTCCCAAGTGAAAAGCTCATTCTTTATTTAAATTTCTCTGCCTGTCCATGGTAAAAAACCTATTCAGAAATCAAAGGTGCTGTCGTTTATGACAGCACATTCATTTGCTTATGGCTGTGCTCAGAACAGAGTAAAACATCACATAACTAGGCACAAATAGCATTGTGCATAAATAACATTTTCCATCCATAATTTCTAAATCATGACTAAAGTATTTATAAACTTTACCATCAAGTTCTTCTGACAGTCATTATATAATGCATTGAATGCCAAGCAGCATAAAATACCACCAAAAAAAAAGACAAGGACATGTTTTTGAATCAGAATTCCTCTATTCCTCACAGATCCATTATTCATCTCCACTTGATTAGTCACACTGTTCATATAAGCCAAGGACCACTGAGAAAACAAATCTCCGAACAGAACTTCGAAAAAGTAAATAAAAATACTCAACATTGACTTTCGTAATGTTCAAAGGATTTCAGACAGATCGAGTAAAAATGATCCAGTGTGTGCTTTTCCCACTAGGTTTTTTCCAATTTCTCCAGCCAAGAAGCTTCCTCTCCCTGATGGATACACTCCCTCTCCTATTCCCAGCTTTTGCCTTTTAAACTATCTCCTGTAGTTAAAAGAAATATGGTTTGCAGCTTATATGAGCAGCAGCAAACGTTTGGTCACGAAACTTTGGGTGTCATAATTAATACCAATTATCAGAGCTGTATGAAAATACTTTCGGAAAATTCACCAAATTCCAGCTCCAGTTGTGGGGGGAAGAAAAATTAGGTTGACCTTAACAAAACGACTTTATTCTCCTTAGAAAACTGAAATCGAAAACCTGACCCGAACATGAGCACTGCGAGTTTTTAACTTGGGCATATTTTTTGCAAATATCATCCATTTGGATCAGTCCATCAACTCTGACAGCTCCTGCAGAGCTGCACGCCTGTAACTATCACTGCACGCTACCCCGTTCCACTGCATGGGCAGCAAAATAAAACCCCAAAATTTACAAGTTTGAAGGGTAAAAAAAAAAAAAAAAAAAACCACCCCACAAGCCTTATTTCATTTTTAAACAGCCGTGGTTTTTCTGGATAGGAGCTTTTGACCAACTCTCCAAACGCTGAGTAACAAGAAAGAGCGTTGAGATTTCCTTCCCTCCACTCTGATTAGAAATGGGATCCATGCCCCAGCTGGATATTTCCAGTTCATGCCCAGTAGAAACAATTTTCTGTCCTATTGCCAAACGTGTCCCATGCGGCCAGCAAAGGTTGGACAATAGCAGCAATACAGCTTCCAGAAGGGAGCTGAAAACGATCCCCTGCAACCGGAGGCCTCGATTCTGCATAGTTTCGTAATTCCAGCACCAAGATTCCACTTCCTTTTTTCCCCTTTCAAGTGCGCAGTGCAAATTCATGGCATTGCCAACGCTGATGGCTCCCACCTTGCCCGCAAGGACGTGGCACCCTAGAAGGTTGATCCCAAAGTCTCACACTTTCACCAGTAATCCCCCCGCACACCAGTGACCCCACTGAATATCAATATAGGATCGCGGTGCCAGGGCAAGTTAAACAAATCCCGAGGAATCTGTTTTATTAGCATTTATAGGATTTGCGTGTGTGAGCGGCTGTGTGTGTACAGCCACACTTGGGAGCAGTAGTTACAGGGGAAAAAAAATCCGGAGGATTCCTCCGGGGACGATAAGCGCTGCTGGTCCTCCGGCTCGGAGCAGTGCTGATGGTGCAGGCTGTAAATGTTCAAATATCTGACGATATTTTCTTTCCTGTGGAACTTGGTGGTGTTTCTCACAGTTAATACTTCAGCTAAGCACCTCAGACTAAAGTTAAGCCCCGCTCTGTGCTGGGTTCTGCCGCCCCGATTTCCCCCCCACCTCACCAGCCTCCACCGAGGGAAAAAAGAAAAAAAGCAGGAAAACTCCTCCAACACCAAAATCGCGGCGCTGCGAAGTTTTTTGGGGGCAAGAGTGGCACTTTCACGGACACGGGGTGGGTGGCAAGCCCCGTCCTGCCGCCTGCCCCTGTAAAGCTCGGCTGGAGCGGCCCTGAGGATGCCCCTGGATCCCGGGCGGGGCAGGGAACGGGAGGGGAGCGGTGCCGGGGGTCCCGGCTGTGCAGCCCCCCGCCTGCAAGATGCGGGATTGCCGCAAAAAAAAGGCGTTGAACTCCCTCCCTTGGAGCCTCGGGCTTGTCCCCAGAGCCACCCGGACACGGGGCACCCACCCGCAAACCCCGGAGCGCTGCGAAAAGAGTTTATTTGGGGGAGCAGAGGGGTGATTCTCACCTCTCGGTTTCCTCTCCCTTTTTCCGTCTCCAGTCGAAACCCCTGGGAAGGAAAAAAAAAAAGGAAAACGTTGGAAATGTTCCTCTGCAACACAGCTCACCTGGGGAAGAAACTTTCTCCCGCTGTCTCCCACCCGGGGAAGGGTTTTCCCCTCCAAGCAAGGGGAAAATGTTGTTAAATAACAGTGGGGTTTGTGCGCGCCCGGTTTAGGATTCAACAACAACGTATCCGTGAAAACACGATCTGAATATTCAAGTAATAAATTGTTTTATTTATTCTCCTTATTTATTTTCCTCCTAACGAGGAGTTTCTTCTGAAAAGGCTCGCAGGGAAGTCCCCGCAGCCACCTCGGACTCACCGAGCTGCACATCGCGAATCCACCTCGGTAGGTTTGGGTCACCCTTGCAGCACCGAGATTTTTCTTTTTCTGTCGGGATTCTGTTGAAAACATTCGCAGACGTGCCCTTTCTCCAGACCACCGCAATTTGTTAGAAGCACAACACGCTCCCCTCACGCTTTCCTTTGCCACCTCGTCGTTTGTCCCTCTATTTTGTTTACAGGACACGGAAATATCCCACATGGATTCCTGCTCGGGGTTAGCGATCGCGGAGCTTCTTGTGTCCGACCCGTTAGGACCTGCCTTGATATACAGTTAATTTTCAGCAATAAATAGATAAATATATATATTGATTTATATATATATATATATAGTATTTTTCCTCGAGATATATATATATTTTTACCTCTGCTCATGCATCCAGTTTCGGCGGCGGGCGGGGGTTGCATTGAATTTTGAGAATTTCCCCGAAAAGCTGAAGTTTCTTTTCGACGGGTGGTTTTGGTTTTTTTTTTTTTTTCCTAGATCAATTTGGGTTTGTTTTGCTCGGAGAAAAGTCCCAGCCCGGAACACGCTTCCGTAAAAATAAAAATACAGCGGCGGGCTAAACTTGGCGTCGCCAGTGTGCCCAGGAGAGGTGTCCCCATAGAGAGGGGCACGGGGCTGCTCCCATTTTGCGGGTAAAAAGGGCAGCGCGGGAGGGTGAAACGGGGCACATCTCCCGGTCCCGCGGGTGCAAGGCTTTCGCTCAGGTTTCCTTGACCTGGCAGCCAGCTCCAGCCGAAATCCCACCCAGGACGGCGTTCCCTGTTCCCATTCCGTTTGTCTTCCCTACAAAAGCCGCTGTCCCCAGGCGCGTCAGCTGAGGGACGGGCGCGGTACCTGAGCCAGAAGGGGATGGATTTGGGACCAGAGGCCGTGCGGGCATGTCCTGGAACCCTTCAGGGCTCCACTCGCCAGCTCCTCGCCCCACATTTCAAGCGGGGAAGGCAGGAGGTGCCGCAGTGTCCCCACTCGCCACGCCGCGGGCAGCGGTGGCCCGGGCAGGTCCCGGCCGCGGGGAGGTTAAAGAGCGTGGCCTTTCCCTCGGCATGGCCGAGCCGGGCTCTTTCTGCCGTAATGGGATAATTACGGAGGGGCGGGCGAGCTTAAGCAAACACGCTCGCCCGCCGGCCAGGCCTCTCCCGGGGATTAATATTAAGGACCGGTGCATTGTGTCCTGCGAACGGGCGCTCCCATCCCCCTCGGCTCCCTTGGATGTGGAGCCGCGTCACGCCGGGCTCTGCTGGTGCCTCCTTTCTCTCCTTTCTCTCCTTTGGCCAAAGCTTTAATCCTCACGCGTGTCCGGGGCGGGTCGCTGCAAGGGGCGCTGGGCAGGGCCGGCTCCCCGTGGGAGCGGGGCTGTGTCCCCGGGCGAGTGGGACAGGAACACCCGCCAGGGTTTGTGTCCCCAAAAGCACCGCGGGGCTGCCCAAGGGCTCCCGTCGGGTCGGGGCCGCGTTAAACCTGGCTGGGCACGGCTCAGTCCTGCCCGGGCTGGGCTTAATTCCCTCACTCGGGACACGGCAAGGGAGCCAGGCATCTATTTTGTGACAACGACAGCAAAGGTGGCCCCGAGCCTTGCGGTCACAGCCCCATGAGCTCTCCGAGGGAGGTGGCCCGGGGGTCCCGGCACAGCCTGGGCGCTCGGGGATTTGCTTCATCTTCCCCCCAGAGCACTGCTTCGGCAGCTCCGGGGTTAAGCCCCGGTCAGCGGGGGCTGATGAGCAGCGGCTGCCGGCGGGGAGGGCGGCGGGGCGGCCCTTGGGCAGCTCCCGCGGAGCTCGGCCCCCTCCTCTGCACGTACGAGAGGCCGTGTGTGAATATATTTGTGTGCGTGAATACACGTGTAACACGTAAACCACAAATTTTATATACAGTATAAACGTGTGCTGCGTCCGTACCTGCGTGTGTAGCCAGGTACGCTTTACCCAGCGCCAAAACAACGGGGGAAAGTCTCGGGTGACTCCTCGGCGGTGCCACGGGGCTGGGGAAGGGGGCCCCACGCGTGTCCCGGCCCCACGTCCCCCCGTGGCCGCTCCCGCGGGCAGCTGCGCCCCGGGTGGGGGGGCAAGGGCCCCCTCGGGGTCACGGCCGGTGCACCGAGAAGGGCGGCGAGGGGCAAGGGGCTCCGCCGGCCGCTTGGGGAGGCCGGGGGGAGCGGGCTCGAGCTGCCCCAGCCAGCGGCCCCCGCCCCCGGCTCCCCCCGGGCCGGCCTCCCGTCCCCCCGCAAGTGCTAATTGCGGCTCTGCGCTGGCTCCTCTGGATTTGGGTCCCTCGGAGGGCGCTGCGCGGGAGGACACGTCACGGATACATTATCCCCTCCCCTCTTGAGGCTCTCCTGGCTTTCTGCAGCCTTTGCTAAAGAATTAACCGAGAGGTCCACTTCAGAGCTCCTTCTGGCCATGGGAAAAATAAATAAATAAATAAGGCGAGGAAAGAAAAGAAAAAAAAAAAAGCGGAGATATCGGTGCTTTCAGACGAGGAGCGTGGCGGATGTGATTTCCGAGAGGAGGGGAATTTTACCTTCGATCCTTGCCGAATGGTGAGGATCGCTGCTCGTTGCGGGAGGTGAATGTAGCAAACCCTCCCCTTGCCTTTGAAAGGCATGTCTCTGCCAAAGAGCCACCGCTTCGCTCTTGAAATACGTGACAAATAAAAAAGAAACAAAAAAAAAAAAAAAAAGAGAGAGAGAGAGAGAGGATTCCTATCTTGCAAACTCTTTTTCTTTAAAAGGAGGAAAAATCAAAAACAAACCAATAAATAAAAGCAACAAAATCAATCCCGCGCCTTTGCCAGCGCTCGGACTTGTTTGGAAAGAGACAACGCTGAAGTGGCACTGGTCCCGAGGAAAACGGATCCTTTAATTTGACTCCGCATGAGAAGCACATTTGGAGCCGGGCGCAGCGGCCGCAGCGGCAGGAGCAGCCTCGCAGCCCCCGCAGCCTCCGCAGCCCGCGGGGCTCGGCGGCCCCCGCGCCCCGGCGCTGCTGGAGCCCCTCACTGGAACCCTTCAGCCGCAGGAGCGGCCCGCCCGGAGGGCAGCGGCGCAGGGAAAGGAGCGCCGGTGATTTCGGAGCACTCCAGCCATCAGCTGCCGCCGCACCGGCTTTGACTTTGGTTCAGCGGGGAGCTCGTCGTGTCCTCGGCATCTCGGGCTCCGGGACCAGATCATTTTGCACTTCGTTCAACGAGCAGCGCGGTCGTTCGGTTTCCATTTTTTTTTTTTCCTTAAGAGACAAAATGTCCAAAAATGGTTCAGCCTG